>OW569411.2:119575886-120175886 GCA_937662695.2 Halyzia sedecimguttata
TTGTATACATCAAATGACTGTCAGTTTGGACGCTCCTCGTTGGAGCATGAGTTGTTTCTGGTATCCTTGTATCTACATACTTTCCTCGATCATTGTGAATAAAAAGATTACTTTGTAATCAAGAATGTTTGATGCACTTTCCCATCCATCACGGTTTTGCTCGGTCCAAATTTCAAATAATCGAAATAGTAAATCCGTGTGGTTCTTCGGTATCCTTCACGATTACCTCATCCTATCATCATCGAAATTAATAGCCTTTGTGAAATATCACTGGTAATTTCCAGACGAACAGCGTGAAACTCAATATCAGATTTGATTTGGTGTACTGTTATTGCTGCCGCAATCAATTGTATACAATATTCTACGTGACTTTTGTGGTAGAGAGCTTGCATTTTCGATTCTGGTATGATCGCAGACGTCCATAAAGTGACATATGGCCATGACGACGTTATTAAGTTATTAGAGCTCATTTTCGTCATGATACACGGCCAAGAACATCAGTTCAATTACGAGGGTAGTCCAAGAAGATACGGACCCAATGGGGAAAACACTGAAAATTGTGAATATAAGATATTATTTCCTTGCATACATACTCATCAACCGTAGCGAAGATTCCATCCCTTCGTTACGCGCACCACCAAGCCATGTTTCCATGTTTGAATAAGTAGATTTTTAACCTATTATTGGCTTACCCCGAGAGTGTGCTTACTCTCAGGAGTGTGAGACTCCAGTTTTTGTTTGATTACTGATTAAAAAACCTCTCGCACATTCCTGGGGGTAGTTCTTCACCCGGCCCTTTTACAGCCGTATACCCAGACCCTTGACAAAAGAGATGAGCTGCAAGCGGCCTTCACAGTTGATGGGACCTGATGACTCGAAGTGATCCGAGCAACACTGCCTTATAAAATCTGTGCGCCAATACCTCGGCCAGGGATGTATAGGCCGGAACTTTTTGCCTTGGATATAGGTTCCCCTGTTCGAACATTAAATCCTTGCATTTTTCCCTGTATATCTGGTTTATTGGCGTGGATCTGATGTTGTTTTCAACAACTGTTTCAATTTCTAGAGGTAAATATGGCAGCACTGATTCGTTGTCTATACCATAAACTTATTTATGACGAAAGTATAGAGCATTCGGAGTGCCGCATTGTGTCTGTCTATATATCCTGATGAAACATGGACTCTGCAAGCAGACAGGATGTTCATAACAGTTTCCTGCTGGCTATGGCATGCTTTGCAAGTTGTTGGGGTTTTCACTTACATGATATTCTTTTCATACCACCTTGTATTTATCACTCCATCCTGGCAAGTCTTAAGAAATCCCTCCGTTTCCGACTTGAGCTTAGCTGGCTTAAAAAAAGGCAAAGGATAATTCTTCCGTCAGGCCGAGCGTCAGACCCTGGTTTTTCAAATTCCTGAAATCTATGGAGTGCAGGTTTTCACTCATGTGATCTTTGAGTAGTGTCTTCAGTTGTGCCTTCCTTATGTCTGCCTAATCTTCCTTGATCTGTTGGCGCGATAGGTGTTCCTGCTAGCTCATGATCGATGGATATGCCCGTAATACTGAGCTTCTCCAAGGCTCTCCGTCCAGGTCTAAATAGGAAAGCTCCTTGATTTCTGAGATCATGATGAGCTACCATTTTCAGAAGAGGGTATTCGCTTTGTTATATTCTTATGGCCATTTCTAACTCTTGTTGATGGTGCTGGTATTCAAACTCTGCAAACCTCAGGCTCCCTGCGTTCGCGGAAGGTATAATCTTTGTAACGAGCAATTGGGATGCTGGTTTCGACTAATATGTTCATCACCTTTCTCGTGGATCTGTCGAAATGATGAATTTCATTCACAATTCAGTTAACTACCCCGAAAGAGCAAGTGACTGTCGGTACTGCCAAGTTGTTCTTTGCAGACAGTTTGTTTTTACCGGACAACTGTGATTCCCATATCTCTGAGCTTCTTTTTGTAGTTAGTTGTTAAGAAATCCTTGATCTGGGTTGTCTCCAGTGCACTTATCTGTTTCATTTACAGAAATTTGAAAGTTTTTTTTCAAGTTGCCGAGTGCTATTTCCCTATACTAGCTCGATGTCTTCTAATACGGCTTCAGTTCTTTATCGCAACATCCTGACGGAGTTTTTTCTGATTCATTTTGTCTCTTCGGAACACCAAGCCCACATATTATTGAGTTTTCTTACTGGAATCTGGCCAGGCTCCGATTGAACACTGCCACCCAATAATTTACTATTCCTAACGTAGGATTAACCTGCCCCAGGGTAGAATCTAGTACTGCTTCGATATTATAATATCGAAGCAGTCTACCAGTACAACTATAGTTGTGCTAGTAGACTGTTATTTCCACGAGAATCTGGTTATTGAATAGCCCATCATTCTAAAATCCCAGATCGCGACGACAGAACACATAATAAATGGAATGTGCATGAAATTTCTAATGTTGGCGCCAAGTATCGAATGAAGATAGTGAATTTATTCCATATTAAAACAAATTATTGGATATATATTCAAATTTATTCGGCAAAGGCAAATGATGAAGGTGCACCTTTGCGAATAAATTCTTGTTATAGCATCTGACCCACTCTGGATTCAAAGTATCACAAAAAATCAAGCGTATAATTTTAATTCAATGCTGATATTTCCATATCATATTGATATATTATGTTCAATAATTTCATTCGTAATATCTATGTGAACGGAAAGAAATCCCATATAATGCAGATATGACATGATTCATTCGATTATTTGTTTGTTTGACGTAGGTACACGAATTTATTATGGAATTATCAAAATGATTCTCAGTAAATGTATGATATAAAGGGTTTTACAGCGCTCTTGTTCCTCGGAACAGAGTGCTTATCAATTTGCCCAAATGTCTGTAATTTTCGAATTTTTTGCTGAAAATGGTCTTGAACGATTTGGTTTGACTCACTGATCAAGAATCCGTGGTCGAAATCGATTCTGTCCGGCCGTCCGTTAACACGATGACTCACGAACGGAATGAGCTCTAGCTCATTCCGTTCGTTCAGTTGAAAATTTCAACTGTCTACAGTTGAAATTTTCAGAGTAGGTTTGAGGGATAAATATCTCGGTTAAGTTCGTTATTGGTCAAAATCGGTCTAATAGTTTCGGAGTAACGAAACAAAATATTTTTTTTCACATTACCACTTTTGACTTAAAACTTTTTTAAGCTGAAGTTTCATCATAAGAATCCATCGTTATCATTTTCAACTCTATCAAGCTAATACTTTCGGAGATATGAAGTTTCAAACTTTCAATAATACATCGTAAGTTCTATGTATTCACAGAATGTGAACACAGCATCTGTCTGTATTCACTGTTCATAAATGTCATCTTTTCTAGCTATTAGAGATTGTCAATTCGTAGTTTGAAAATATTTTCTCTTGGAAAACAAGTATCCGATTCTTGAATTTGTGAATATATACAAGGCTGTTTTGAAACCGAAAATAATATTGACTGATTACATATGGAATGATTTATGTATACATATTGGGGATGATGTTTCAGAAGATTTAGAATTGGATCTTTGAATAATGTAGTTTATGAAGGCAACAGGAAAGAAGAACATAATGGAATCATCAAAAGAAATTACTGTTCGTTGACCACTGAGGTTAATATTACCTTTTACTTCCTTAAGTAGTGAGACATGTTCCTGTATACAGTATTTTCATAATGTTGCTAGCAAAAAAATACTGAAATATGGATCTAAATTTGTGTATCAAATATTTTTTCTTGAGTTAAGGTTCATAATACAGAAAATAAGGTGTTAGTGGTATGAACTATTAAATTTTAAATTATGAAAAGAGGATAGTATTTTATTAATATATTTTGAACTATTGAAATAATATGTTCGTAATCTTCTACCTACTCAAATATCAGGAATAAATGGACAATCTGCTAAGATTATCTCCAGCCTTGCTCTAGATATTTCGATGATACTTTCGAGTTATGAAAACTATGCACCGAGTGTAAGTTGTAACAATCCATTCCACGAGGTTCAATCATTGCAGATTGCTCATTTAATCTTGATAACAAAATTTAATAACAATTGTTGAAGCATTAAAGCATTGAAGCATTGTAGATTGCTCTTTTTTTTAGAAGATAATTTTGAAGCATTTTTTTTTAAAGACACTTTTTTTTAATTTAATTTCTTTCATTATGCAGTTCTACCATAGGAATCCATTGATATAATTCCCAACTCTGAGAAACCAATACTTTCGGAGATATAATTTGTCTGTTTGAACAAGAGCGCTAAAAAGCTCCTGTCCACAGGGCTTGAACCAATTTTTTTATACGCCCATGTCAGTAAACGTCAAAAATCGCACTGACGTTTAACAATTACATGCATCGTAATGAGATATCATAACATACACGTGCGTTTTGATTAGAAACATTTCTTGGTTTAATTAAATTGCAAAAAAAATTTTATATAAGTTCGACTTTATTTGATCTATTTGCATAAATTTGGTCGATTGAAAAACATAAAAATTTTTAGCATTAGCGAGAGACATTTTGGATTAAAAGAGTGATGGCCTCAAATGTCGGCAACACATTATACAGTTCGCATATACTATGGAGATAAACGTCATGTCATTTTTGTTGTCAATTCTTACGACAAGTATCCAAACCTTTTCTAAAACGAATTATGAGTACCTTTATGTAATTAAAGAAAATGGAAGAGCCTACAAAAACTATAGTACGATACACGAGTTGTAAGCCCATTACTACTACAACTACTTACAACTCTTGTTACGTTATACATATACTATTAAAATAAGCACATAACATGAAAATACCTATTGAGTGCCTATAAATTTGCCCAAATGTTAGTTCATCCATCGGTTAGGAACTTGACTGCCACGTGGCCCACCCATTGTCATTTCAGATCTGCAATGCGAATTCCTTCGATTCTTATTTTGTCTCTTAGACTCAAGCATCGCACGTTCCATTGCTCTCTCCATTGCCCTCAGTTTGTTCATGGTCTTTTTCTTCAAGTGTCTTGTTTCCGGAACATACGTCGCCAATGGCAATATACACGTGTCAAAAACTCTTCTTTTCAGGTTTATAGGGGTGCTGTTTTTCTTGAATACGTATTTCATCTTCCCAAAAGCTCCCCAAGTCAGTCTTATTCGTCTGCTTAACTCCACCGTCTGATTTTCCCTACCCAACCTTATTGCATGTCCAAGGTAAATATATTCTAATACATTCTCTATCTTTGTAGTGTGTAAATAGATGTCTTCTTCACTGTTACTCAATATCTTGCTCTTCGAAATGTTCATTTCTATACCAACCTTATCCGCAGCATCGCCAAGTTCTTCCAGCGTTTCGGCCAGTTCTTGGGCACTACTGCTGTCGTCCGCAAATCGGAGATGGTTCAAGTAAGATCCATCGATGTTTACCTTCCTTTCCCAGTGAAGCGATTTGAAGATCTTTCCCAGTGCAAGGGTTAATAATTTTGGGGATATGGTATCACCCTGACGCACTCCTCTATTTAATCTGTTTTCTTCTGTCTTTAGATCTTCAATTACCAGGACGTGAAAGGTGTATTTTCATAAATGTATTTTAATAGATTTGTTTATAGAGAATCTATCGTGGTGTCGTTCATTGCTCTCACAAATGCCAATGTTTCAATACAGTCAAAGGCCTTGTGGAGATCTATTAATGCCAAGTGAAGAGGCACGTTAAGTTCTGTTGTTTTCTCGATTAGTGTTCTTATACTTTGAAGATAGTCAACGGTGCTGAAGCCCCTGCCAAATCCCGCTTGCTCAACTGGTTGGTTATCTAATGTATGGCTCCCTTAGTGAGGTATTTATATAAATAGTAGAGCAGGCTGATTGGGCGATAGTTCTCTATTATGACGTTATCCCCTTTCTTGAGAAGTAAAATGACTTCTGAGCTCTTCCAAGCTTCTGAGTTTTCTCTATGATGCATGAGCATTTCACAGGTTTTGTTGTATTCTCCACTGTTGTTCCTGTTCTTCATCTGCTTGAGAACAGCTCTTATTTCTCCTTTTGTTATTTCAGGGATATCTTCGGAGCCCACATTGAATACGGCAGATTTCGAAAGTTCTGGATTTGGCATAAAGAAGTTTAAAGACGGGTGTGAAAATCCCTTGTTTGTTCAGCATAATGTTGTTATTTGCTACAATGCTTCCACTTTGATCTTTCATTTGAGTTATCCTGTATCTACCAGTCGACAGTTTATATCTCAAAACTTTCATGTTCGCATATATTGTCTTCTATCTTTAATTATTCTAATTTTGTAGTTCCGAAGACCCTTTCTGATTTCCTTATGAATTATCTTATTCAGTTCTCCGTAGCTTAACGCATCTCTTGGTGTTTTTCCCTCTCTCTGAAAGCTCACCGAAGTAAAATAAACGTTGCAAATCGCTCACGGTAATCATAATATAATGATGGCCCCAAAACGCTACAGACGATGATCAAGTTCCATAGTTAAAAATGCATCATTTGTACAGCCAATATCTCAATTATTCTGTGTTCTATTCGAAATATTATTATTATAAAACCTGATATTTCTGAGTGGATATAAAATAATCACCAATTGTTGATCCCAATTGTTGATCTAATGAGTTGAACTAATATGGTCTATTTTTAGACGATTTTGTATTGATATCTATCGAAATAAACACAGATGCATAGAAGAGTTAATAGCATATTTTCAACTTCTTTTTGTTTTTCACGTAATCTATGTTATGTAAGCCGTGCTCTCTAAGAATAATACGCTCTTTGATACAGGATAATATTACGTCAATGTCAGATGTCAATGTCAAATAGCTATCTCTCCGAATTGCAATATCGGCAATTTGAAAAACGAGAAACGTTCCTATTTCTAAGACCACGTGATCGTTATTCATCGGAAATCGCAACGCGGTAATTTACGTTCAGCTGTAGACAACTTCCAAGTTGGTAGCCAATAGCGAAAGAATAATAGTCGCAATCTTGGCACAGATCGAGATCCGTCCACAGACCCGTCTGTTTTCGCCGAGACGCTGTCGTTGCTAAAACTCCATGCTAATGGCTCGTCTCTCCCGGTCCGGAATTTGTTGCAATTTTGGCATCCGTGACATTCTCAGAATGCACGCGCGTCTCGCTCTCGGCCATTGTTCTTGAGCCAAGGCCATCTTTCGCGCGCCGCGCGAATTAATTCCGTCCCGGGCAGTTTGGCGCGTTCGCCTCGTCAACATTCACTTTCTTTCCGATGCATCTGTTTCTGTGGTTCTACGGATTGGTTATAACGTCAATTCCATTGAAGTTGCGGAGTTGTTATTTCAGATTGATTAATAGCGACGGCAACGAAATGAAATTATAATAATACTCTACTTCATTGAAATAAAATGGGTTCAAGCCCTGTGGACAGGAGCTTTCTGGCGCTCTAGTTCAAACAGACAAATTATATCTCCGAAAGTATTGGTTTCTCAGAGTTGGGAATTATATCAAAGTATTCATATGATAGAACTGCATCATAAAGGAATTTCAATTCAAATAATAGTTTATTTATCAAGATTAAATGAGCAATCTGATAATGATATATGCACCTTGGAAGAAATCAAATTAAGTCTGGCCAATTTTGCCCAATAACGAACTTAACCGAGATATTCATCTCCCTAACCTACTTTGAAAATTTCAACTACCTAGCTCATTTCGTTCGAGAGTTATTGTAGAAAAACTTTTTTTAAATTTTCAAAAATTTTTTTTTGACACTTGGCGGTAATCTGGTCAATACAAAACTTCACATGCGTATAAAGGTCATGATTCTACAATTTGATGCTAAATTTCAGATAGATCGTGTGATCTGTTTCGGAAATATTCATAAAAAATATTTTCACTAAAATCCTTGCACCTTGCAAATTTCAATCCGCTAACTCCTTTCGTTCGAGAGTTATCGTGCCTACGGCCAGCCGGCCAGACGGACAGAATCGATTTCGACCTCGGATTCTTGATCAGTGAGTCGAACCAAATCGTTTGAGACCATTTTCAGCCAAAAATTCCAAAATTACAGACAGATTTGGGCAAATTGATAAGCACTCTGTTCCGAGGAACTAGAGCGCAAAAAAACAAGTTTCGTATGACAATTGCCCAAAACAGGTTTAAAGAACCTACAAATAGTAGATATTCCATAAAACATGTATGAAAGAAGAGAAGTAATAATGAAAAATTACCTTGTAATAGATCAAAAATTTCCTGATCTACGTTCACAAAATTTTCTCCGCTCTCGAACTACAGAATTATGCGATACGGAATTATGCTTTCAATATTTACGTAATATTTTCAAACATTTTTGGGTGAGGTCCCCGCTGCATCGTTAAAATACGAGTATTTCAACCCCAATATTTTTGAAGTTATAATATTCCCTTCCGTCAGTCCCGTCATAAATTGAGAGAACTGAGCATTCTATGTCTATGGATGAAAAGCAGTCTCACTCTTCTCAGATCTCTTACTTCACGTTCCGTTCCGAAATGTAAGACTTTTCTGAGAAAAACTAATTTCGGAGCAAACAACTGAGATTTTTCTCACTTCGCTCACATTTCGGAATACACTTTATTCTCATAATTCTTCGATTGATTAGATAATGTCATGTCTCAGAAAAATAAGTTGACATTATGACAATTCATACATAGAATAATTATATCATTCTGTGAAAACATAGAAATACGATTTATTATTGAAATTTTGAAAAATCATATATCCGAAAGTATTAGCTTGTTAGAGTTAAAAAATGATATCATTCGATTCTTATGGTAAAACTGCTTGTTGAAAAAAATTTAATTTGGAATTTGTTTGCTAATTTTAATAATGAATCGTACTTTTATGTTTTCACAGAATGATGAACCTACTTAATTATTCTATGTATGAATTATTATATGCTCTGTGTTCTTACATGTCCTCTTATTTTCCTATGAGAAATAAATTTCAAAATTATTTCTGGTTCGTTAGTCTTGATATAAAATACACCGCCTGTTCTAGAAAACAAAGTATGATTGAATGCAAAATGACCAATGAAATAACCTCAGCTATCGTAGAATTGTGAGGGTGATATGATGTTATACTTTCAAGGTGATAATATAATGCCCGTGGATAATCCATATGATGATGAAAATATATTCCTTGGTAAGATACATAATCAAATTGGTTTCAGAATATCTCCAGTAAAAGCAAAACTGCAATATTGTGTAAGTTTTAATCGATATAATATAATTTTCGGAGTAGATTTGAGGAATTAATATTTCGGATAAGTTCCTTATTGGGGAGAATCGGTCTGTTTGAATTTAATTTCTTTCATGATGCAGTTCTATCGGAAGAATCCGATATGGCTTATATTTTTACTCCCAGAGACCCATGATTTCGGAGATATGATTTGTCAAAGTTGCGCCAAAGCTCCTGTCCACAGGGCTTGAACCAATTTTTGGCGCTCTAGTTCCTCGGAACTGAGTGCTTATCAATTTGCCCAAATGTCTGTAATTTTGGAATATTTCGATGAAAATGGTCTTAAACGATTTGGTTCGACTCATTGATCAAGAATCCGTGGTCGAAATTCATTCTGTCCGGCCGGCCGTAAGCACGATAACTCTCGAACGGAATGAGCTTCAGAGTAGGTTTGGGGGATGAATATCTCGGCTAAGTTCGTTATTGGGCAAAATCGGACAGATGGTTTCGGAGTAACAAAAAAAAAATTTTTTTTTACGAAACAAATTCCAAATCAAATTTTTTTTAATAAGCAGTTTTATCATAAGAATCCATTCATAACATTTTCAACTCTAACAAGGTAATACTTTCGGAGATATGATTTTTTAAAATTTCAATGTAAATCGTATTTCACAGATTGATATAATTATTATTCTATGTATGAATTCTCATAATGTCAACTTGACAGAAGGGAATATTGTAACTTCAAAAATATTGGGGTTGAAATACTCGTATTTTAGCGATGCAACGGGGACCTCACCCGAAAATGTTTGAAAATATTACGTAAATATTGAAAGCATAATTCTGTAGTTTGGTGAACGTAGATCAGGAAATTTAGGATCGATTACAAGGTAATTTTTTATTATTACTTATCTTCTTTCATATTTGTTTTATGGAATACCTACTATTTGTAGGTACTTTAAACCTGTTTTGGGCAATTGTCATACGAAACTTGTTTTTTTGGCGCTCTAGTTCCTCGGAACAGTGTGCTTATCAGTTTGCCCAAGTGTCTGTAATTTTGAAATTTTTGGCAGAAAATGGTCTCAAACGATTTGGTTCGACTCACTGATCAAGAATCCGAGTGCGAAATCGATTCTGTCCGGCCGGCCGACCGGCCGTAGGCACGATAACTCTCGAACGAAAGGAGTTAGCGGATTGAAAATTGCAAGGTGGTTTTGGAGCGTAAATATCTCGGACAAGTTCGTTCGATCTATCTGAAATTTAGCATCAAATTGTAGAATCATGACCATTATACGCATGTGAAGTTTTGTATTGACCAGATTACCGCAAAGTGTAAAAAAAAAATTTGAAAATTTAAAAAAAGTTTTTCCACAATAACTCTTGAACGGAATGAGCTAGGTAGTTGAAATTTTCAGAGTAGGTTAGGGAGATGAATATCTCGGTTAAGTTCGTTATTGGGCAAAATTGGCCAGATTTAATTCGATTTCTTCCATGGTGCAGTTCTCATTCTCATGATTGCTCATTTAATCTTGATAAATAAACTATTATTTGAATTGAATTTCCTTTCCTCTATCATATGTATACATGGATATAATTCCCAACTCAGAGAAACCAATACTTTCGGAGATATAATTTGTCTGTTTGAACTAGAGCGCCAGAAAGCTCCTGTCCACAGGGCTTGAACCCATTTTTTGTATCTCCATTTGTAACTAAGTTAAAGGGGGGGGGGGGGTCAAATTATAGTGGGAAACCCGGTACATTTCGGGAACAATTACGGATTGTTTTTAATTTTTTGCTTGAACATATATGATCTCGTCAGAGATGCCCAATGAATGAAGCATAAACGTAGGCCACTTTTCATTCGCGTGATGGGTTCCGACTAACACTTTCGTTTTATTGCCCTCTTTTTACTCTTTTTGATTTTGCACCCTGCACTTCGCTGACTCGCTTCCCCATTTTTATTGCTCCCAAATTGTTACTTCTTGAATTATTATACGCCATCACGAACTGTACGAAAATGGATTGCAATATTTCTTCTTTCTTTTCTAGTTGAAAGTTTTCGGGAAGTAATATTATGTTCATATGGGGTCTGTACGTGAAAGAATAGAGTTTTTTTTGTTTTGCACCACTTCTTATGAGTTGTATATAGAGTGAAAACCATTGGATCTCTGCCATTTTTGATAGTATAGGAGAATAAAGCGGAATTGGATCGATTTTTTCGCCCTTATAAGGAATAATTTCAATCAACTAATTTATTATACACGATGATTCCAAATTAGACGTGAACCTTCGACGAGGTGTTGGTATGGCTTATTTGCTGTCGTTGGAGCCATATATATTGGTAACTGAAAATCAACAGTTTCCAAGATATTTGAGCTCTTGTTAATTTCAAAAGATTTCTCACCTTCATTAATTTTTCGTAAATTTAACGGAATGAGCTAGACAGTTGAAATTTTAGAAGTAGGTTGGGGAGATAAGTATCTCGGTTAAGTTCGTTATTGGGCGAAATCGGAGTAACGAAAAAACTATTTTTTTTTAATTACAAATTTCAAACTCACTTTTTTTTTTAAGATGCAGTATTATACGTTGAACTGTATGGTACCCCGTTACACCAACCTCACATATAAATCTCTCAGTCAAAAGAATATATATATTTATATCATTCTGAACTCTAAAAAACTAATACTTTCGCAGATATGATTTTTCAAAATTTCAATAATTAATCTTAATTTTATGATTTCATAGAATGCTCTATGACGAAGGTTACACGGTCTGGTTCAGTTAGACATCAAGCACGCCAAAGCAGATTGACCCCACGTCAATGCTTTTTTGGCCATTTTCTTCCATAGTGAGGGCAATATACATTTGCGCGCGTGCTATATATATGATTATGATTATACTGACTCTCCTAAGTCTTCCCCAAGGAGATCCCTCAGAAGCTCCTAGGCTCTTGTGCGACTAAGGAGAGTCAGTTGTGTTCTTTGTCAACTTTGTTGATGTATCCTTACGCCAGCATAGGTATTAGCACTGTTAATTTTTGACCCGACGCTGAATGGTGTCCCCTACCCTCTCAGTAGATCTTCGGCCTACTCTATCCACAGAGCTTGAAACACTCATCATTCAATTCAAATTAGCCAACGAGAACATACGAGTACTGACTTCGCGTCAGTAGTGTCAGTGTCAGGCGACTCTGAGGGCCGGTTTCTCAATAAAATTGCGAGTTACTCGAGGTTGCGGGTAACGAAGTGTTACGCGTTGAGGAATATCGCTAAATACATGCGTAACTCTCAACCTCGAGTTAACTCGCAATTGAGAAACCGGCCCTGATAGACCTGGAATAACCCAACCAGGATTCCCTACTGTCCTGGAAATCTAACGTCGCGAAAAAAAATTGGAATTGTGATTGAACCTGTGTTTCGAAAGAAAACATAAATCCGTGTGATAATCCGTGTTTCTGTTGAAATCGAAAACGAACCGAACCGAATGGAACCGTAATTACCGTATGCATGTGAAACAAGACTAATACATAGTTTGTGTTGCATTGTCCGATTCCCTTTTATTTTTTTGAAATTAGTACAATTATCACTGGTAATATCACAAGTGATTGAATTTTCGCGATAAGTCTGTCGACTTAAGTCTTAACGAAACTGAGTTGCTTGCAAACACCACGAGTCCAACGGACGATTGATGTTTTCTCTGAGCAACTCAGTTGAGTTGAGAAATAAAAGACGGACTTATGAGTAAATTCAGTCAAGAGTGATATTTCATAGACCAGGGTCGATAATTTTTGAAACCGAACAAAATTATAGTAGAATGAAACCCGTTGTAAAAGGAAGAGAATATAACAAAAATGATAGGAAAAATAATTTACGGGTGATCTGAGGTCGGGAAGGGGAAGAGGGTGAGTTTTTAAGAATAAAAAACGGTTTATCTCGATTTCCGGGAAAACTACAAGTCCCATGGAAAAAAGTTAAATGGCAAAGTTGTACGTAATAAAAAAGATCTACAACATAACCTCAAAATGTATGTGAAATGTATTCAAATAACCACGTTTTTGGCGCTCTAGTTCCTCGGAACTGAGTGCTTATCAATTTGCCCAAATGTCTGTAATTTTCGAATTTTTCGATGAAAATGGTCTTAAACGATTTGGTTCGACTCACTGATCAAGAATCCGTGGTCGAAATTCATTCTGTCCGGCCGTCCGGCCGGTCCGGCCGGTCCGTCCGTAGGCACGATAACTCTTGAACGGAATGAGCTAGACAGTTGAAATTTTCAGAGTATGTTTGAGGGATAAATATCTCGGCTAAGTTCGTTACTGGGCAAAATCGGACAGATGGTTTCGGAGTAACAAAAAAAAATTTTTTTTTTACAGAACAAATTCCAAATTAAATTTTTTTCAATAAGCAGTTTTACCATAAGAATCCATTCATATCATTTTCAACTCTAACTAATACTTTCGGAGATATGATTTTTCAAAATTTCAATGATAGAATTATTCTGTGGCTATTCTATGAATTGTTATAATGTCAACTTTGACGTTGTCTCATTGTAATTCATTCCAGTAATGGTATGAATATGAAAATTAGAATATTATCATACTTTTGTTGGTTGATATTTTCATGTCGATGGTCAATCCATATGATGATGGGAATGGTAATGGTAAGTTAATAATATTGAGTTCAGAATATCTCCACTAAAAACAAAACTGGAATTGAGAAATGAATATCTCGGATGAGTTCGTTGTTGGGTAGAATTTGTCTATTGGTTTTGGATTGATAATTTTTGGCACTCTTGTTGAATTTAAATTCTTCTATGATGTTTGAATTCAATTTCTGCTAAGATGAAGTTCTAAATTTCAATAATGAATCGTACTTCTGTTTTCACAGAATGCTATAATTATTCTATCTAAGCTTTATTATATGATCTGTGTTCATACTCGTACATTTCATCCTGTTCTATAAGAGAGAGTCAAATTCATTTCAGCTATTTTAATTTGGTTTCTTCCATGGTGCAGTTCTCAGATTGCTCATTTAATCTTGATAAATAAACTATTATTTGAATTGAATTTCCTTTATGATGCAGTTCTATCATAAGAATACATTGATATAATTCTCAACTCTGAGAAACCAATACTTTCGGAGATATAATTTGTCTGTTTGAACTAGAGCGCCAGAAAGCTCCTGTCCACAGGGCTTGAACCCATTTTTTGTTTTTAATTTTGATCTTTTACAAATAAAAATTTTGTTCACAAAATTTGGTTAAAAGTTAAAAGATTTTTATGTCCCAAATACACTATAATTTTTTATATTCGAATTTTTTTTTTGTTGCCTAATGTGACTTACTATCCAAAAAGCACCCAAATTTTCAATCAAAAATTCTCACGTCAAAATATTTGCTTTTTTAAAATATTTGGTGGGCTTTCTGTTCGTTGAAATCTCTTCTTTCTGATGGTCTAAAAAATATACATTACTATGGTAAATTCTCTCAGCAAATGCTACGAAGTAACAGACAGTAAGGCACAGACCCTCATAGCCCCTTCCCCACATCTCTATGAAATACCTTTTGATGGGCTAAAATTATCCGTAGGTCACTCAAGTACACAAGTTATCTTAAAATGCCAATAAATAGGCATCTACACATATAATTTAGAGAAGATTCTACAACTTTTTCAAAATATTAACTTTATTAACTTAGCATTTTCCGACGAAATTTACCATAGTAATGTATATTTATTACACCATCAGAAAGTAGAGACTCCAATGAACAGAAAACCCACCTACTTTTTAAAAAAGCAGATATTTTGATGTGAGAATTTTTGATTGAAAATTGAGGTGAAAAAAAAAATTATGAATCCAAAAAATTATAGTAGTATATTTGGGACATAAAAAGGAAAGTTTTTACCAAATTTGGTGAAAAAAAATATTTTGTAAAAGATAAAAATTAAAAACCAAAAACGCGGTTATTTGAAATTTTCACATGAATTTTGAGGTTATGTGACAAAGTGTAGATACGAAAGTTGTAGATCTTTTTATTACCTATAACTTTGCCATTTATTTTTTTGCCATGGGACTTTTAGTTTTGCCGGAAATCGAGATAAACCGTTTTTTACCAGTAAAAATTCACCCCCTCTTCCCCTTCCCGAACTCAGATCGCCCGTAAATTATTTTTCCTATAATTTTTGTTATATTCTCTTCCTATTCCAATGGGTTTCTTTCTACTATATTTTTTTTTCAGTTTTTACCATTTTCAAAGGCATCGACCCTGGTCTAACATTAGATTTCACGAACAAAATTACTCATGTTGACGTCTGTAATTTATATTTATCATTTGTCAAACAGTCCGTGGTTGAGTCGTTGAAGACACCAAAGTTCTAAGACCAATCGTAATTCAAACACATTTGGTGTTCTCGCGATAATACAGCTGTCTTTGGCCTGTGGTTGGTCAGATTTTAAAATGAGTGATTTTGCGAATTTTTGATCGTACCTCGTACGTAGTATGATACATAAATAGATAGTGACTCCCGTCCATCGTCCGGAATTCCCGATGAAATGAATCCTTCCGAATGAACGTACAATGGATGATTATCGAACATTCTAATCAGGAAATCCACAGATAACATTCAAATCAGACAATTCAGCGAGACAAACGCAGAAATCCGAACATGTCAGCTCCATCCTTTCCGAATATCGAACTGAATGTTGCTATTCGTCTAAACTAAACAATGAACAGGAAATTTGTAACCGTACTATATCGGGTAACGTAACCTTTATCGTCGAATTTGTGGGTGTATCATTATGCAAGCTGCATTACTGTCACAAAGACTTATCGCTCACTTTTCTCTATCGCATTTTACTTGAATATTGAGGAGCGGATTTCTCCTTTTGAAAGCAGATTAAATTACAGTTTGATCCGCGAGGCGGATCATCAATCGTGTCCGGCTTAACGATAATCCTTCTCGTGCAGATTGTCCTCGAAGTATGTAGTGCTTGGGTTGGGTTATTGCCAAGTGCCTCGATTCAAACTTAGTGTTCACTGGGAAACTGATATTGATTTTTATACTCAGTGACGTGAAAGTGACAGCACTAAGGATTGTTTGATTAAAGTTGGCAGAAACGGTCAAACTATGTACTTGAAAGTATGGATTAAAATCTTCTATATAAAGACTGATTAGACCTGGGTTGATAATTTTTGAAACTGAAAAAAATTATAGTGGAATAAAACCCGTTGTAAAAGGAAGAGAATATAACAAAAATGATTGGAAAAATAATTTACGGGTGATCTGAGGTCGGGAAGGGGAAGGGGGTTAGTTTTTAAGGGAAAAAAAACGGTTTATCTCGAAATCCGGCCAAACTACAAGTCCTATGAAAAAAAGTTGAATGGCAAAGTTGTAGGTAATAAAAAGATCTACAACTTTTGTGTTCACACCTTTTTCACATAACATCAAAATTTATGTGAAAAATTCAAATAACAACGTTTTTGGTTTTTAATTTTGATCTTTTACAAATAAAAATTTTGTTCACAAAATTTGATTAAAAGTTAGCTTTTTATGTCCCATATACACTGTAATTTTTTGGATTTTTTTTCACCTTAATTTGACTTAATATCGAAAAAGTACCCTAATTTTCAATCTAAAATTCTCACGTCAAAATATCTGCTTTTTTGAAAACGTAGGTGGGCTTTTTGTTCGTTGAAATCTCTACTTTGTGATGGTCAAAAAAAAACATTACTATGGTAAATTTTTTCAGAAAATTCTACGAAATAACGGGCAATAAAGCCCAGACCCTCCTAGTTCCTTCCCCACTTCTCTATGAAATACCTTTTGATGGGCTGAAATTTTTCGTAGGTCACTCAGGTATATAAGTTTTCATAAAATGGCAACAGCAAGTTGTAGATCTTTTTAGTACCAACAACTTTGCCATTTAACTTTTTTCCATAGGACTTGGAGTTTTGCCGGAAATCCAGATAAACCGTTTTTTACCCTTAAAAATTCATCATTATTTTTCCTATCATTTTTGTTATATTTTCTTTTTTTGCCAACGGGTTTCATTTAGGGAATCCAATCCCGCAAATGCTGAAATTCTGCGGGATCAAGATGCGGGAGTCAATATTAAAATTCCGTATTCGACAATGAAAGCGCAAACGTCCCAGAAAAAGAAAAAGTACTTTTTCGTCCGCTGTGGTCACTATGAATACGGCATGATACGGTTCAATACAAACATAAGTGTAACTATATGAGAATAACTGTCATTTGCTGTGGTCACTATGAATACGGCATGAGACGGTTCAATACAAACATAAGTGTACCTATATGAGAATAACTGTCATTTGCTATCATGAAATTATTTAAGAGGTCCGAAATTCATAAAAGTATGTAGAGGTCGACGAAAAACGGTCTATTGCCTCGCCTGCTTGCTATCCTCGGCTCCTCCTCGGATAGCAATCTGCAGGCCCGACAATAATAGACAGTTTTCGGTCATTGGTACATAAAAAACCTCGTATGCTACTACTAAAGTATATATTTTTTTGATTGTATAAGACCTATTTGCGTGTATGTTCTGGGGAAAATCGCGTTATCATTTTGCGTAAATATCTGTGATTTTCGATTTTTTGCCGAAAATGGTCTCAATCGATTGGGTTCCACTCCCCGATTAAGAATTCGAGGTCAAATTTGATTCTGTCCGGCCGGCCGTTGACACGATAACTTGAGGACGGAAAGAGCTAGCGACTAGAAATTTCCAGGGTAGGTGGCGCATCCCAATAAAACGGACAAGTTCGTTAATGGGCATAATCGGTTTCCGAGTAATAATTTTGTTTTCAACCAATACAAATCCGATCGAATTGAAACTTGGTGAATACTTGTAGAATATAAACCTAATTTCGTGAGAATCGTATTACTAGAAAATATAAAACAAATTATTAAAAAGTATTTTGTATGTCACGATAACCTGAGAATGGAAAGAGATCGGCCAAACAGTTTTGGAGTTATACCCGTCTGAAATTTGGTTGTTATTTCCTCAATCACTCGAAAAATACACAACCGATTGAATTCAAACATGGTTATTAGTTGTAGAATGCCAACGCGAAAATTCTTGCAAAATTTAGTGAGGATCGTATCATTAAAATATCTTTAAAAAATTATTGAAAAAAATTCTAGTTATCATTTACTATTCGTCAGATATCGCTGGAATTTTGCGAGAGCCTTCAGAACCTAACTCTACTGCCAAGTTCCAAGTTTGAACACGATCAGATATATATTGTTAGAGATTTGAGCAGCCTTGTGTGAGGTCAGTAGATGGATGGGCGACCGTTGCCTCGATAACTTTCGAACGAAAGGAGATAAGGACTTGTAATTTTCAGGGTATGTTGCATATCTGAATGGGAGAGTTGAGTTCGTTTACGGGCATAATTGGTCCAACTTTTTCGGAGTTATACCCACCTGGAATATCATTTCCTCGATAACTCGATCGAATTGAAGCTTGGTAACTAGTTGTAGAATAACTGTATTATACAGTTATTATAAAATACGGGAGAATGGACAATATAACATACGCGCGAAAGCTCCTGACTTCACGTCAGTGCTTGAACCAATTTTTATTAGCATGTTTAATAGTTTGAGTAGAAAGAGTATATACAGGGTGAGTCTTTGACCACTGCATTAATTTTAACCAAAGATTCCTCTCATCAAATAAAACAGTTTTTTCATTCACCATTTTTCCAGATTTGGCTCAGGTAAAAAGTTACAAGCGTTTAAAGATTTCACAATGTGCTAATACACCCCTGCATATAAATTATCTATGACATTGTTGGCGGACGAGAAAAGGCATGGTAACGTATTTTACAGCTTGATTCGGGATTCCAACGCTCAGGGACGGATCCATAAAAGTAGTGAAATTTCTGGAGTTTTCCATTTTAAAACATTCAATGAAGAATATCTCGAAAACGGTGCGTTTAAGGAGAAATGATGAAGAATAATATAATGTTCTAAAACGATGGAAAATTCTTGAAATTACCCAAGAAAAACTTTATCTGCTTTCTTTATGCTAATTTCGTTTAGTTTTATGAATCCACGAGTCCATAATTAGAAAACCAGTAGAAGTAGAAAATAACTAATATTTGGAAAATCTGTCTCATAGTTATAGGAGACTTTACACCAATATTCATTTTATTCGAAAAAAGGATGCCAAAGCTACAAAATAAAAACTGATTTTTTTTCGAAATTCCAACAGCCTGTATCTTTTTACCTGAGCCGAATCTGGAAAAATGGTGAATGAAAAATCTGTTTTATTTGATGAGGGGAATCTTCGGTTAAAATTAATGCAGTGGTCAAAGACTCACTCTGTATATTGTTAACAATCCCGCATTTTTGCGGATCCGCGGGATTGATGCCTTTAATCCCGCGCTTTTGCGGGATTGAAGTTTTGGTGCGGAATTGGATTCCCTAGATTCATTCTACTATAATTGTTTTTCACTTTTTACCATTTTTAAAGGCTCTAGGTACTTGAATTTTAACCATAGATTATTCTCATCAAATAAATCACCACTTTCACATACAAATTTTCCAGGTTCGGCTCAGGTAAAAATAATTCACAATGTACTAATACACTCCTGCACTTTGTTTTTGTCTTAAACCCATAACGGTTTTTAGAAACCGAAAAGCTGTATCATCTTATAAAGGAACCATTAACACGTGATGTACCTACGTAATGAATCAAAATACATAATACCAAAAATTCAAAGCCGATCGACCTGAAATTGTAATCTATTGTGAAATGGCTGCCTGAAGGTTTATGTGAAATTTCAGCAGAATCTGACATAGTGTTACTGAAATATATAATTTTCGAAGAAAAATTTATTTTTTTTTTGAAATTTTGTTTTGTAGTTTTCAGTCGTTACGAAATTCTACACAAATCTATGCGTCGGCATTCTACAACTAATTACCAAGTTTTAATTTCATCGGATCTGTTTTTGTCGAGTTATCGAAAAATAATAACAAAACTAGATGGCTATAACTCTGAAACCTTTCGGAAAATTGTACCCATTAACGAATTCAACTGTCGCTTCTAGATGCACAACCTGCCACGAAAATTGCAAGTCGCTTTCTTTTTTCGTTTTGAAAGTTATCGTGACAACGGGCCCTCGGTGACCAGGCAGAATCGTCTCTTGTGTTTGTTTACATTATTTCACGTCACATCGAAAAATTGTTGTATTCTGTGAATATCGGTATCAAAGCCGATGATGTTTGCCATACTCGAGTAATTTTCCACATATTTTCTCACAATTATTATCGATTTCATATAAGTTATCGTGAGATACATACAATTTTTTCATAATATTTTTAAAATTTTCTAGTGATTTCACAAGCTTCATATCGATCGGGTCTGTATTTTTTGAGTTATCGAGAAAATAATATTCCAGATGGGTATAACTCAAAAACCGGTGGGCCTATTATGCCCAACAACGAACTCAATTCTCCCATTCGGATGCCCAACCTACCCTGAAAATTTCAAGTTCTTATCTCTTTTCGTTCGAAAGTTATCGAGGCAACGGTCACCCATCCAGCTACTGAACTCACCCAAGGCTGCTCGGATCTCGAACAATATAGTTTCGACCGTGTTCAAACTTGGAACATGGCAGTAGATTTAGGTTTCGAAGGCTCTCTCGAAATTTCAACGATGTCGGTCGAATAGTTTCTGATATACCTATTTTTCAACGATTTTCAATGATTTTTTATAAATTTTCTTGTACAACGATCCTTACAAAATTTCGAGATAATTTTCGCGCCGGTATTCTACAACTAATACCCATGTTTGAATAAGATCGGATTCGTATTTTTCGAATTGTTGAGGAAATAACAACCAAATTTCAGATGGTTATAACTCTGAAACCGTTCGGCCGATTATGCCTATTAACCTATCCTAAAAATTGCAAGTCGCTATTTCTTTTCGTGCTCAAATTACCGTGAGATAAATAATATTTTGCAATAATTTTTTAAAAATTTTCTGGTGATCCTTACAAAATTTCACATACGTCTTTACATAGGTATTCTACAACTAGTTACCAAGTTTCAATTTGATCAGATCTGTATTGGTTGAAAACAAAATTTGTACTCGGAAACCGTTGGGCCGATTATGTCCATTAACGAACGTGCCCGTCGCTTTTGGACGCGCCTACCCTGCAAATGTTGAGTCGCTATCTCTTTCCGTTCACAAATTATCGTGGCAGCGGCCGGTCGGACAGACTCAAATTTGACCACGAATCCTTCATCAGTGAGTCGAACCTAATCGTTTGAGACCATTCTCGGCAATAAATTCGAAAATTACAGGCATTTGGACAAAATGACAGCAGGCTGTTCCCTAGAACATAAGCACAAATAGTGTACAGAAGGTGACTGACTTCACGTCAGTGTTTCTCCCAATTTATTATTATTATTAGTACCTATTATTATTAACCAAAATGTTACATGAAGTTTCGAGGTGAACTGGTCACCCGTACAATATTAGATGTAATAGTCCTACAGAAGTAAACTTAGTTACTTGTACATAGGCTGGCCAACCTAAAACTAACTTAATTCTAATAAATCAAAATTACACACTACTAGTCTCATAAACAAGACGTTTTTTTCAATAATTACGAGAATACCAACTAATATTTTTCTATTATTAAACTTTCCAATTTCTTCTTTATTTAAGGTCTATCTGTCCTCAACAGTTCAAGACTATCTGTTAATGTGTTGAACACTTTTATAGCAACATAATAACTTTTTTTCGTACCTATTCGTTTGTTAATTCTTGGTAACTGTAGGCTCTTATTCCTTGTATTGCTTTTAGAATTTTTAAGTAACCCAAGATAATGTAATGGTACTGCTTTTAAATGAAAGAGTTGGCGTGGAGTTAGAGTAGGTATTGTAATGCGTCTGAGTATTATTCTTATTTATTATTTTTAGTATTTTTTTTTAGTTCTTTGAATAAAGTTTAAGTTATTATCATAAGCTCCGCCCCAGGCAACTATTCCATAGTTCATTAGACTCTGAAAAATTGCATGATAAATTACCATCAAAGCATCAGTTGTCATAAACTTTTTAATTTTGGCAAAGATAAAAATCAGGTATCTAGTTTTCTTAACAATATAATCAATATGTTTTTCCCATCTCATATTAAAATCGAAGTATAAACCCAAGTATTTGTGATAATCTACCTTTTTCAGTATATGTTGACCTATGTTGACATTTAAATTTTTTGGCACACTATCACAGTAGTTACCATATGTTATATATACAGTCTTTTCAAGATTTAGCGATAGTTTTTTCTGTTTAAGCCAATTTACCACAGTTTCTAGATCTCTTATCAATCTCACCCGCGCCTTCTTCCACGTGTCATCACTCGAGATGATGACGGTGTCATCTGCGTAGGATAGTATTGAATTTTCTGGCATATCTTTCAGTAAATCGTTCACGTAGAGAACGAAAAGTATAGGACCAAAAATTGTTCCTTGTGGAACACCGATAGATATTTCTCTGTAATTACTTGTAGCATTGTTTATCTTTACTCTCTGTTTCTACCAGAAAGATAGCTTCTGAACAATTTTAGGGCATTGCCTCTTATGCCATATCTTTCTAATTTGTTCAACAAGATTTCGTGATTTACTGTGTCGAAGTCTTTCGCCAAATCAAGAAAGGCTGTAATTATTGGTTTGCTCTTATCTAATTTTTTATAAATTATGTCGGTTATATGATTTAAGGCTTTCGTGGTTCCTCTTTTTCTCACAAAACCAAATTGTCTATCAGAGATTATATTAGATTCATCTAAAAATACAAAAAAACTATTAAGTATAATTTTTTTAAAAGTTTTGGCTAAGTTAGAAATGAGCGAAATTGGTCTGTAGTTGTTGATGGAAGTACTGTCTCCGGACTAGTAAACGGACACCACGTCAGCCTTCTCTAATTCTACTGGCCGCGTGCCTTCCTCAATACATCATTTGTTCATCAAAATATTATATTCCTGAATGTACGAGTATATATTCAAAACAATGCAACCATTGAACCTGATCGTGATACTAAGGAATTGCCTGCGATCCCCCACATCATCGAAATGACATGACACACACTGAAATCGCGTGAAGTGGACATTTTCATTGAGCAATAACTCCGTTTTCTGATAATGAAAATTACCGTTGTCCCACTGAATGCAATCCGCTCCGGATTAATCTAGTGAAATTCTTCACCACTCCATGGCGTTTCGTAAGGTTATTAGGCATAAATCGTTTTGGCGATCGGATAAGATCAAGGTTTCAGTATAATTTCTTGGCGTGACTATGAATACTCAATCACTTTGCCAGCTGCCAGGGTCAGTTCTCAAATCTCCTACTTCTCACACGATCGATATTCCTTCATAATACTTCGAGCTTTTTTCGAACTTAATTTTGGTCTATTATTTTGAAACGATAAACATTCGGAATCGTGTATAGTGAATGTTCAGCCCTCAACTGAAATTTTCATAGTATACGTAGATTTCGTAAATCGAATCGAATCAATAATAAAGGGTTTTCCAATAAGACGTGTTATTTTGAATAGCCCGCTATTTCGGTAGATGTCACTTTTGAAGCTGTAATTTTTTGACATTTGACAAGTAGAAACTACGCCATTAATGAAAATGGAACGATACACGCTTCAAGAACGCATTGAAATTATTAAAATTCACTATAAAAATGGTGAAAATTTGGCAGAGACGGTTCGCAAAACTCGAACATTTTTGGGTCGTCGTGAAGCACCTTGTCGGACCGCAATAAAGAAATTGGTGGAAAAATTCGAGCTTTTGGAACAAGTTAGTTATGTGAAGAATGAAACCCGTGCACGTAGCTCAAGAACAACCGAGAATATTGCTGCTGTAGCCGAAAGTGTTGAAGAAAACCCAGGTTGGTCCATTCCTCGTCGTTCTTTGGAATTAGGCATTCCACAAACGTCATTACACCGTATTTTGCATAAAGATTTGTGTCTTAAGGCTTATAAAGTTCAGTTAACACAAGAACTCAAGCTGGCCGATCATTAACAACGTCGTGTCTTTGCTGATTGGGTCGTCGAAATGCATGAAAATGATCCGGAATTCCATCGAAAAATCCTCTTGAGTGATGAGGCCCATTTCCACCTCGGTGGCGTCGTCAACAAGCAAAATTGTCGGATCTGGGGCTCGGAAAACCCAAGAGTTATTGTTGAAAAGCCTCTCTAACCTCATCGTGTGACTGTTTGGTGCGGTATCTTTTCGAAAATGAGGCTGGAGCAACAGTTACGGGGAATGGATTGCGACCTCCATAAAGTTAGCAGAGCCACTTGCGAAAATTTCAATGAAACCTATTGCATTAATTGTCGAATATTAGTCGAGAATTTGTCGTGAAAGAAAAAAATTTGTCGCGCGCTTAGTTTTTTTTATATGGGGTGGCTCTGCTAACTTAATATTAAGTTAGCAGAGCCACTTGCAACAATTTCAATGAAACCTATTGCATTAATTGTCGAGAATTTGTCGTGAATTTGTCGTGAAAGAAAAAAGTCTGTCGCGCGCTTAGTTTTTTTTATATGGGGTGGCTCTGCTAACTTAATATTAAGTTAGCAGAGCCACTTGCAACAATTTCAATGAAACCTATTGCATTAATTGTCGAGTATTTGTCGTGAATTTGTCGTGGAAGAAAAAAGTTTGTCGCGCGCTTCGTTTTTTTTGTATGGGCTAAATTAATATTTGGCTAAAGGGGCCACACACAAATCACGTAAGTTGGTTAATCGTATTTTTCTTCAATCAGAAATGAGCTGAATAATTGTCGAACGACCCAAACATATTCGTCGTGACAGAAAAAATTTTGTCGCGCGCTTAGTTTTTTTTAAATGGGGTGGCTCTGCTAACTTAATATTAAGTTAGCAGAGCCACTTGTAACAATTTCAATGAAACCTATCGCATTAATTGTCGAGTATTTGTCGTGAATTTGTCGTGAAAGAAAAAAGCTTGTCGCGCGCTTCGTTTTTTTTGTATGGGCTAAAACAATATTTGGCTAAAGGGGCCACACACAAATCACGTTAGTTGGTTAATCATATATTTTTCAATCAGAAATGAGCTGAATAATTGTCGAACGACCCAAACATATTCGTCGTGACAGAAAAAAATTTGTCGAGCCCTTAGTTTTTTTTAAATGGGGTGGCTCTGCTAACTTAATATTAAGTTAGCAGAGCCACTTGCAACAATTTCAATGAAACCTATCGCATTAATTGTCGAGTATTTGTCGTGAATTTGTCGTGAAAGAAAAAAGCTTGTCGCGCGCTTCGTTTTTTTTTGTATGGGCTAAATTAATATTTGGCTAAAGGGGCCACACACAAATCACGTAAGTTGGTTAATCATATTTTTTTTCAATCAGAAATGAGCTGAATAATTGTCGAAGGACCCAAACATATTCGTCGTGACAGAAAAAAAATTGTCGAGCCCTTAGTTTTTTTTAAATGGGGTGGCTCTGCTAACTTAATATTAAGTTAGCAGAGCCACTTGCAACAATTTCAATGAAACCTATCGCATTAATTGTCGAGTATTTGTCGTGAATTTGTCGTGAAAGAAAAAAGCTTGTCGCGCGCTTCGTTTTTTTTGTATGGGCTAAAACAATATTTGGCTAAAGGGGCCACACACAAATCACGTAAGTTGGTTAATCGTATTTTTTTTCAATCAGAAATGAGCTGAATAATTGTCGAACGACCCAAACATATTCGTCGTGACAGAAAAAATTTTGTCGCGCGCTTAGTTTTTTTTAAATGGGGTGGCTCTGCTAACTTAATATTAAGTTAGCAGAGCCACTTGCAACAATTTCAATGAAACCTATTGCATTAATTGTCGAGTATTTGTCGTGAATTTGTCGTGAAAGAAAAAAGTTTGTCGCGCGCTTCGTTTTTTTTGTATGGGCTAAATTATTATTTGGCTAAAGGGGCCACACACAAATCACGTAAGTTGGTTAATCATATTTTTTTTCAATCAGAAATGAGCTGAATAATTGTCGAACGACCCAAACATATTCGTCGTGACAGAAAAAAATTTGTCGAGCCCTTAGTTTTTTTTAAATGGGGTGGCTCTGCTAACTTAATATTAAGTTAGCAGAGCCACTTGCAACAATTTCAATGAAACCTATCGCATTAATTGTCGAGTATTTGTCGTGAATTTGTCGTGAAAGAAAAAAGCTTGTCGCGCGCTTCGTTTTTTTTGTATGGGCTAAATTAATATTTGGCTAAAGGGGCCACACACAAATCACGTAAGTTGGTTAATCATATTTTTTTTCAATCAGAAATGAGCTGAATAATTGTCGAAGGACCCAAACATATTCGTCGTGACAGAAAAAAAATTGTCGAGCCCTTAGTTTTTTTTAAATGGGGTGGCTCTGCTAACTTAATATTAAGTTAGCAGAGCCACTTGTAACAATTTCAATGAAACCTATCGCATTAATTGTCGAGTATTTGTCGTGAATTTGTCGTGAAAGAAAAAAGCTTGTCGCGCGCTTCGTTTTTTTTGTATGGGCTAAAACAATATTTGGCTAAAGGGGCCACACAGAAATCACGTAAGTTGGTTAATCGTATTTTTTTTCAATCAGAAATGAGCTGAATAATTGTCGAACGACCCAAACATATTCGTCGTGACAGAAAAAATTTTGTCGCACGCTTAGTTTTTTTTAAATGGGGTGGCTCTGCTAACTTAATATTAAGTTAGCAGAGCCACTTGCAACAATTTCAATGAAACCTATTGCATTCATTGTCGAGTATTTGTCGTGAATTTGTCGTGAAAGAAAAAAGTTTGTCGCGCGCTTCGTTTTTTTTGTATGGGCTAAATTATTATTTGGCTAAAGGGGCCACACACAAATCACGTAAGTTGGTTAATCATATTTTTTTTCAATCAGAAATGAGCTGAATAATTGTCGAACGACCCAAACATATTCGTCGTGACAGAAAAAAATTTGTCGAGCCCTTAGTTTTTTTTAAATGGGGTGGCTCTGCTAACTTAATATTAAGTTAGCAGAGCCACTTGCAACAATTTCAATGAAACCTATCGCATTAATTGTCGAGTATTTGTCGTGAATTTGTCGTGAAAGAAAAAAGCTTGTCGCGCGCTTCGTTTTTTTTGTATGGGCTAAATTAATATTTGGCTAAAGGGGCCACACACAAATCACGTAAGTTGGTTAATCATATTTTTTTTCAATCAGAAATGAGCTGAAT
This sequence comes from Halyzia sedecimguttata, assembly GCA_937662695.2. Taxonomy (NCBI): domain Eukaryota; kingdom Metazoa; phylum Arthropoda; class Insecta; order Coleoptera; family Coccinellidae; genus Halyzia; species Halyzia sedecimguttata. The sequence goes on from OW569411.2 coordinate 119,603,302, forward strand.
AATTGTCGAAGGACCCAAACATATTCGTCGTGACAGAAAAAAAATTGTCGAGCCCTTAGTTTTTTTTAAATGGGGTGGCTCTGCTAACTTAATATTAAGTTAGCAGAGCCACTTGTAACAATTTCAATGAAACCTATTGCATTAATTGTCGAATATTTGTCGTGAATTTGTCGTGAAAGAAAATAGTTTGTCGCGCGCTTCGTTTTTTTTGTATGGGCTAAATTAATATTTGGCTAAAGGGGCCACACACAAATCACGTAAGTTGGTTAATCGTATTTTTTTTCAATCAGAAATGAGCTGAATAATTGTCGAACGACCCAAACATATTCGTCGTGACAGAAAAAATTTTGTCGCGCGCTTAGTTTTTTTTAAATGGGGTGGCTCTGCTAACTTAATATTAAGTTAGCAGAGCCACTTGCAACAATTTCAATGAAACCTATTGCATTAATTGTCGAGTATTTGTCGTGAAAGAAAAAAGTTTGTCGCGCGCTTCGTTTTTTTTGTATGGGCTTATTTAATATTTGGCTAAAGGGGCCACACACAAATCACGTACGTTGGTTAATCGTATTTTTTTTCAATCAGAAATGAGCTGAATAATTGTCGAACGACCGAAAGATATTCTTCGTGACAGAAAAGAGTTTGTCGCGCGCATAGTTTTTTTTGTATGTGATAAATTAATATTTGGCTAAAGGGGCCACACAAATCACGTAAGTTGGTTAATCGTATTTTCCTTCAATCAGAAATGAGCTGAATAATTGTCGAACGACCCAAACATATTCGTCGTGACAGAAAAAAATTTGTCGAGCCCTTAGTTTTTTTTAAATGGGGTGGCTCTGCTAACTTAATATTAAGTTAGCAGAGCCACTTGCAACAATTTCAATGAAACCTATCGCATTAATTGTCGAGTATTTGTCGTGAATTTGTCGTGAAAGAAAAAAGCTTGTCGAGCGCTTCGTTTTTTTTGTATGGGCTAAATTAATATTTGGCTAAAGGGGCCACACACAAATCACGTAAGTTGGTTAATCATATTTTTTTTCAATCAGAAATGAGCTGAATAATTGTCGAAGGACCCAAACATATTCGTCGTGACAGAAAAAAAATTGTCGAGCCCTTAGTTTTTTTTAAATGGGGTGGCTCTGCTAACTTAATATTAAGTTAGCAGAGCCACTTGTAACAATTTCAATGAAACCTATTGCATTAATTGTCGAATATTTGTCGTGAAAGAAAATAGTTTGTCGCGCGCTTCGTTTTTTTTGTATGGGCTAAATTATTATTTGGCTAAAGGGGCCACACACAAATCACGTAAGTTGGTTAATCGTATTTTTTTTCAATCAGAAATGAGCTGAATAATTGTCGAACGACCCAAACATATTCGTCGTGACAGAAAAAATTTTGTCGCGCGCTTAGTTTTTTTTAAATGGGGTGGCTCTGCTAACTTAATATTAAGTTAGCAGAGCCACTTGCAACAATTTCAATGAAACCTATTGCATTAATTGTCGAGTATTTGTCGTGAAAGAAAAAAGTTTGTCGCGCGCTTCGTTTTTTTTGTATGGGCTTATTTAATATTTGGCTAAAGGGGCCACACACAAATCACGTACGTTGGTTAATCGTATTTTTTTTCAATCAGAAATGAGCTGAATAATTGTCGAACGACCCAAAGATATTCTTCGTGACAGAAAAGAGTTTGTCGCGCGCATAGTTTTTTTTGTATGGGATAAATTAATATTTGGCTAAAGGGGCCACACACAAATCACGTAAGTTGGTTAATCGTATTTTCCTTCAATCAGAAATGAGCTGAATAATTGTCGAACGACCCAAACATATTCGTCGTGACAGAAAAAATTTTGTCGCGCGCTTAGTTTTTTTTAAATGGGGTGGCTCTGCTAACTTAATATTAAGTTAGCAGAGCCACTTGTAACAATTTCAATGAAACCTATCGCATTAATTGTCGTGTATTTGTCGTGAATTTGTCGTGAAAGAAAAAAGTTTGTCGCGCGCTTCGTTTTTTTTGTATGGGCTAAATTATTATTTGGCTAAAGGGGCCACACACAAATCACGTAAGTTGGTTAATCATATTTTTTTTCAATCAGAAATGAGCTGAATAATTGTCGAACGACCCAAACATATTCGTCGTGACAGAAAAAAATTTGTCGAGCCCTTAGTTTTTTTTAAATGGGGTGGCTCTGCTAACTTAATATCAAGTTAGCAGAGCCACTTGTAACAATTTCAATGAAACCTATTGCATTAATTGTCGAATATTTGTCGTGAATTTGTCGTGAAAGAAAATAGTTTGTCGCGCGCTTCGTTTTTTTTGTATGGGCTAAATTAATATTTGGCTAAAGGGGCCACACACAAATCACATAAGTTGGTTAATCGTATTTTTTTTTTCAATCAGAAATGAGCTGAATAATTGTCGAACGACCCAAACATATTCGTCGTGACAGAAAAAAATTTGTCGAGCCCTTAGTTTTTTTTAAATGGGGTGGCTCTGCTAACTTAATATTAAGTTAGCAGAGCAGAGCAGAGCCACTTGTAACAATTTCAATGAAACCTATTGCATTAATTGTCGAATATTTGTCGTGAATTTGTCGTGAAAGAAAAAAGTTTGTCGCGCGCTTCGTTTTTTTTGTATGGGCTATATTAATATTTGGCTAAAGGGGCCACACACAAATCACGTACGTTGGTTAATCGTATTTTTTTTTCAATCAGAAATGAGCTGAATAATTGTCGAACGACCCAAACATATTCGTCGTGACAGAAAAAAATTTGTCGAGCCCTTAGTTTTTTTTAAATGGGGTGGCTCTGCTAACTTAATATTAAGTTAGCAGAGCCCATACAAAAAAAACGAAGCGCGCGACAAACTTTTTTCTTTCACGACAAATTCACGACAAATATTCGACAATTAATGCAATAGGTTTCATTGAAATTGTTACAAGTGGCTCTGCTAACTTAATATTAAGTTAGCAGAGCCACCCCATTTAAAAAAAAACTAAGGGCTCGACAAATTTTTTTCTGTCACGACGAATATGTTTGGGTCGTTCGACAATTATTCAGCTCATTTCTGATTGAAAAAAAATATGATTAACCAACTTACGTGATTTGTGTGTGGCCCCTTTAGCCAAATATTGTTTTAGCCCATACAAAAAAAACGAAGCGCGCGACAAGCTTTTTTCTTTCACGACAAATTCACGACAAATAGTCGACAATTAATGCGATAGGTTTCATTGAAATTGTTACAAGTGGCTCTGCTAACTTAATATTAAGTTAGCAGAGCCACCCCATTTAAAAAAAACTAAGCGCGCGACAAAATTTTTTCTTTCACGACGAATATGTTTGGGTCGTTCGACAATTATTCAGCTCATTTCTGATTGAAGAAAAATACGATTAACCAACTTACGTGATTTGTGTGTGGCCCCTTTAGCCAAATATTAATTTAGCCCATACAAAAAAAACGAAGCTCGCGACAAGCTTTTTACTTTCACGACAAATTCACGACAAATACTCGACAATTAATGCGATAGGTTTCATTGAAATTGTTGCAAGTGGCTCTGCTAACTTAATATTAAGTTAGCAGAGCCACCCCATTTAAAAAAAACTAAGCGCGCGACAAAATTTTTTCTGTCACGACGAATATGTTTGGGTCGTTCGACAATTATTCAGCTCATTTCTGATTGAAAAAAAATACGATTAACCAACTTACGTGATTTGTGTGTGGCCCCTTTAGCCAAATATTAATTTAGCCCATACAAAAAAAACGAAGCGCGCGACAAACTATTCTCTTTCACGACAAATTCACGACAAATATACGAAAATTAATGCAATAGGTTTCATTGAAATTGTTACAAGTGGCTCTGCTAACTTAATATTAAGTTAGCAGAGCCACCCCATTTAAAAAAAAACTAAGGGCTCGACAAATTTTTTTCTGTCACGACGAATATGTTTGGGTCGTTCGACAATTATTCAGCTCATTTCTGATTGAAAAAAAATATGATTAACCAACTTACGTGATTTGTGTGTGGCCCCTTTAGCCAAATATTGTTTTAGCCCATACAAAAAAAACGAAGCGCGCGACAAGCTTTTTTCTTTCACGACAAATTCACGACAAATACTCGACAATTAATGCGATAGGTTTCATTGAAATTGTTACAAGTGGCTCTCCTAACTTAATATTAAGTTAGCAGAGCCACCCCATTTAAAAAAATCTAAGCGCGCGACAAAATTTTTTCTGTCACGACGAATATGTTTGGGTCGTTCGACAATTATTCAGCTCATTTCTGATTGAAAAAAAAATACGATTAACCAACGTACGTGATTTGTGTGTGGCCCCTTTAGCCAAATATTAATATAGCCCATACAAAAAAAACGAAGCGCGCGACAAACTTTTTTCTTTCACGACAAATTCACGACAAATATTCGACAATTAATGCAATAGGTTTCATTGAAATTGTTACAAGTGGCTCTGCTAACTTAATATTAAGTTAGCAGAGCCACCCCATTTAAAAAAAACTAAGGGCTCGACAAATTTTTTTCTGTCACGACGAATATGTTTGGGTCGTTCGACAATTATTCAGCTCATTTCTGATTGAAAAATAAATGGGTTCAAGCCCTGTGGACAGGAGCTTTCTGGCGCTCTAGTTCAAACAGACAAATTATATCTGGTATTGGTTTCTCAGAGTTGTGAATTATATCAATGTATTCATATGATATCACTGCATCATAAAGGAAATTCAATTCAAATAATGGTTTATTAGATAAGTAATAATAAATTACCTTGTAATCGATCAAAAATTTCCTGATCTACGTTCACCAAACTACAGAATTATGCTTTCAATATTTACGTAATATTTTCAAACATTTTCGGTTGAGGTCCCCGTTGCATCGCTAAAATACGAGTATTTCAACCCCAATATTTTTGAAGTTACAATATTCCCTTCTGTCAAGTTGACATTATGAGAATTCATAGATAGAATAATAACTAGTGGGCCCGCAGATCTACCTAGCCAGTAGACCTACATTTTTCCGGTAGATCTACATTTTTCCGGCAGATCTACATTTTTCCGGTAGATTTACATTTTTCCGATAGATCTACATTTTCCGGTAGATCTACATTTTTCCGAGACTTCCTCAGACACACACACACAGAAAGTTTCAACGAAATCGGTCCGGTCGTTCTCGAGAGTCTATAAACCGAACACAGTGCTATCTACCGAGTTCCTATTGTGACTCTGAGGCCCATTCAAATACGCACACAAAGTTTAATCGAAATCGTTCGAGCCGTTTCCTATAGATCGATCGGGGCGCCCCTACAGGATGCTATTGTGAATCAGAGATACGCCGAAAGAAAATCACAGAGTTTCATCAAAATCGATCCGCCTGTTTCCGAGTTCCTATACATCGATTTTAGCGCCCCCTACAGGGTCCAATTGTGAATCTGAGCCGCCTTGGGTTCCACTGAAATACATACACGTAAAGTTTCGGAGTTGACATATTTCTTAAGACACCCTGTATAGCAGCGGTTATCATTTCGCAACGGTTTTACAAAGTTGAGAATTCTCCTCGCGATAGAAATCTCGAAGTGACATTTTACTTAAAACGCTTGCATTTGAAAATAATCGATGCCGCGAGGAAATGAACACCCTGTATAGTAATGGTTTATTTCCAACGATGTATGCCTCGAAAGTATATTTTCCAACACGAAAAAATGAAAGGGTATGTTCATAGCGTTAAAAACAGCAATCTGCAATTGACATTAAAAGAAAAACACCCTGTATAGAGATTTCCGAAAAATACATTATAAGAATCCATCCAAGGTTCCTATTTAGATAACGGTTTGTTTGTGGCACGAATCAATTCAATCGTGGCAAATTGTGCCGTGAAAAAAAGAACACCCCGTATAGTAATGGTTTATTTTCAGCGATATATGCTCAGAAAAAAAAAAGGAAAACACCCTTACTTAAAGTCGGCAGATATACCGTTATTCGAAGTTAATATTGCGATAAAAATTGAAAAAAAAACACGAAAAAGTATAATTCCCTTGATGGGCTTCGAACCCGCCTTCCCTCGTCCGAAACCGAGATATCCACTATCTATACATCTACACTATCGGACTCCTCGAAGGATCCTCTCGATCTCCGGTATTAGAATAAAACGTCGGTACTAACCGCGGATAGATATTCTTAATTTTCACTTTTCGACATAAAATCGCCACATGGAGGTTTATTTGACCGTTTTTTACCCTTATCTTCGCTTCTCGTCAACGTTCAGTCCCGAAAACTGCCTAGAACGGCCATTTCGTTGCGAAAAATTTCCCGCACCCCGTCTAACGGATTCATTTTGACGTTTCTCAGACAGACTTTTAGCAAGGAAAATTCCCGAGGTCGGAACTTCGAGAACTTGTATCGATTTAGTTGACATTATGAGAATTCATACATAGAATAATAATTATATCAATCTGTGAAATACGATCTACATTGAAATTTTAAAAAATCATATCTCCGAAAGTATTAGCTTGTTAGAGTTGAAAATGATATGAATGGATTCTTATGATAAAACTGCTTATTAAAAAAAATTTGATTTGGAATTTGTTTCGTAAAAAAATTTTTTTTTTTTTGTTACTCCGAAACCGTCTGTCCGATTTTGCCCAATAACGAACTTAGCCGAGATATTCATCCCCCAAACCTACTCTGAAAATTTCAACTCTCTAGCTCATTCCGTTCGAGAGCTATCGTGCCTACGGCCGGCCGGACCGGCCGGCCGGCCGGCCGGACCGGCCGGACAGAATAAATTCCGACCACGGATTCTTGATCAGTGAGTCGAACCAAATCGTTTAAGACCATTTTCATCGAAATATTCCAAAATTACAGACATTTGGGCAAATTGATAAGCACTCAGTTCCGAGGAACTAGAGCGCCAAAAATATGATTAACCAACTTACGTGATTTGTGTGTGGCCCCTTTAGCCAAATAATAATTTAGCCCATACAAAAAAAACGAAGCGCGCGACAAACTTTTTTCTTTCACGACAAATTCACGACAAATACTCGACAATTAATGCGATAGGTTTCATTGAAATTGTTACAAGTGGCTCTGCTAACTTAATATTAAGTTAGCAGAGCCACCCCATTTAAAAAAAACCAAGCGCGCGACAAAATTTTTTCAGTCACGACGAATATGTTTGGGTCGTTCGACAATTATTCAGCTCATTTCTGATTGAAGGAAAATACGATTAACCAACTTACGTGATTTGTGTGTGGCCCCTTTAGCCAAATATTAATTTATCTCATACAAAAAAAACTAAGCGCGCGACAAACTTTTTTCTTTCACGACAAATTCACGACAAATACTCGACAATTAATGCGATAGGTTTCATTGAAATTGTTACAAGTGGCTCTGCTAACTTAATATTAAGTTAGCAGAGCCACCCCATTTAAAAAAAACTAAGCGCGCGACAAAATTTTTTCTGTCACGACGAATATGTTTGGGTCGTTCGACAATTATTCAGCTCAATTCTGATTGAAAAAAAATATGATTAACCAACTTACGTGATTTGTGTGTGGCCCCTTTAGCCAAATAATAATTTAGCCCATACAAAAAAAACGAAGCGCGCGACAAACTTTTTTCTTTCACGACAAATTCACGACAAATACACGACAATTAATGCGATAGGTTTCATTGAAATTGTTACAAGTGGCTCTGCTAACTTAATATTAAGTTAGCAGAGCCACCCCATTTAAAAAAAACTAAGCGCGCGGCAAAATTTTTTCTGTCACGACGAATATGTTTGGGTCGTTCGACAATTATTCAGCTCATTTCTGATTGAAAAAAAAATACGATTAACCAACGTACGTGATTTGTGTGTGGCCCCTTTAGCCAAATATTAATTTAGCCCATTCAAAAAAAACGAAGCGCGCGACAAACTTTTTTCTGTCACGACGAATATGTTTGGGTCATTCGACAATTATTCAGCTCATTTCTGATTGAAAAAAAAATACGATTAACCAACGTACGTGATTTGTGTGTGGCCCCTTTAGCCAAATATTAAATTAGCCCATACAAAAAGAACTAAGCGCGCGACAAACTTTTTTCTTTCACGACAAATTCACGACAAATACTCGACAATTTATGCAATAGGTTTCATTGAAATTGTTGCAAGTGGCTCTGCTAACTTAATATTAAGTTAGCAGAGCCACCCCATTTAAAAAAAAACTAAGGGCTCGACAATTTTTTTTCTGTCACGACGAATATGTTTGGGTCGTTCGACAATTATTCAGCTCATTTCTGATTGAAAAAAAATATGATTAACCAACTTACGTAATTTGTGTGTGGCCCCTTTAGCCAAATATTGTTTTAGCCCATACAAAAAAAACGAAGCGCGCGACAAACTTTTTTCTTTCACGACAAATTCACGACAAATATTCGACAATTAATGCAATAGGTTTCATTGAAATTGTTACAAGTGGCTCTGCTAACTTAATATTAAGTTAGCAGAGCCACCACATTTAAAAAAAACTAAGCGCGCGACAAACTTTTTTCTGTCACGAAGAATATGTTTGGGTCGTTCGACAATTATTCAGCTCATTTCTGATTGAAAAAAAATACGATTAACCAACGTACGTGATTTGTGTGTGGCCCCTTTAGCCAAATATTAAATAAGCCCATACAAAAAAAACGAAGCGCGCGACAAACTTTTTTCTTTCACGACAAATTCACGACAAATACTCGACTTTTAATGCAATAGGTTTCATTGAAATTGTTGCAAGTGGCTCTGCTAACTTAATATTAAGTTAGCAGAGCCACCCCATTTAAAAAAAACTAAGGGCTCGACAAATTTTTTTCTGTCACGACGAATATGTTTGGGTCGTTCGACAATTATTCAGCTCATTTCTGATTGAAAAAAAATATGATTAACCAACTTACGTGATTTGTGTGTGGCCCCTTTAGCCAAATATTGTTTTAGCCCATACAAAGAAAACGAAGCGCGCGACAAGCTTTTTTCTTTCACGACAAATTCACGACAAATACTCGACAATTAATGCGATAGGTTTCATTGAAATTGTTGCAAGTGGCTCTGCTAACTTAATATTAAGTTAGCAGAGCCACCCCATTTAAAAAAAACTAAGGGCTCGACAAATTTTTTTCTGTCACGACGAATATGTTTGGGTCCTTCGACAATTATTCAGCTCATTTCTGATTGAAAAAAAATATGATTAACCAACTTACGTGATTTGTGTGTGGCCCCTTTAGCCAAATATTAATTTAGCCCATAGAAAAAAAACGAAGCGCGCGACAAGCTTTTTTCTTTCACGACAAATTCACGACAAATAGTCGACAATTAATGCGATAGGTTTCATTGAAATTGTTACAAGTGGCTCTGCTAACTTAATATTAAGTTAGCAGAGCCACCCCATTTAAAAAAAACTAAGCGCGCGACAAAATTTTTTCTTTCACGACGAATATGTTTGGGTCGTTCGACAATTATTCAGCTCATTTCTGATTGAAGAAAAATACGATTAACCAACTTACGTGATTTGTGTGTGGCCCCTTTAGCCAAATATTAATTTAGCCCATACAAAAAAAACGAAGCTCGCGACAAGCTTTTTTCTTTCACGACAAATTCACGACAAATACTCGACAATTAATGCGATAGGTTTCATTGAAATTGTTGCAAGTGGCTCTGCTAACTTAATATTAAGTTAGCAGAGCCACCCCATTTAAAAAAAACTAAGCGCACGACAAAATTTTTTCTGTCACGACGAATATGTTTGGGTCGTTCGACAATTATTCAGCTCATTTCTGATTGAAAAAAAATACGATTAACCAACTTACGTGATTTGTGTGTGGCCCCTTTAGCCAAATATTAATTTAGCCCATACAAAAAAAACGAAGCGCGCGACAAACTATTCTCTTTCACGACAAATTCACGACAAATATACGAAAATTAATGCAATAGGTTTCATTGAAATTGTTACAAGTTGCTCTGCTAACTTAATATTAAGTTAGCAGAGCCACCCCATTTAAAAAAAAACTAAGGGCTCGACAAATTTTTTTCTGTCACGACGAATATGTTTGGGTCGTTCGACAATTATTCAGCTCATTTCTGATTGAAAAAAAATATGATTGACCAACTTACGTGATTTGTGTGTGGCCCCTTTAGCCAAATATTGTTTTAGCCCATACAAAAAAAACGAAGCGCGCGACAAACTATTCTCTTTCACGACAAATTCACGACAAATATACGAAAATTAATGCAATAGGTTTCATTGAAATTGTTACAAGTTGCTCTGCTAACTTAATATTAAGTTAGCAGAGCCACCCCATTTAAAAAAAAACTAAGGGCTCGACAAATTTTTTTCTGTCACGACGAATATGTTTGGGTCGTTCGACAATTATTCAGCTCATTTCTGATTGAAAAAAAATATGATTGACCAACTTACGTGATTTGTGTGTGGCCCCTTTAGCCAAATATTGTTTTAGCCCATACAAAAAAAACGAAGCGCGCGACAAAATTTTTTCTGTCACGACGAATATGTTTGGGTCGTTCGACAATTATTCAGCTCATTTCTGATTGAAGAAAAATACGATTAACCAACTTACGTGATTTGTGTGTGGCCCCTTTAGCCAAATATTAATTTAGCCCATACAAAAAAAACGAAGCGCGCGACAAACTTTTTTCTTCCACGACAAATTCACGACAAATACTCGACAATTAATGCAATAGGTTTCATTGAAATTGTTGCAAGTGGCTCTGCTAACTTAATATTAAGTTAGCAGAGCCACCCCATATAAAAAAAACTAAGCGCGCGACAGACTTTTTTCTTTCACGACAAATTCACGACAAATTCTCGACAATTAATGCAATAGGTTTCATTGAAATTGTTGCAAGTGGCTCTGCTAACTTAATATTAAGTTAGCAGAGCCACCCCATATAAAAAAAACTAAGCGCGCGACAAATTTTTTTCTTTCACGACAAATTCTCGACAAATATTCGACAATTAATGCAATAGGTTTCATTGAAATTTTCGCAAGTGGCTCTGCTAACTTTATGGAGGTGGATTGCGCTATCGAGAGATGATTAATGATTTTTATGGCCGGAATTGGATGGTATTGATCTGGACAACGTTTACTTTCAACAAGACGGCGCTACGTACCACACAAGCAACGAAACCATTGATCTATTGCGGGAAAAGTTTCCGGACCTGTTATGTCTCGAAGAGGTGATCACAATTGGCCACCGAGATCTTGTGATTTAACACCTTGCGACTTCTTCCTTTGGGGCCACGTGGAAGAGAAGGTCTACGCCAATAGCCCAGCGTCGATTCAAGACCTCAAAGATGGAATTCGTGAGGCTATCGAGGACATAGGGCAGCCACTTTGCGATTTGGTTTTGGAAAATTTCATTAAAAGGATATGGTCCTGTAAGCGTGGTCGTGGTGGTCATTTGCCTGATGTTATTTTCCACTATTAAGGGCATAGCTTCTTATTTATAATGAAATAAACATTCGATCATTTATATTGAAAAATGGCATTTTGCTTTGAATATCAAAATAACACCTCTTATTGGAAAACCCTTTACGATTGGGGTATCCCCGTCAGGAACGAATTTTTTCTTTAATTTCACAATGCAAATAAACTAAATCATCGAATCAAATCAAACAAAATGTTCAATTTTAGGAATATGTATTCAATTTTGAAAATTAAATATGAAATTAATCGCGAATTATGCAGTGTGGAAAAGCCAAATAGAATGAATTAGTTATCTGGGTTACTGTACATATTTATGGAAAATACCGAAACACATCAAATTCGAATTATAAATTGTCATTCTTCTTCGTAAAAATGCGAACCCCACCTTCAACCCCCTTCGAAAGACAGGTACAACCAGAAATTTTTCAACTAGCAAGTATGGGCTTGTGATACATCGTGTGAAAGGTCGCGTCATTCTCTATTCAGAAATGATTTCACTTTCATGTTTATTGCAAAACTCAAAATAGAAAAAATAAAATCATGTGATTACAGAAATTCATTATAATATTCCCAAATATTATTACAATAATACTAAGCTTATTTGCCTTCAAGAAGTGATGGTAAGAAAATGAGAAAACCATAACTTTGTGATGTGTTATCATGAATAGTACTTAATAAGTAGTATATTCTAAAACAAGTTGCAGAATGGGCTCCTATTAAAACACGAATGCGAAATTGAATTGCAACGCATGAGTGTTGGAATTGCCTTCTGTAACGAGTATTAGACGATATTTTCTCTATTTCAGGCAAGTTTTGTAAAATACTGTTGAAATTTAATGAAAAATTCGGATTATACATCCTAGTGACTTTTGTATTGTATCTTGGCAGTTGGTGTGACTGTTACGAAAGTTGACAGATTACGGAATTTGAATTTCATACGTACGTAGGACATGGAGATCAGATTTAAAACAGTTTCCTAATAGCATGAATGATTCAAAATTAGCAAGAAGGAAATCTCTAGTAACATAATTTTTAATGAAAATGAAGCTTTTCCTCAACAATTATTTCACTATATCCAGATTATATTGTATTGTCAATTGACGTGTGTTGAAATTTGATAGGATCGAATGTCAGTGCTGACTGCCACAAAACGAAAAATATAACTAGAAACAATGCGGGAATGAGTTCATTCCAGCACTATTTTCAGTGCTAGAATGGACTCATTACGATACTAAAATAGAGAAAACGTTTTCTGTGGCAATGTAAGTTTTTTTATAACGTCTTCACAAATTGTTTTGTACTGATAAGTTGTAGTTTATAAATTGTCCAATTTGTGTTTGAATTTCATTTACTTCAATTTTGAATAATGGTTCGATTAACGGAAATGTACAAAATAACAATTTTACAAATGATTGGTTACGGAGATAACACCCGAACACAAAAAGAAGTAAGTCGCTTGTTTCATGAGAAATTTCCGAATTTGCCGCCTATACAATACAATACAATACAATTTATTCATCCTTTAAGACAATACAATGTTGTATAGGACATGTCAAGAGAATTGCAATATAAGCACCAAAGAAAAGAAAACAAATGTAACAACAAAAGAAAATTGCAACGACATAAACATCCTAACTTAATGAGCTAGTAAGAAATTCATTCGCACTGTAGAAACATTTTTGAATGAACAGAATTTTTATTTCTCTTTTGAACTGTCTATCATTCAGTAATTTGTATCTATCCGTCAGATGATTGTACAATTTTATAGCGGCCATTCTTGGTGATGACACATATTTAGACGTTTTGTGTTTGGGTACACAAATAATGTTTTGGTGTCTAGTATTATAATTATGGAAATCTGAGCACTTCTTGAAGCCACCCAGGTTATTTCTCACAAACATTAAACAATTCAGCATATATATGCAAGGAAACGTCAAGATACCGAACTTTCCAAACGTTTCCCTACAAGATTCGCGAGGCTTCAAACCAAAAATCAAACGTATCATCTTTTTTTGTGCGATGAGAACCCGATCACTCTCCGTTGAAGCACCCCATAGAACAACGTTGTAACAAAGATGACAGTAAGTGAGGCCATAGTAGATGTTAATTAATGCATCAAGGGGAAGAGAGTTCTTCAATCTGTGCAAGGCATAGAAGGACTTATTGATTTTCTTGCACACGTTGTCGATATGGCAATGCCATCTTAAATTTTTGTCAACGTATAGACCCAGGAATCTAACACAATCAACCGCAGAAAGGTTACCCGAACTCCCATTGATGACAAGTTGGAAAGTCGAACTGGACTCTGGATTCTGGAATTTAATGACTTGGGTTTTATTGGTATTCACAATCAGTGAATTTACCTTACACCAGTCTGTATATCGCTGGACAAGTTCACTGCAAATCGTTACCAACTCCTGGTGACTACCTGCTCTCACCGCCAGTGATACATCATCAGCAAACAGAACAAGAATACATCCAACCAAGTAGTCTGGCAAGTCATTAATGAAAAGTATAAAAATTAGAGGACCTAGGACTGACCCCTGTGGGACACCCATATCATTTTGATATACGCTGGAAGAATAACCAAGGATCTTATTAAATTTTTTTTATGGGGATATGTGAAGAGCACAAATCAAAATCCCTTTATTTGAATGGCCTAAAAGATCGAATAACGCTTGCCATTAGGTCTCCTGAAATGTTGGAAGAATTTTTTATTTGAGGTTATGATGTTACCAAGGCGTTCGCGTTGAACACTTTGAACATCTACTTCATTAACAGTCATAATTGTTTGACTGCATTTTGTATTACATTTTAATTTTTGATCACTTGATTTTATTTTTTTCTAATTTGATTTTTGCAATAAACATGAAATTGATAACATTTCTGAATAGAGGATGACGAGAACATTCAAACGATGTACCACAAGCCCATACTTCCTATGTGAAAAATTGGGGGTTGTACCTATCTTTCAAAGAGGGTTGAAGGTAGGGTTCGCATTTTTACGAAGAAGAATGACAATTTAAAATTGACGTGTTTCAGGATTTTCTCTAAATTGTACAGTAACCAAATTAATACATTTATTTTTGTTCCATTTGGCATTTCCACACTGTATTCATTAGAAGTATCTGCTTTGAAATATTTAATTTCAAGGGACTTAGTTCTGATACACGCAATCCCATCGATTTGAAAACACTAGGAGAGATACTGTTCCTATTCACTTACAGATGTGCCTTCGAAGGGCCGACTTATCTGCGTCTTGTGAGTATTTCGCCTTTGTGACATTTGAGAATGGGATATATTATGTAAGATATCTAAAACAATGGTGCATGAACTCCGCGTTGTTTGAGTGATAAAAACCGAACAAAATTAATCGACATGGTGCAAGGGCGTAGCCAGGGGGGGGGGGGGGGGTTCAAACCCCCCCCCCGAAATGTTATTTTTTCTCTTAAAAAAAAAAATTTTTGCTACAGAAAGTGACCCTTACACCCCCAAAACCCCCCCCCCCCCCCGAAATTAATTCCTGGCTACGCCCTTGACATGGTGGATGTTTCATGACGGCGCCACCATGAATATCGCATAATTTTCATTGGTCGATCATCGTGTAATATTGCTAATATTTTTTTGTAAACACAAAATATGCGAAAAATTCCCTTAAGCATTACCTTACTGATGAATTGTGACCAGGTTTGATTCCCTTATTCGCTAATACGGAAATCAAACCTTTTAAGTCAAGTAAAAGCTTGAGGATTAGACGTTTCACAGTTTGACAAGGATCTATTCAGAATGACAAAATGCATCCCTTGTAACTTCTGGATATCGCTACCTATACAGTAAATAAAATGAAAGATCTACCTTGTTCCGGAAAACTGAAAAACAAAATTGAATCAGTGCATACACGTTTTATAGCCATCTTAATATTAGATTAGGAATAACAAATAACCATTGAAATACGGGCAAAATGTTTAGTAAGTAAGGTTAAATTCTTCTACTTTCTCACACAAATCTATGAACTACAGTGTTTCAGCTATCAAATCACTGAACATACTACATAATGCCATAGCGATATTATTAAAATTTTAGAAGATAAAAATATGACTTGAACAGTAATGTTTATAGCAATAAGCTAACAGAATAGATCTGAATGTTGAGAGCGAAGCCCCTGAATGCTTTACTAATTAAAATTGGTAAATAACTAAATAAATTTGGCACTCCCATTCCATTTAATCCTTAATTATACATACAGTAATTCAGCAACCATGCTAACAATTCTTTCCGAAAGAGTGATGAAGATCAATACGCAGACCAGGGCACTTACGTTTTGAATTTAAATTGGCGTGTTTCATTGAATTCTAGGAACGAATAATGAGCCCGTTGGAAGGTCACAACTGAATCTTTTCAATTGGTTATCTGACTAACCAAACCAAGGTCATACGCAATGATTCGTTTGTAGACTATGTAGACACTACTATTCCACGTGCATGGTGCACTTGTTGAAACATGTCGAGATGAAATGGAGCTAAGATCACATGAGTCATCGGCGAAGAAGGAAATCTAATAGGATTTGTATCTAAACTGAGAAAAATTTTGCAATTTGCAGTTACATATCATTTAAATTATCATTTTGCCCAAATGTCTGTAATTTTTGATTTTATGCCGAAAACGAACTCATACGATTAGGTTCAACTCACTGCTGAAGAATTCGAGGTCGAATTCGATAACATTCGAACGGAAAGAGCAAGCGACTTGAAATTTAGGGGTATGTTAGGCATTCGAATATACGACGGCTAATTTCGTTAATGGGCATGATCGGCCAAACGGTTTCGGAGTTATACCCATTTGAAATTTTGTTGTTATTTCCTCAATACTTCAAAAAATAAAGATCCGATCGTATTGAAACTTGGTAATTAGTTGTATAATGCTGACTAGCAAATTTGTGCGAGTTTTCCTGAGGAAGACAATTTTAAAAGATCTTCTAAAATTTTATATTTCAGAAACTGTCTGTCAGATTTCGCTGATATTACGCAAATTATTTAAGCCGCCATTTTACAATCGATTACCGGATTTCAGCTCCATCGAATTTGTATTTTTTGTAATTATTTTATTTTGAAATTTGCATACAGTTGATGCCCAATGATTTTTTTCACGTGTTGACGCTGTCTGTATTCAAACTCATGTTGAAACGGGCGCGTAAAAGTCATTAATTCCATGTCAGTGCTTTTCTCAAATTTTTGTAGAAATAATATTTCTAAAGATTGAATTATCCTTCAAATTGGTACACTTAAAAGGTATGGATTGAAGATATATAAACAAATTCGAAATATAGTTTCAATTGAGAATTGAAATCGCAGTACAGCAAGAGGGATTTTGAAATCAATTAAATATAACTGTTATATTTAATTGATTTCAAAATCCCTCTTGCTGTACTGCGATTTCAATTCTCAATTGAAACCATATTTCGAATTTGTTTATATATCTTCAATCCATACCTTTTAAGGGTACCAATTTGAAGGATAATTCAATCTTTCTTTTCCTTAAATAGTTTTGACAAATTGGTATGACCCAATTAATCGATTATTACATTTTCTTATGAATGGATATTTATACATCGAAATCTCTCATATAATGCTCATTGTATTTTTCGATGACAAGGCACTCATTCTTCACACAACCTCTTTTCTATGCGACAACATAAGGAAAATGAAACCAGATTCATTAGAGTTCTTAAATCCTGTTGATACTTATACATTTTTCTGTGAATCAGTAGTTTCCATGATCATTGTATTTATTTTTCTATGACACTCACACGTCAATCTTTTTCTATGCAAGAACATGAGGTAGATGAAACCAGATTCAAGAGAGTTTTTACTTCATGATGTAATACATTTTTCTCTATTTCAGTATCGTAATGAGTCCATTCCAGCACTAAAAACAGTGCTGGAATGAACTCATTCCCGCACTGTTTCTAGTTATATTTTTCATTTTGTGGTTGTCAGCATTGACACTCGATCCTATCAAATTTCAACACACGTCAATTGTCAATCCATATATATAATGTAATCTGGATATAGCGAAATAATTATTGAGAGGAAAAGTTTTATTTTCATTAAAAGGTATAATAAGGTACTACCTTCTTGCAGTTCTTGCTAATTTTGAATCATTCATGCTCTTAGAAAACTGTTTTAAATCTGATCTACAGGTTATGTATTTATATATAGGTACACTGCCTTTTTTAGGAATGAAGGGAATTTTCCTAATCCAAAGATGAATACACATAGTACAAATGTATCAATAAAAGCTATTAAGCAGCAATTTATATCCTGAACCAAGTATCATTAGTGCTACAAGAAAATTATGTTTATGTGTCTGTATAATGTACATTTATACGATTAAAGCTTTTGTTACTTTACGAATGAAACCAATCAAAAAAGCTGTTAATTACATAACAAGTATCCTTAGATGGTAAATATTTTTATCTGTATGTATGTAATTTGTATATTCTCCAGGATGACGTTACAGGTTCATGTTAATTCTTAATTCCTTAATTGTGTATTCCAAAAAAAAGTTTGGAGCTATAAAGATATATTATCTTGCCAAGGGGAATTAAATGACTGACGATACCTTTGAGTTTTGATATCTATCAAAATTTCAATAAGCCAGTACTTATTGGAAATTATAGTTTGAAAGCAATAAGTCCATTGGTCACCGTCAGTTAGCATATCGTTCTTGGTCTGTTGTGGAGGCCTAATATCTGCATTATGGTGGTTGCGATACTCAACATTTAAACAAATCAAAGATATTTGGAAAACGATGCAGTGAATTTAGTAGGTAAATTTTTGTACTATAGAAAGTAATTCTTGTCTTATGCTATAAAGTCACTAGAGTTCAACGTTTTTTAGAAGAAATTTTGTTTTCAATATTCTGACTATTAGTTATGTCATATTTGAAGAAACTCTTTTAAAGTGTTGGTGTTATTTAAGTGGGTACAGGTAGTAATTACACATTGAAAAAGTATGATGTATTATAAAAATAAAATAGTAAGTCATTCAATTTTTGCTATCGTACAGTTGTTAAATACTTTCACGGTAATATTACAATTTGAACCAGTATTTAACGTAGAGATTCCTGGTATGTTATGATGTGTTTCATTCATTGAAATAGCCTGATTGAAACATGCAGAGGAGGTAGAAGACTGGTTATCATGCATAGAATCCTGTAAAGTTCCAATAAAGACTTCTGACATATTCTGCTGTTTAGAAATCGAAGGCATATTCAGGTCCTGAGTATTTTTGTTGATTTGTTTTGATAGTGTGTTAGAAATATCAATCTTTTTTGATAGAGACGCATCAACATATTCTTCAGCAACTGCTGAACTCTTCCATCCTCCATGTCTCTTTAATGTCATCAAATCTTCTCCGCTGTTCGCTAGATGGGAAGCTGAGCTTCTACGGAAGCAATAACCAGAATAAAGTTCTGGATGGGGCAAATTTGAAAAATTTGCGATTTTTTATGGCATTCCACCTATTTTATTGATGCCAATAGGTTGTATGCTACATTTTCCTGATCTAAAATTAATGAAGAATCGATCATCATGTGTATGTGATGGTCTCAATGCATAATATTCTCTAACAAGACTCAACCAGAATGGGTCTGAAATGATAAAATGCCTGGGACTATAAGTTTTTGTATTTGGTATGGTGATCAAAATACAATCATTCTTTAATTCTATGTCTTGAACCTTTATATTGCAGAGCTCTACCCTTCTGCATGCCCCAGCATATCCCATGATTAATATTACCTGAAAGATATTATATTAATCGTACATAGTTAAACAGGATTAGATTGTTACCTTCATATCTAAATAAGTATCGTTTAATGCTTGCTTCAAGAATTTGTCAATTTGTTCGAAATCGAGAACTTTTGATTTCTTCGGTTTGTATTCTTTAGAAATTTTGAAATATCAACGCTTTGTCTTATATTGAGCATACTACGTAACATCGAATACGTTTTCCATAACGTAGAACATTTATATGTCTTATTTAAATGTTCAAAATACGCTAACAAAACATTTTCTGAAATTCTAATAACCGAATTCTCTTCGGACCACTTCATAAGTTTTACATATTCTCTTTCATACAAGGATCTGGATTTTTGAGGTATTAATTTATTTGCAATTTCATTTGCAATTTCTCTCAATTCTGGTGGCGTTAAATCGATTTCGTCAGACATAATTCACAAATTAAATGTGTAATTCTAGATTATAATGAAATTCGAGAAGTCTGATTCAAATTCAAATTTCGTAAACTGTCAAATTACGTAACAGTCACACCAACTGCCAAGATACAATACAAAAGACACTAGGATGTATAATCCGAATTTTTCGTTAAATTTCAACAGTATTTTACAAAACTTGAATGAAATAGACAAAATATCGTCTAGTACTCGTTGCAGAAGGCAATTCCAACACTCATGCGTTC
Source organism: Halyzia sedecimguttata (assembly GCA_937662695.2). Classification (NCBI taxonomy): domain Eukaryota; kingdom Metazoa; phylum Arthropoda; class Insecta; order Coleoptera; family Coccinellidae; genus Halyzia; species Halyzia sedecimguttata. Next base: position 119,623,241 of record OW569411.2, read on the forward strand.
GAAAACTCGCTCCTTCGTCGCTCGTTTTCGAATTTCGCATTCGTGTTTTAATAGGAGCCCATTCTGCAACTTGTTTTAGAATATACTATTCTGTAAATCAGTATTTTCCATGATAATTTCAATTGTTATTTTGTTACAGGTAAATACCCTTGATGTCCAATATAGCACAATAAGGTAGGCTTCATTAGGCTTGTTTCACATGCATACGGTTCCATTCGGTTCGGTTTGTTTTCGGTTTCAACCGAAAACGAATGAAGCCCTTTCACACATATACGGTTCAAATTAGGTTTTATGTTATCTTCCGACACGGGCTCACAATTTCCGCGACGTCGGATTCATCACAGCCATTCAAAATTAAACACATACATCTTTGAATGCATCCTACGTCTTTAATTGATCTTTATATTTTTCGGAAGTTTTGTCCGCAGCACTGGTTTAGATTTACGGCCGTAATCAGTCCATCCACATTTGGTAAACCATCATTTTCTCATGAATACTGAGATAGCAACAATATCCCGAAAATATGTATGTTTATATTTCTATATTTGAGCAATTCGGGAAATATTGAAAGATATCTGCTCGATTTGAGGTTAAAACCACAGAACGAGACAGAAAACATATGAAAATATTTATTACTTTATGGTTAAAACCGAAACTAAACCGTATTTGTGTGAACGCCCCGGTTGATCTGTATTCCCTACACACGAATCCAAACCTGATAGAAACCTATTCGTGTCGAGGGAGTATTCGGTGCTGTACGGTTTCTATTCGGTACCGAATCTAAACCGGAGCACCGTTTCACACTTGTCGCCAGCGACCGAATTGAAACCGAAAACGAAACGAACCGAATGGAACCGTATGCATGTGAAACAAGCCTTAGGGTTAAAACAAATAAAATTAATAAATGGGAAAACCAATAACCTCGTAACTTATTTCAATGTGTTCTTCTCCGGAGGAGATTCCCAGAGATAGCCAATTTCCATGACCGAGAACTCCAGCCACAAACGTATGAGAACTATCTTTTGCAGTTTTTTAAAGGTTTGAAATGAAATTCAGCCAGTATATACATGCTATGTTCATCGGATATTGCGCATAGTTTATTTTCCCATATCCACCATCTACAGCTAAATGGAATAAATTATTTATATTGGTTGCTGTACATATTTATGGAAAATCCCGAAACTCGATTTATGTGGATTCTCTTCAGAGTCAAGCATCACATCTGATTTCACATCCTCACACAGTGTATTAGCTTAGCAGCTGCTTTTTGCGCGCGTGTTCCGCAAGGAACAGCGTGCTATCATTTCGTCACAATGTCTGTATTTTTCGAATTTTTTTTCGAAAATGGTCTCAAACGATTGGGTTCGACTCCCTGATGAAGAATTCGAGGTCAAATTCAATTCTGTCCGTCCGGTCCGGCCGGCCGGCCGGTCCGGCCGTTAGCACGATAACTCTCGAACGGAACGACTTAGAGCGTTGAAATTTGCAGGGTAGTTTCGAAGCGTAAATATCTCGGACAAGTTCGTTAACGGGCGAAATCGACCGAGCGGTTTCGGAGTTAAGGCCGTTTTTAATAAAAACGTTTTTTATGAATATTTCCGGAACCGATCACTCGATCTTTTTGAAATTTGACATCAGATTGTAGAATCATGACCTCTATATGCCTGCGAAGTTTTGTGTTGAACGGACGGCCCTAAAGTGGCAAAAAAAAATTTTGAAAATTTGAAAATTTTGTTTTCACGATAACTCGAAAAATACTGATCTGATTAAATTGAAACTCAGTAGTTAGATGCAAAAGACCAAAGCAAACACTTTTGCAAAATTTCGTGAAGATCACGTGACATGAAAAAAATAAAAAAATTACTACTATTTTGCGGAATACTTTGCTTTTAATGCCGAAACATATGTTTTTGAGGTTCATGCTGCCCTTTCCGGGCATTTTCCGTATTGCGCATGCGCAGATGAGAAGTCCTTTAACTGCTGTAGTTTTCGTCAGAGAGGATTGGGGTTTTGGGGTGGCGGATGCTATTCCTCCATAGAATTCAGATCCCTGATGAGGGTCTGCGCATGCGTAGATTAAAGATGCGATATCTTCCGAACCACTAGTGTTGGAGAATCGGAGTTTTTTGTAAGGTGTGTTATTTTGAGAGGACTTTTAGCCGCGAGTAGATTGCGCATGCGCAGAAGAGAAGTGACTGTTTTTGGGTTGAATGGGTTATGTTGGGAGGGCTGAGTCGATATTATGAGGTTTTAAAAGAATATTCATAGCAATTCAGTGCAAGGACAAGTCAGTTTGGGGGATGTAGCGTTGTTTCCGAGTTAAAGTGTCCGTACCGTGGCCCTGGGGCTAATTTTGAAATTGATGTTACCGCTTACAGGCATTTTTCGTTATGCGCATGAGCAGATCATCAGTGATTTAACTGGTGGTGTTTTCGTCTGAGAGGATTAGGGTTTTGGGGTGGCGGATGCTATTCCTCCATAGAATCCCCTGTTGAGGGTCTGCGCATGCGTGGATTAAAGATGTGATATCTCCTGAACCACTAGTGTTGGAGAATCGGAGTTTTTTGTAAGGTGTGTTATTTTGAGAGGACTTTTAGCCGCGAGTAGATTGCGCATGCGCAGAAGAGAAGTGACTGTTTTTGGGTTGGATGGGTTATGTTGGGAGTGCTGAGTCGATATTATGAGGTTTTAAAAGAATATTCATAGCAATTCAGTGCAAGGACAAGTCAGTTTGGGGGATGTAGCGTTGTTTCCGAGTTAAAGTGTCCGTACCGTGGCCCTGGGGCTAATTTTGAAATTGATGTTACCCCTTACAGGCATTTTTCGTTATGCGCATGAGCAGACCATCAGTAATTTAACTGGTGGTGTTTTCGTCAGAGAGGATTAGGGTTTTGGGGTGGCGGATGCTATTCCTCTATAGAATCCCCTGTTGACGGTCTGCGCATGCGTGGATTAAAGATGTGATATCTCCTGAACCACTAGTGTTGGAGAATCGGAGTTTTTTGTAAGGTGTGTTATTTTGAGAGGACTTTTAGCCGCGAGTAGATTGCGCATGCGCAGAAGAGAAGTGACTGTTTTTGGGTTGGATGGGTTATGTTGGGAGTGCTGAGACGATATTATGAGGTTTTAAAAGAATATTCATAGCAATTCAGTGCAAGGACAAGTCAGTTAAGGGGGCTGTAGCGTTGTTTCAGAGTTAAAGTGTCCGTACCGTGGCCCTGGGGCTAATTTCAAAATGGATGTAACCCCTTACGGGCATTTTTCGTTATGCGCATGAGCAGACCATCAGTGATTTAACTGGTGGTGCTTTCGTCAGAGAGGATTGGGGTTTTGGGGTGGCGGATGCTTTTCCGCTATAGAATCCCCTGGTGAGGGTCTGCGCATGCGTGGATTCAAGAAGCGATATCTCCTGAACCACTAGTGTTGGAGAATCGGAGTTTTTTGTGAGGTGTGTAATTTTGGGAGGACTTGCAGCCACGAGTATACTGCGCTTGCGCAGACGAGAAGTGAATGGTTTTGGGTTGTTTGGGTTATGTTGGGAGTAATGAGCCGATATTGTGAGGTTTTTAAAGAATATTCATGTCAATTCAGTGCACGGACACAAGTCAGTTTGGGGGAAATAGCGTTGTTTCCGATTTGAAATGTCTGTATGGTGGCCCTGAGGCGAATTTATAAATAACTATATTCGGTAGATCTATATTAAAATGCGTTCGGATTTGGAGAAGATGCAATTTCGTCCCTAACGGAGGACCCACAACCGAATTTTTTTCTGATCTACGGTAAAACTAACAGCCAAACTGTATTGATAGCTATATTTGTTAAAGGAACTTGAAAAAAAAAAAAAGCACTGACGTGAAGTGAGTACTCTTTGGCGCGCGTGTTCACGGTGGCTAATTTGAATTGAATGATTCAAAAATTAACAGTGCTGTATCTAAGCTGCCATCAGGATAGAGTAACAAAGTTGGAAAAGAACACAAGTGAGCTCCTAGAAGATTTGGGAGGGTCAGTATAATCCTAATCATGTTTATAGCACGCGCGCAAAAGCAGATTGACTTAACAATGAAAGAAAAAGTGTAAAAAGTCAATCTGCTTTGGCGCGCATGATTAGGATTATACTGACCCTCCCAAATCTTCTAGGAGCTTGTGCGACTAAGGAGAGTCACTTGTGTTCTTTTCCAACTTTGTTACTCTATCCTGATGGCAGCTTAGATACAGCACTGTTAATTTTTGAATCATTCAATTCAAATTAGCCACCGTGAACACGCGCGCCAAAGAGTACTGACTTCACGTCAGTGCTTTTTTTTTTTTTAATCTGCTTTACATGCCCAAACTCTCGAAACTGCTTCTCTATTTTCCTTTGGGTTAAAGGCGGCAAATTCGGAAATTTCTCATGAAACAAGCGATTCAGGTACTTCTTTTTGTGTGAGGGTGTTATCTCCGTAAACAATCATTTGTAAAATTGTTATTTTGTGCAAATCCGTTAATCGAACCATTCAATATTGAAGTTAATGAAATTGAAACACAAATTAGACAATTTGTAAACTACAACTTATAAGCACAAAACAATTTGCGAAGGAGTTTTGTAGAAACTAACAGCCACAGAAAGTGTTTCAAGTAGTTTTCAGGGTACCATCTGGAAAACACAATGTTATGGTTTTTATACATTTACACATCTGAAATGGAAAACATTTATGAATAGAATATGACGCGATCTTTCAAACGATGTAGGTATCACAAGCCCATACCTATTTGAAAAATTCGGGGTTGTGCCTGTCTTTTGAAGGGCGGTTGTAGGTAGGGTTCGCATTTTTACGAAGAAGAATGACAATTTAAAATTTAAGTTTGATGTGTTGCGGGATTTTCCATTAATATGTACAGTAACTGAGATATTGAATTTATTCTATTTGGCTTTTCCATACAGTATATCTCATAAATCTGGAAAACTTTTAAATTCGCACCAACCAAACTAATACTTATTTCAACTTTCATGCCAGTTCGTTTCAATTAAAACGCCATTGAATTATAATTTTATCCACTAATGACTTGCATTATCCTTTTGTCATAAATCCTGAACTGATTCCGCACTCCTTATTGAACGTTTCACCTCTTTCACAGAATTAATTCACCGAACATGTAATGCATTCACAGTTAATTGATTGAATGAATAATACTTTGATTCGAAAATAAACTACGACTGCAATTATCATAGTTATTAGATTTACGTAAAAAGGATTACAGATTTGCCAATGAAATTATTACATCGCCTATGGAATATGATTATTCCGTCAATATTGAGAAACAGATTGCCCCATCGCTACAGCAAAACTGGTTTAATTACATGAAAACATTAATCAAAAATAATGAATAATAATTATTTGTCTTAATGAATGAACTGTTGTTCGATGGAATGATCTGAGATTTTACTCAACATATATTGGAGTGTATTGATCTCTGCGAGAACTGGGCCAAATGGCTGCAAATCTTACACAAAGGTTTCTATTCCTTTGATTGTTAAACTAGTGTCGGGAATGATTTATTCCTGCTTCACGCGGTGTATTTCTGGAAATACTCAGGATTATCATAGTGAAACCGGTTTACAAAATTGGATCAAGCACTGACGGGAAGTCAGGATTTTGCGCACATGTTCTATTGTCCATTCTTCTTTATTGGACATTCTTAATCGAATTTACCATGGCAAAATCGATTAAGAGTGTCCAATACAGGAGAATGGACAATAGAACATGTGCGCAAAATCCTTTTTTTCCTAATTTTTTTAAATTTTCTCTGGGTACGGTTCTCACAAAATTTTATACACGTCTTTATGTCGATATTCAACAACTAGTTACCAAGCTTCAATTCGAACGAGTCTATATTTTTTGAGTTATTGATGATATAATATTCCAGGTGGGTATAGCTCCGAAACCGTTGGACCGATTATGCCCAAAAACGAACCTAACTCTTCCATTTGGATGCGCAACCTACCTTCGTTCGAAAGTTATCGAGGCAATGGTCACCCATCCAGCTACTGAACTCACACAAGGCTGCTCGGATCTCCAACAATATGGATCCGATCGTGTTTAAATTTGGTTAGGTTTTGAAGGCTCTCGCAAAATTTCAGCCATGTCGAATGAATAGTTTCTGATATATAGAATTTTTTTCAATGATTTTCAAAGATTTTTTAAAAATTTTCTAGGGAGACGATCCTCACGAAATTCAGCAAAAATTTTTGCGTTGGCAATTTACATCTAATAACCATGTTTGAATTGAATTGATTTCGTATTATTCGAGTTATTGAGGAAATAACAACAAATTTTCAGTTAAGTGTAACTCCAAAACCGTTTGGTCGATAATGCTCATAAACAAGCTCGAATGTCACATTCAGATGAAGAACCTAACCTGAAAATTTCAAGTCGCCTTCTCTTTTCGTTCTCAGGTTATCTTGACATAAAAAATATTTCTTAATTATTTTTTTTTTATTTTCTAATGATACGATTCTTACGAAATTCACCAATTTTCAATTCGATCAAATTAATATGGGTTGAAAACAAAATTATTACTCGGAAACCATTAGGCCGATTATGCCCATTAACGAACTTGTCCGTCGTACTGAGATGCGCCAACTATTCTGAAAATTTTAAGTCGCTAGTGGTTTGAGACCATTTTCGGCAAAAGATTCGATAATTACAGACATTTGGGCAAAATGATAACGCGATGTTCCCCAGAACATACGCGCAAAAACTATTCAGTGATTTTGTGTTTGAATTTATCTAATATTCATTGTGTATATCACCGAACACAGCCCGCTTGTCTGTAAAAATTAACCTTGCGCAATTGTTATAATGTCATAATCACTCCATGAGGACGTGGTCATGAATAATACATCTACTTAGCGATTATCGTGAACTGTCCGCAACAAGTAGAAATGGAGGAAGATGCAAATACTACGTAAATTACGATGGATAATTTTCAGTATATGTAGTTGAAATAGTTGGATGTACGTGAGTGAATACATGAATCATTTGTTGGGTTAATCAAGCGATCATAATATGCGGTTTGTATCCACGCGACTGACTTTCCTGATCGGAAAAAACGGTTCGATCTGGGATTGCCACAAAGGTCCTTAAATGAGCGCAAAAAATGTTTCCTGTTACTAATGACCAACTCTAGTAGGTACTCAAAGCAATCAAGAGAAGAAAAAAAAACAAAATTTTCAGTGATTTTTGAGTGGCTGTATCTCAGTGAACAATGGTCGTTTCAAGAAATTAAAACAAAATTTTAAGGTTCAAAGTGTAGTTTTTAGAACAGGCAAATACATTTCCAGAGCTGCATTTCTCAAGCAATCCAAACACATAGAGCAAACAAAATTCCAAATTGCTAGTCTTATTTTTCTCGGTCCACGGGCTTGGACATTTTTCGCGTATGTTCTGGGAAACATCGCGTTATCATTTTGCCCAAATGCCTGTAACTTTCGAATTTTTTTACGAAAATGGTCTCAAACGATTTGGTTCGACTCCCCAATGAAGAATTCGAGGTCAAATTTGATTCTGTCCGACCGGCCGTTGTCACGATAACTTGAGAACGGAAAGAGCTAGTGACTTGAAGTTTTCAGGGTAGGTTGCGCATCTTAATACGACGGACAAGTTCGTTAATGGGCATACTCGGTCTAGTGGTTTCCGAGTAATAATTTTGTTTTCAACCAATATAGATCTGACCGAATTGAAACTTGGTCAATAGTTGCAGAATATAAAGCTAAGCACGTTTGTGAAATTTTGTGAGAATCTTATAGCTAGAAAATTATTAAAAAATTATTAAAAAATATTTTTGTTGTCACGATAACCCGAGAACGGAAAGAGATAGCGGCTTGAAGATTTCAGGTTAGGTTGTGCATCTGAATGCGACATTTGAGTTTGTTTATGAGCATAATCGGCCGAACGGTTTGAGAGTTATAGCCATCTGGAATATGGTTGTTTTTTGTTCATCATTAACTCGAAAAATACTAAACCGATTGAATTCAAACATGGTTATCAGTTGTAGAATGCCAACGCGAAAATTCTTGCGAAATTTCGTGAGGTTAGTATTCGTAGAAAATTTTCAAAAAATCATTGAAAATTGAAAAAAAAAATCTATATATCAGTAACTATTCGTCTGAAATTGCTGAAATTTTGCAAGAGTCCTTAGAACCTACTCTACTGCCAAGTTTCAAGTTTTAACACGACCGGTTGAATATTGTTGGAGATTTGAGCAGCCTTGTGTGAGTTCAGTAGATGGGTGACCGTTGCCTCGATAACTTTCGAACGAAAGGAGATAGGGACTTGCAATTTTCAGGGTAGGTTGCGTATCCGAATGGAACTATTCGTCCGACATCGCTGACATTTTTCAAGAGCCTTCAGAACCTAACTCTTCTGCCAAGATCCAAGTTTGAACGTGATCGGATCCATTTTATTGGAGATCCGAGCAGCATTGTGTGAGCTCAGTAGCTGGATGGGTGACCGTTGCCTCGATAACTTTTGAACGAAAGGACATAGGGACTTGCAATTTTCAGATTGCGCTTCCGAATGGAAGAGTTAAGTTCGTTTTTGAGCATAATCGGTCTAACGGTTTCGGAGTTATACCCACCTGTAATATTATTTCCTCGATAACTCAAAAAATGTAAACTTGATCGAATTGAAGCTTGGTAACTATCTGTAGAATATCGACATAAAGACGTGTGTGAAATTTTGTGAGAACTGTAGTACCTACTTTTTAAAAAATTACTAAAAAAAAATTGGTTTAAGCACTGACGTGGAGTCAGGAGCTGTTGCGCGTATGTTCTATTGTCCATTCTCCTGTATTGGACACTCTTAATCGAATTAACCATGGTGAATTCTATTGTCCGTTTTCCTGTATTGGACACTCTTATTTAAATGCTTGCTACGTCCATTTGTCGCAGAGATATCCTAAATCAAACGAGAAAGGACCATTTGGGGGTATCAACTTATGGTAAATTCGAGAAATTTAGAATAAGTAAAATGAAACCGCGGAAAGAGTGGGTTATAGCTTCGAAAGGTAGTCTCTAAATTTTGTATTTATTGACTGAGAACAGAAAAGCACATTAAAAAAAATAATTTTTAAAATTTCCGACTTTTTGTTTTTCCCAAACTTACTATGTATTGAACAATGGTGGAAAAAATTGAGCTTTCCATTTTTATGATGATAACACAATGTTAGAGAACACAAATCATTTCTTCAATTTGTATATTCAAAACTTTGATCAATGAGCCGATTAACAAGGCTATTAGGGGTACATTGAGGTGTAAAAAGTACAAGAAGTCTTAGGCTTCTCATCAATATTCGCTAAGATCGATCGATTTACTGAAACAACTAAAGTCACTTTTTTAGATTTTTGCGCATATGTTGTGGGGAAGATCGGGTTATAGTTTTGCCCAAATGTCATTTTCGATTTTTTTTTTACGAGAATGGTCTCAAACGACTAGGTTCAACTCACTGATGAAGAATTTGAGTTCAAATTTGATTCACTCCGGCCGGCCGTTGCTACGATAACTTGAGAACGAAAAGAGATAGCGACTTGAAATTTTCAGGGTAGGTGGCGCATCCAAATACGACGGATAAGTTGGTTAATGGGCATAATCGGTCCAACGGTTTCCGAGTAATAATTTTGTCATCAACCAATACAGATCCGAGCGAATTGAAACTTGGTAGCAAGTTGTAGAATACAAATACGAAAACGTTTGTGAAATTTTGTGAGAATCGTGCCGCTAGAAAATTTTGAAAAATATTATTTACGTCACGATAACTCTAGAAAGGAAAGAGATAGCGACTTCCAGTTTTTTTTAAATTGAAATTTTAATTTGAATTTTTTTTCAGATGTCTTGACAGATCATTCTACAGGAAATTTATTTCTGTTTCCGTTAGAAAAGCACTTGTTATCGTGGCAACGTTCTACTGGACCATCATCCAATCATCCAGCAACTGTCACCCAAGGCTGCTCGGATCTACAACAATATATATCTAATCGTGTTCAAGCTGGAACATGGCTGTGAAGTTAGGTTATAAGGCTCTCGCAAAATTTCAGCCATATCGGACGTATAGTGTCTGAGATACAGAATTTTTTCAATGATTTTCTAAGAATGTACTAGTGATATGATTCTTTCGAAATCTCGCAAAAATTTGTGGGCATTCTGGGCATTCTACAATTAGTTACCATATTTCAATTGGATCGAATTCGTATTTTTTGAGTTATTGAGCAAATAACAAAATTTCAGATGGGTATAACTCCAAAACCGTTTGGCAAATTATGCCTATTAGCGAACGAAAATGTTGCATTCAGGTGCGCCACCTACCCTAAAAATTGCAAGTACTATCTCTTTCCGTTCTGAAGTTATCGTGAGATACATAATATTTTTTTAAATATTTTATTGATAAGATACTCACGAAATTTCACATACGTCTTTGTTTTGGTATTCTACCACTTGTTACCAAGTTTCAATTCTTTGAAAATTATTACTCGCAAACCTTTAAGCCGATTATGTCCATTAACGATTGACTGTCCCGAATTACTTTCACACTTCAATTTTCATGTTCCGCGATTAAACTCTAGAAGTGAATTGACTTTTTACCTACCAAATTCAAGAACTAACATATTACTCAAGTCACCAGCTGTTGCAATGGGCAAACTGTACAATCAACTCTGTGCAAATCTTGACATATATTATGAACCTATTGGCCAAGTTAAGAACAATATAAAGAAAGTTTTACACACAAGTCAGAATATATGAGCCTAATCTGAAAGTTACTTTACCAAGTGCGATAATTAGCTAATTACTACTATTATAATACAGTTGGATTAGGTCCTTCCTTAACTCTCCTTAACTGTTATTTTTTTCCTCTCCTCAGGTGTTTCCAGTTGATAAAGTTGAATTGTATAAATATTTGTAGGTAGATATGAAATTGTGAACGTTTTGCTAATGATATTAATATGACTTGTTATTGGGATTTATTCCTGTTTAGACATTAAACACTTTTTGGCGCTCTTGTTCCTCGGAACAGAGTGCTTATCAATCTGCCCAAATGTCTGTAATATTCGAATTACTGACTGAAACGATTTGTTTTGACTCAATGGTCAAGACTCCGTGGTCGAAATCGATTCTGTCCGGCCGTCCGGCCGTTAACACGATAACTCTCGAACGGAATGACCTAGACAGTTGAAATTTTCAGAGTAGGTTTGAGGGATAAATTTTCTCGGCTAAGTTCGTTATTGGGCAAAATCGGCCTAATAGTTTCGGAGTAATGAAAAAAATACCTTTTTTCACATTACAACTTTTGAATTCAATTTTTTTACGATGCAGTTTCATCATAAGACCATTGTTATCATTTTCAACTCTAACAAGCTAATACTTTCGGAGATATGATGTTTCTAAGTTTCAATAATACATCGTAAGTTCTATGTATTCACAGAATGTGAACACAGAATCTGTCTGTGATCACTATTCATAAATGTCATCTTTTCTAGCTATTAGAGATTGTCAATTCATAGTTGTTATTTTCTCTTGGAAAGCAAGTATTCGATTCTTTAATTTGTGAATATATACAAGACTGTTTTTATGTAGTTTATGGAGGCAATAGGAAAAAAGAACATAACGGAATCATCAAAAGAAATTACTGTTCCTTGACCACTGAGGTTAATACTACCTTTTACTTCCTTAAGTAGTGAGACATGTTTTTATATACAGTATTTTCATATTTTCTGGCAAAAAAATACTGAAATATGGATCTACATTTATCTATCAATCATTTTTTCTTGAGTTAAGTTTCATAATACAGAAAAGAATGTGTTAGAGGTATGAACTATTAAATTTAAATTATGAAAAGAGGATAGTATGTTATCAATATTGTTTGAACTATTAAAATAATTTGCTCGTAATCCATAACCTACTCAAATATGAGGAATAAATGGACAATCTGCTATGATTGTCTCCAGCCTTGCTCTAGACATTTCGATGATACTTTCCTTAGGTATTTCGAGTTGTGAAAACTATGCACCGAGTGTAAGTTGCAACAACCCATTCCACGAGGTTGAATCATTGCAGATTGCTCATTTAATCTTGATAAATACATTTTATCACAATTTTTGAAGCATTAAGGCATAGAAGCATTGTAGATTGCTTTTTTTTTTAAGATAACTTTTGAAGCACTTGTTTTAAATTTAATTTCTTTCATGATGCATTTCTATCATAGGAATCCATTGATATAATTCCCAACTCTGAGAAATCAATACTTTCGGAGATATAATTTGTCTGTTTGAACAAGAGCGCCAAAAAGCTCCTGTCTACAGGGCTTGAACCAATTTTTTTTAACCGTCTTATTTGGATGCGCCATCTACCTTGAAAATTTCAAATCGCTATATCATTCCCTTCTCAAGTTATCTTGACAACGGACGGCCGGCCGGCCGGACGTAATCAAATTTGGTCCCGAATTCTTTATCAGCGATTCGAACCCAATCGTTTGATATTATTTTCGGCAAATATTCGAAATATACAGACATTTGTGCAAAAACGATAACACGCTCTTCTCTATGCGCGCAAAAATGTACACATTTATCTCATATTTTTCTCATTAAATTGATATTTCGCTAGACTGGGCTCGTATCCAAGCTCATCGTATGTAATTGGTTAATGAAACTTCGTCGTGTGAGTGTCGCAATTGCCTATCAAGGTCTCGGCTCCAAAATTTAATGGACAAGTGGACATGCAGTCTGGTCGGTCCTGCGAATGCTGAAATGTTCATTACCGTCATGAGAGATTTAACAAAATTGACGTAAACTGCAGGCTATCATCAATAATTATCAGCAGTCGCCGGATTTTGATAGCAATTATTGACGAGAATAACAGTGTGCTCGGATATTAATAGAATTTTATCACTGGATGATTTGGAGCCAATATCCATACACCTACAGTTGTACGCGCTCGTAGTAGGCCGGCATCATATTGCCAAAATGTCTGGTTTTGCTAATGTTATCCCAAATATCCAATAGAATTGAAATCTTCCAAAGATTGTTGCATTGCATAATTTATTCGATGCATAGTTGAGACCGGAATCGTTCCACAAATCGTCACAAGTGTGACAAGATTAACTAAACGAATAATCTCTTTAGAGTTTATATAGTATATTCTAAAACAAGTTGCAGAATGGGCTCCTATTCAAACACGAATGCGAAATTCGAAAACGAGGGATGAAGGAGCGAGTTTTCGAACGCATGAGTGTTGGAATTGCCTTCTGCAACAAGTATTAGACGATATTTTCTCTATTTCAGGCAAGTTTTGTGAAATACTGTTGAAATTTAATGAAAAATTCGGATTATGCATCCTCCCAGACGGCACAAACATATTGCATGAATATGCCATGCATATCCCACCGGCATATTGGCATATGCCAGGGATATTCCATACCCTCCAAAGCATATGCTACGCATATTCCATGGATATCCAAGGTCACCATGAATCATGTTCCATGAATATGCCATGCATATCCCACCGGCATATTGGCATATGCCAGGGATATTCCATATCCTCCAAGCATATGATATGCATATTCTATGGATATCCCGGGAATATGTTTTAATCTCCTAAAAGATATTTATGGCATATGCCAGGAATATATTTTTTACTGTATAGCATATGCTTTTTGAATATGAATCTCAAAAAAATTATACAGGGTGAGTCTTTAAGCCGTACATTAAATTTAACCATAAATTCCTGTCATCAAATTGAATACTTTTTTCATCCAACATCTTTTCCAAATTTGACTCAGGTAAAAGATACAGGCTGTTGAAATTTCAAAAAAAAATCATATCATTTTATATTGTAACTTTGACTTTGTTTTTCTGGAAAATATGTATCATAGTTATAGGAAACTTCAACACAAACATTCGTTTAATTTAGAAAAAGAATGTCAAAGCTATAGAAAATAGGAACTGATTTTTTTTCGAAATTTCAAGAGCCTGTATCTTTTTACCTTAGCCGAATTGGGAAAAATGGTAAATGAAAAAAGTGTTTCATTTGATGATAAGAATCTATGGTTAACATTAATGTACAACTTTAAGACTCACCCTGTATATATTTTTTTTCTACTTCCACTATATGGTCAAATGTAGGTTAGTTATTTTGAGAAATACAAAACTAAATCAGAAAATATTTATTACAAAAAACAAAAATATTTTTTCGCAGAAAAAAAAAAAAAAATATTATATATAAAATATGTATATATTGCGGTAAACCCGCAAATTTTTTAGTCGCTTAGATATTATTATTTGTTAACGTTATGAATATTGGATCTTATTGAAAAAAAACCACGCCTATATCTTACAAACTAACAGAGACCGCAGAGTTTTCACTTAAGATTTGCATTCTGGAGATGTCATTAAATACATTGAAGTAAATATATCTAATTAATATTAGAGAAATTGAACAAATAATAAATTAAAACAACATCTTATCAATATTACTATGTATTTAAGCACCAGGTCTTCCTCCGGGTGATTTTGTTTGTATTCATTATTCCTAAAACCAACAAATATAAGAAAAAAAACTTCGTCATAGAATAATTTACTCACAGTTTCAGTTGCTTTTTAGTCAGGAAAATAGCAATCCTTTCTTCTACTTCCTTTTCAGTGCATTGCTTCGTAAGTGGGTTTTTCCTGCATACCACTGAAAAAAGTATTAATATATTATCTCGATGTCAATGATATTTCCTCTGATTCATTTGGTGAATAGAAATTGTATTTTGTAAAGTGAAGATGGTATTGACATTCAGTTGAAAAAAACCCTGTGGCAGAGTTGTTCTTAATACAGATTATGGAAATACCGAAACACAAATAATATATTCAAGAACAGTTGGACAACACAGGGAATATGTTTCTCAAATATGTCAAAAACCCAATATCAAATTAGTAAAGAGAAAATGGAATTAACATAGACTACTGGATTATATTTTTACCTTTGATTAATGTGAAGAACAGAAAACTTCTTGCCCTCCAACCCAGCTTAACTGCTTCAAAATGACATCATCGACCAACTGAGGAGTGCATCTTCTGACAACATCTTTTGTGTCAGTGCCTCCAACATGGACAAGCTTAGTTAACTGTGAATAAAATGATTTGTTTTCTATTTCTACTCTGGTATATTGATATCTACTATTGGTTTTGGAATATTGATATCTTGGCAGTATTTTCACTCCTCGAATTCAGCATTGCCCTTATCACTTCCGTATTTTGCTCGACCCTTCCATTAAATTTATGTAGCATTATTATAATTTCAGTAGAGTCCATAAAAAACAAAATAAGGTTCAAAGTCACAAATACATAAATATATAAGAGGTGTACTAACCTTTACTGGATAAACATTTCTGTTTTGCTGCAGTAGAAGTTGAAGTTCTGGAGGTAGACGCATCCGAGTTGAGGTTTTGGAATATTGTATTGCTGTATCACTTCCTTTTCTAAATTCAAGTTTCTTTGCACCACTTCTAATGCTGCTTCAGACTGTGATGGGCAGGCTCGTTGTGACTGATAAGCTGGAAAAATATCTAATGTTGCTATTTGATGATATAAAAGCAAATTAATATAAATTTCATTAGAAATAGAGAATTAGAGATTTTCTACCAGTGGGGAAACTCAATATATAGGTAAAGCCCACAATTTAATATCTTCCTGAAAACTCAGGTGGTTACTTTGGCTAGGTCCTGAGAGACAAGTATTTCCAACTACATTACTCGGTAACTGAAGAACTCGTGACTGAATCCAGTAACAATTCTTCGGCTTTCTGATAGAGTCAAGGCTGGAATAGCTTCAGTAGAACAACTATCTACTGTATCAGGTATCTTCAGTCCACTGGTCATATTCTTGCGAATCATCAGTAATATTGTGCTCTTCAGTAAACAACGATGTTTGGCCGGACACTCTTTTCACTTTGCTCAAAAAAGATTTCTTCATTATGCAGCAAAACAAAACACGGACTGCAAGTAAATAGGTACTCTGCAAAACCCTTGATACCATTTCACCTAGCCAAAGGTTGATATATGAGATAAATGGTATCACCAAAAATTGAGTTATATAAATATGATACTCCTCTAAAAGCACTACTTACTTGTTAAATAACAACACAATTCCTTAATTTCACCAATTCACTGTTTGTCCATATCGAATAAAGACCAGCCAACTACAAAACACATTTCAAACTTGATATTCTTTTGCACAGAACACTAATATTTAGTTTCTTTTGTTTTGACAATGGAAACAAAGAAAAACGATTAATTTGTCAGATGATGAGCACAGAACACTATATAGGATAAAGCTTCTATAGACAAGATATAGTCTTCATATGGTCTCAGTATAAAAATAATGAAAATATCGGTCGGTAGGTCGCGGCGTTGGAACCACTACGCCCGACGGTCATCCTCGTCCATAGCTCACAAAACATCTGTCGGCGGATAAAATTTAAATTTTACCTTCGTTCTAGCTAGGATACCGGAGGTCCTGGGCAGAGAAAACAAAGTTGTCTCTGTCCTGGGTTAGTATCCCGCTCAAGGCATCGACTCACACGACCAACACGGGTTGTGTGAATGTACAAAAAAGATTTGAAAGAGTATTTTGAATTAAGGTAGATCTGTGTAGATATAGCCGCAGTTCCCTACATATAGCGTATAAACAAATAATTTAACCTATATAAAGGCGCATTTTGTTGTTATACATTGTCATAATTAAAAGTCTAACGTTACTAAATGCTCCATTTTTGGCTGCGAAGCTTCAACTAAGAATTTTCCCAGCTGGTTTTCTAACGAAATTTTTCAAATTGATAGTACAAAAATTATTACGTATCTATAGAGAAATGTGCAATGAAAATGCTTTTTGAATATTCATAGGATATTCGAATGCTCAAATTTCAGTTTGATATGCCGTTTGAATATGCCAGTCATATTCAAGGAGAATATCTGTGGAATATTCGTGGGAGTATATTCCAGGAATATGCCTTATGGATATATGATAATGGCATATTCATGGAATATTCCAGGGATATTGCAATATCTATTGGAAAATAGGATATTGTAGGCATATTCCAGGAATATTGGGTGCCGTCTGGGCTAGTGACTTTTTTATTGTATCTTGGCAGTTGGTGTGACTGTTACTAAAGTTGACAGATTAAGGAATTTGAAGTTGAATCGTACGTAGTGCATATGGAGATCAGATTTAAAACAGTTTCCTACTAGCATGAATGATTCAAAATTACACAGAAGGAAATCTCTAGTAGGTACCTTATTTTTTAATGAAAATGAAACTTTTCTTCTCAACAATTATTTCACTTTATCCAGATTATATTGTATTGACAATAATTGACGTGTGAAATTTGATGGGATCGAATGTCGGTGCTGACTACCACAAAACGAAAAATACAACTAGAAACAATGCGGGAATGAGTTCATTCCAGCACTGTTTTTAGTGCTGGAATGGACTCATTACGATACTGAAATAGAGAATAGTATATTCTAAAACAAGTTGCAGAATGGGCTCCTATTCAAACACGAATGCGAAATTCAAAAACGAGCGACGAAGGAGCGAGTTTTCGAACGCATGAGTGTTGAAATTGCCTTCTGCAACGAGTATTAGACGATATTTTCTCTATTTCGGGCAAGTTCTCTAAAATAATGTTGAAATTCAATGAAATATTCGGATTATACATCCTAGTGACTTTTTTGTATTGTACCTTGGCAGTTGGTGTGACTGTTACAAAAGTTGACAGATTACGGAATTTGAATCGTACGTATAGGAAATGGAGATCAGATTTGAAACAGTATTCAGTTAATATAAGTAATAGCATGTATGATTCAAAATTAGCAAGAAGGAAATCTGTATAGTACCTTATTTTTTAATGAAATAAAACTTTTTCTCTCAACAATTATCACACTATATCCAGGTTATATTATTGTCAATGGACGTATGTTGAAATTTGATAGGATCGAATGTCAGTACTGACTACCACAAAACGAAAAATATTACTAGAAACAATGCGGGAATGAGTTCATTCCAGCACTGTTTTTAGTGCTGGAATGGACTCATTACAATACTGAAATAGAGAAAAATGTTTGCACGGATGTTCTAGGAGGTTCAGTATAATCATTAATCATATTGTAACACATTGGCTGATACATTCCCGGTCTAAAGGAGAAAACAGAACTTTCTCGGTCAAATTCGATTTTATTCATATAAATTGGTTCAAGCCCTGTGGACAGGAGCTTTGGCGCTCTTGTTCAAACTTTGACAAATCATATCTCCAAAAGTGGTTTCTCAGTGTTGGGAATTATATCAATGGATTATTATGATAGAACTGCATCATTAAATCAAATAAATTAAATAAGAATCCATTAATATCATTCCCAACTCTGAAAACCAATACTTTCGGAGTTATGATTTGTCAAAGTTTGAACAAGAGCGCCAAAGCTCCTGTCCACAGGGCTTTCCCACTTTTTCAATTTGGCTTCTTTGCGTCAGTTTGCAAGAATTTTCGAAATTAAATTCAAACCGTAGGTCTATGAATCATCTCATTTTGATTTACATACATCAGAAAATTATAATTAGAGTGTTATATGAAATCATATAGAATTATTGAGAATAATTATTGAAATTTTGAAAAATCATATCTCCGAAAGTATGAGTTTGTTAGAGTTGACAATAATATC
This sequence comes from Halyzia sedecimguttata, assembly GCA_937662695.2. NCBI lineage: Eukaryota > Metazoa > Arthropoda > Insecta > Coleoptera > Coccinellidae > Halyzia > Halyzia sedecimguttata. The sequence continues at coordinate 119,641,964 of OW569411.2, forward strand.
AATGGATTCCTATGATAAAACTACATGTTAAAATAAAATAAATTTAAAATTTGTTATATAAAAAAAAAATTTTTTTGTTACTCCGAAACCACCTGGCCGATTTTGCCCACTAACGAACTTATCTCCCAAATCCACTCTAACAATTTCAACTGTCTGGCTCATTCCGTTAGAGAGTTATCGTGTTAACGGACGGACGGACAGAATCGATTTTGACCATGGATTCTTGATCAGTGAGTCGAACCAAATCGTTTAAGACCATTTTCAGTCAAAAATTCGAAAATCACAGACATTTGGGCAAATTGATAAGCACTCTGTTCCGAGGAACAAGAGCGCCAGAAAGTGGGAAAGCTTTGACAAATCATATCTCCGATAGTATTGTTTTCTCAGGGTTGGGAATGATATCAATGGATTCTTATGATGGAACTGCATCATGAAAGAAATTAAATTAAAAAGTGTCATTTAAAAAAAAGAGCGCAAAAAATTATTTATCCGAAACCATTGTACCCAATAACCCAAAAACAAATTCTTCATCTGAGGGTCAGATCGGGACCTCGTCAGTTCATGTAATATGCATATTGCATATCCATACTAAATAGGTGACGGCAGCGTTTTTAGCGAAAAGGTTTTCAGTCATGAAGGTACCTAACGTGAGAATGTGGAAGACTTGTTTAATAATTGTAGGATTGGATGGTGTTCATCGCTTGTAGCTCGCAGTAGGGAAATCTATTATATATCTACGGGCAATTATTGCTGTGTATGGCGAAAAATTCATTCAAATATTCTCACTCTTAGGGGTGGGAATTCGAGGAGTTCTTCGGGAACTTATTGACGTGTTGAAATAACTTTCGGAATATAATTTTTTGGCGCTCTTGTTACTCGGAACAGAGTACTTATCAATTTGCCCAAATGTCTGTAATTTTAGAATTTTTGGATGAAAATGGCCTAAAACTATTTGGTTCGACTCATTGAAAAATAATCCGTGGTCAAAATCGATTCTTTCTGGCCGCTCTCGCCGTTAGCACGATAACTCTCGAATACAATGAGCTAGGCAGTTGAAATTTTCAGAGTGGGTTTGGAGATAAATATATTTCGGTTAAAATCCATATTGCGCAAAATCGGATGGTTTCGGAGTTACGAAAAAAAAATTACATTATAAATTTGAAATCCATTTTTTTTAAGATGCAGTTTCATAATGAGAATCCATTGATATCATTTTTAACTCTACAAAGCTAATACTTTCGGAGATATGCTTTTTCAAAATTTCAATAATATATATAAATCCCAATAAATAAAATTATCTATGAATTTCATGATTTGTTTTCATACATGTCATCTTGTCTACCGACTTAGACTGTAGAAAGTCTACCGATAAATGATAGATGTCATACTTATTTCTGGTTCTATATAAAACTAATACCTCCTGTTCTAGAAAACAAAGTATGATTGAATGCAAAATGACGAATGAAATAACCTTGGGGTGATAATATAATGCCCTTGGATAATCAATATAATGATGGAAATATATACTTCGTTAAGTTAATCAAATTGGGTTCAGAATATCTCCAGTAAAAAAAAACTGGAATATTGGCCAAGTTTCAATTGATACTTTCGAAGATATGATTCGTTAAAGTTTGAACAAGTGCGCCAAAGTCCCTGTCCTCAGGGCTTTCCCATATATTTCATCAAGCTTTCTATTGAGATCGGTGTTTTGAAAGGTAAGAAGGGAGGGGAATTCAAAAAAATATATTCGAGAACTGATCATATTTACATGCACGTGGAATTCTTATCATATATTTCAAACCATAATTCTAAAAATGTTATCACATTGTTCTACGATCGAAGTTTGTCAAGTTATGTATCAACAAATGATCAGGAAAATGTAAAATTAATAGATGTAACTTTTTGAGCTCAGCCATCCCCCAACCTAATTAATGTGCTTTGTCTTGAACAAAAAACATTATCTGCTGAATACTGCAATTAGTTCGTCTAATACTAGCCCCTGATCCATTAACTTCGAAAGATAAACGATGAAAAATGTTTCCTGGTGCAACCCTAAAAAACTTTCGTCATAACTTTGTGCATTCGCCATTTTGCAGCAAGTCGTACTAATGAATTGTTGAACTATTTCAAGCTTGAGTTCTTGAAGAACATAACGAGGGTGACTGTAGCTAGCTGCAAATAACTAATAGACATATGATGAAATATTCGTCGATTTTAACCATAAAAAATTGGTTCAAGCCCTGTGGACAGGAGCTTTCTGGCGCTCTTGTTCAAACAGACAAATTATATCTCCGAAAGTATTGGTTTCTCAGAGTTGGGAATTATATCAATGGATTCCTATGATACTACTGCATCATAAAGGAAATTCAATTCAAATAATAGTTCATTTATCAAGATTAAATGAGCAATCTGAGAATGAGAACTGCACCATGGAAGAAATCAAATTAAAATAGCTGAAATGAAGTTGACTCTCTCTTATAGAACAGGATGACATGTACGAGTATGAACACAGGTCATATAATAAAGCTTAGATAGAATAATTATAGCATTCTGTGAAAACATAGAAATACGATTTATTATTGAAATTTAGAAAAATCATATCTCCGAAAGTATTAGCTTGTTGGAGTTGAAAATGATATCGATGGATTTTAATGGTGAAACTGCATCTTATATAAAAATTGAATTTGAAATTTGTTATTAAAAAAAAAATTTTTTTTTCGTTACTCCGAAACCATCTGGCCTATTTTGCCCAACAACGAACTTAACCGAGATATTCATCTCCCTAACCTTTTCTGAAAATTTCAACTGCCTAGCTCATTCCGTTCGAGAGTTATTGTAAAAATTTTTTTTTTTAATTTTGACATTTTTTTTTACACTTCGTGGTAACCTGGTCAATACAAAACTTCACATGCGTATGAAGGTCATGATTCTACAATTTGATGCTAAAAATCAGATAGATCGAGTGATCGGTTTCGGAAATATTCATAAAAAATGTTTATACTAAAATCGGCCATAACTCCGAAACCGCTTGATGGATTTTGCCCATTAACGAACTTGTCCGAGATATTTACGCTCCAAACCCACCTTGCAAATTTCAATCCTCTAACTCCTTCTGTTCGAGAGTTATCGTGCCTACGGCCGGACCGGCCGGATAGAATCGATTTCGACCTCGGATTCTTGATCAGTGTTTCGAACCAAATCGTTTGAGACCATTTTCAGCCAAAAATTCGAAAATTACAGACATATGGGCAAATTGATAAGCATTCAGGTCCGAGGAACTAGAGCGCCAAAAATATTCCCTCGTGATCCAGCTAGCCGCCTCATCCCATTACTCCAAATGGGTGAAAAAGGTTTGATCGTCACTGAACATCGCTCAAGGTTTCCGCATCACAGAGGGTTGGAGTTCGTAAGAATCTTCCTAGGTTCTTTCAATTTCTTCGGTACAATATAGGGTTGATTGGTGACAACCATGAAACCAGTATATGCTCTGAATGACACTTTCCTCTTTTGAGGGAACACTGAGCTATGGTGGATGGTGAAAATGGCGAAAATTTCGCCGTTGGTCTTTTGCTTGAAGAATGTAATAGGTATATGTATAGGTATGCACGGAATCCTATGGAAAATTCCATTTTAAAATCAGGAGAAACATTCCAAAAAGGTATTAAAATACGAACAAATTTTTTCATGATTTCATCAATGATCTGTGGAATTTCATAGATTTGTGGTGAAATTGGAGTTTGAACATCATTGCGAAATATAGATCGCATGATATTTGCTATGCCTACGCTGGTTGCAGAATGGCGAATGCGCACATGCTAATGGTTCTTTAGATAGGACTTATATTAGCTCTATCTAAAGGACCCTGCACGAAAACATATGAAAAATTGGCTGTCGATCGAATTGGTTGGACAAATGTGTGGGTTCTAATGGTTTTATATGTTTAGTTTCTGAGATATAAATGGCCAAAGTCCGTGAAAACTTCGTATTGATGTGTAATTGACAGATAAAATAATCTAATTTACCATGGTAAATTCGATTAAGGGTGTCCAATACAGGAGATTGAACAAGAGGACATACGCGCAAAAGCTTCTGACTTCACGTCAGTGCTTGAACCAATTTAGTTTTTCAATGATTTTTTAAAAAATTTCTGGTACTATGATCCTTACGAAATTTTGCAAGAATTTTCGCGTTGGCACTCTACAACTAACAACCATGTTTAATTGGATCGGATTTGTATTTTTTGAGTTATTGAAGAAATAACAACTAAATTTCAGATTGATATAACTCCAAAACCATCTGGCCGATTATGCTAGTTAACGAACATAAATGTCACATTCAGATGCGCAATCTACCCTGAAAACTGCAAGTCGCTATTTCTTTCCCTTCTCAATACATAATATTTTTTCGAAATTTTTAAAAAAATTTCTAGTGGTACGGTCCTCACAAAATTTTACACACGTCTTCATGTCGATATTGTACAACTAGTTACCAAGCTTCAATTCGATCGAGTCTATATTTTTGTTATCGAGGAAATAATATTCCAGGTGGATATAACTCCGAAACAGTTGGACCGATTATGCCCGTAAATGAACTTAACTCTCCCATTCAGATACGCAACAAACCCTGAAAATTGCAAGTCCCTATCTCCTTTAGTTCGAGAGTTATCGAGGCCACGATCACCCATCTAGCTACTGAACTCACACAAGGCTGGTCGGATCTCCAACAATATAGATCCGATCATGTACAAACTTGGAACTTGGTAATATAGTTAGGTTCTGAAGGTTCTCGCAAAATGTCAGCGATGTCGGACGAACAGTTTCTGATATATAGAATTTTTTTCAATAGTTTTCTAATGATACGATCCTCACGAAATTCTGCAAACATTTTCCTGTTGCCATTCTACAACTAATAACCTTGTTTGAATTGGATCGGTTGTGTATTTTTCGAGTTACTGAGAAAATACAAAAAAATACAAAAAATACAAATACAAAAATACAAAGCTGATCGATTTGACATCCGGTAATCTATTGTATAATAGCCGCTTAAAGCTTTGTGACGAGTTTCAGCGAAATCTGACGGATAATTTCTGAAATATAAATTTCTCAAAGAAAAATTCCTTTTTTGAAAAAAATTTTTTTTTTCTTGTTATCCGATCCTTACAAAATTTACGGGTTGGCATTCAAGTACTAATTACCAAGTTTCAATTTGATCGGATATGTATTTTTTCATTTATTGAGGGAATAACAACAAAACTCCAGAACCGTTCGGTCGATTATGCTCATTAAAGACTTCAGCCGTCGTATTTCTGAAAATTTGCATTAAGTTGCTATCTCTTTCTGTTCGAAAGTTATCGTGGCAACAGACGACCGGACATAATCGATTCGGACCTCGAATTATTCATCAGAGTGGACCATTTTCTGCGAAACATTCGAAATTTACAGACATTACAGACTGTAGAACGCCCTAGAACATACGCGCACAGATAATTTTCCGCTTCTAGTATTACGATTTTCATGAAATTTCACATGAACCTTTAAATCGTTACTCCACACGTGAGCACCAATTTCCAACATGATAACTCCCTGATATGAATGCGCAAAAGAGATAAGAGAAAATTGAACGCTTTGCTGAAATAAAAACATTTATGCCAAAGTTGCAATGATTCGTAAATTCGATTATTGAAATCTATAAATCACTCGGAAATAATAAACCTGAAACGCTGAACATGGAAGCTTTGTACTTCCAGTGATCTGGATAAAATCCTGATGGCCGTCGAAATGAATGGTTTTTTGTGGGACTCGAAACTGTAATTTAATAAAAACACGATAGAAGGTTGACTGATTGATGGCTTCTTGTCGGAATGATTTTCGGCGTTGCAATTTGCTGGCACACAACTCAGATGCGTGTTTCGTTGAAACGATTCAGTGCCAAATTAATAGCAGAGCAATGGTTTGATTATTAATTACATTGTCGACCTTCTGTTCGGTGATCGTGATATTGCTATAGTTGGTATCGGACTGATGAAATTTTGTGAGTGGGATTTTAAAACCGACATTTTTTAGTTCAAATAGCTAGAAGGATTATACGGGTTATTCATCTAGAGCTTCAAAGACAATTTCTGTGACAGGAATATATATTGACTGACAAAAAAACTGCAATCCCAGAAGAGCTGTTTAAGTTTTAAATTCTTTTTGGTAAAACCTAGTATAGCAAGGAGTAAATGATTGAAATTTGGAGAAAAAAATCGTGAAGGTTTTTTCATGTAAACATTTTTTGTTACTTACATATTGTAGTCGTTTTTTGCATTTTTTTTAAATTTTACAACAAACCAGCAGTTCGAGGAGATCCAAAGTCGATGTTTAGTTGTTGTTAAAATGCCTAGAGCACTTGTACGCGGAGTTTATCGCCAGCTAAATTTGAATTTGAAAGATGTCGAATTATTGGTCTACGGGAGGCGAGGTTGTCATTTCGAAAAATCGCTAACCGTACGAACATAAATCCAACTACTGTTATGAGATGTTGTCAAGCGTGGTTTGATAATGACCAAAATCGAAGAAGAGTAGGCATCGGACGTCGAAGGGACACAGATGAAGTTCAAGATCGACGTCTAAGACTTATGGCTATTAGAGACCGATTTGCGACAACTCGATCTTTGGCTGATGAATGGTTAGGAGAACAAGGCCATCCTGTAACTGTCCGAACGGTTTACCGCCGGATAAGGTCTTTTCGACTGCAGCATAATCGACCCCATCTTGTGTTACCTCTAACGGTTGAGCATCGCCGGCAACGATTACAGTGGTACAGAGAACGTCAACATTGGAATGTGTAATGGCATCAGGTCGTCTTTTCTGAAGAATCTCGATTCTCCTTGGGTACTCATGATGGCGGAAGAAGGGTTAGACGCTGTCGGGGAGAAAGACGTGAACCTAAGTTTGATATTGAATGTACACCGGACAGTAGGCGTTATGGTATGGGGTACTATTGCACATGCAAGTAGGTCACCTTTAGTCTTTATTCGAGGTAACATGACAGCGCTTCGTTATCTTCAAGGAAAAGTGGATCCATATGTTCTCCCTTACCTAAACCGGCTCGAGAATCCGATATTTCAGCAAGATAATGCCCAACCTCATGTTGCCAGAGTTAGTTTAAACTTTTTTGAAGCGACCCATGGGAATCTCTTGTCATGGCCGCCTAGATCCCCCGATCTTTCGCCCATAGAGCATGTTTGGGACATCATGGGTAGAATGCTTGGAAATTTACCTAGCCCCCACGGACTTTGGCGGCTCTGAGATATGAACTACAGGTAACTTGGGATAGTATCCCTCAAGAAGAAATAGACCATCTTATTGCATCAATGCCAAGACGTGTTGGGAGTGTATAGATAATCGCGGTGGACAAACATATTATTAATAAATTTATTAAAGAAATTAGTTTTTTTTTCTTCAAATTTCAATCATTTACTCCTTTCTATACTATATATGTCTTACCAAAAAAAAAATTAAACAGCTTCTTCTGGGTGTTGCTGTTTCTTTGTCAGTCAGTATACTTATCAGTGAAAATTTCTGTCCTGAAGATAAGACAGTATATGAGGGAGGAGATGAGAAATCGTTTGGAAGTTATAAACCGGTGAGCATGTTAACGTCGTTAACAAATTTGAACTGGCCTACAGCAGAGAGCTGATGGATTTTCTTGTACAGTCATATTTCTTTGAGAAGAACCAACATGGCTACATGAAACGTATCAATTACATCCATACTGCAATTTACGATTTCATAAATAGAGAAACCAATGCATTTGAAGATGGCCTTCTGGCACTTGGTATATTTTTGAATCTCTCCAAGACCTATGGCTGTTTAGATACGGATATACTTCTCAAGAAGCTCCATAAGTGTGGGATAAGGAGAACAGCATTGCAATGGATCAGATCTTATTTACAACATAGGGCCCAGCTAATGAGGATAATTATGGATGGAATAAAAGTAAGATCTGACTTAGGAAAACACATTTGGGTATATTTTAGAAACACTTATTTTCATAATATACATTCAACGATTATGGTAAAGAGGTTGATTGAGATCAGAACATGAGCAGATCTTATGAACTGCAAGAACATGGAGGATGTTTCATCAGTCTCAGATCTATTTCTATCTGTTTTCCTCACTTGCAATAGATATCTTAGTGTCGCCTGAGTATCAGAGCATAAAATGTGGATTTCCACACCCCCTTATTTTCTCCCCAGGTTTTCTAAGCTCTTACAACAATTGCTTTGAATAATGCTGTTTTGGTCCCGTTCTGTAAACCAGACAAGATAGCTAGCATGTCGAGGTTGTTTACACTGTTCGTTCCAGTCTAACTGTATTGTGAACAGCGTGTTTGTACATAATATTTTCTTCATGTAGTCACTGCTCATATCTAATACAGGGTTTGAAATGATTTTCTCAATGATGGCATGCCCAATTTGGGAGAGAGGGTTCCAGTTGCCAGTATATTTCAGCCTATAAGATCCTAACCTCGCCTCCGCCTTGATATGCATATGTAGAGGATTCAACATCAGTACCATGGTCTCTGTTGGGATGGGTCTCATTGGGTTTGTCATTTACAGACAAGCGAGCAGACAAGCCAGTCGTTGGAGTTTGTTGAGCTCCACTCTGTTACCAAGTCATGGAGCCAAAGGCTACCACCGGCCTCACCAATGCTGTGTACATTCCGTGCATCAATCAAGGGATGAAACACCATGTTTAGCCTTTTGCTCTAATGCTAACGATAAGTGACATTTTACCACCAGTGACAATATTTTGCTCGCAGTGACAATATTTTGCTCATGTGAGCCTAATTTAGTTTGTGATACATGGTCACCCCTCAATAATATGATAACTATAGCATTGTTCTCATGCAGATGCATTGAAGGATAAGCCAAGCTAAAAGTTGCTCGCCTTTTCCAAGATATATGGTAGTGGAAGGGCTTGAGTGAAATAAAACATCAAGAAATTGATGGAATGTTTTTTTATTATTTGGATTTCTGGACTTCGGACCTTCGGAGTACTCGTTGGGTCCAATTTTTGACCATTATTTCAAATATTTGTGGTCGTACTTCATCAGTGGCTCTCTCAATATTGTTTTTCAAAGCTTTCAGAGATATTGGTATGCCCGCATACCAAGGATTTAACATACCCCCAAAGAAAAAATATTCAGGAGATGTTAAATCAATACCATCTTATAAGGCAATTAACAGGACCATTTCTTGAAATAATGTTCCGAATTGTCCATGGGTCCCCTTTACGCGCACTTCCACTCACAGCAGCCATAGTTTGTTCGCTAAGCACATTCCTTTGTCGTGTTGGTGGTTTAAGAATGAATGATTGGTACCAAATTTACATATATTTCAGCATGAATAGCCCGTATAGTTGAAATTTCATCAGTTACAGGTAAATTTTGCCCATGACCTCATATAATTTCTGCGGTTTCTAATGAATGTGATCTCTTGCTTTTAGAACCTGTTCGAAACTGTTAGGCTGATTCACATGATTCTCATCCTAGAAACAAAAATATGCATGACAAAGTTTGAAGAAGACCTTTATTTGAATCCAGTATTTTCGAGCAAGATGTCGCCCAATTGGGAACAGATTTAAGTGGGTGCATATAGTGCAGTCAAGAACTTCAATGGCTTCTCAGCGGAGTCAAACCATAAAATATCTTTAGAGAGAAACGCTTTTTCAAAGGCACCATTGTTTGAGCTATCGGTTCAAACGAACGTTGCCTCTTGCATCGTAATTCACTTAATTAAGACTTTATGTCGATATTCACTGGCGGCCAGATGAAGTTACGGGCTTCTGATCTTTACGGAAACGGGAAGAGGGCTCAGAGTAGTACTAGATGGGGCGGTGCAGAGGCGGCGCTTACGAATGAATGGGAACCGTCGCCTTGGCAACCACAACGCACTAGGCTGCATTGATTTTCGGTAGAATTCAGACCCATTTCCACGCCGCTCCCATTCATTTCTCGGATACTCTACCTTTGTATCAGTAGCGTAGTGAAACATTCGCTTTGTCCTCACTGATAGAAGCGGAGAAAAATCGCTGCCAATTTCACGCAAAGGTTTTATATTTCGTCAATGCCACTTTCCCAGCACCATCTGAGAATTGCTGAACAAAGAAAGCAACGGTCAGAAAATTGAGAGGTGAAACATTTTTGTGACGGATGTAGAGTTGATCAAAATTAACCATCTCACAAATAATCGCCTTTGTAGTTTTGTATAATAAGGCTAGGCGAGCGCATGCAATTTTCTGTCGCGCGATCGTTTAGTCGCAAAGAGGATGACCCCGTGAATAATGTTTTAGACACAGATAAAATCATTGCAGGAATGGAAAAGAGCCTTCTCTTTATAATAAGCAATTGAAAGAATTTATCGACCGGAATGTAAAATAAAAACTATGGGGTGAAGTTCATCCTATTGTATTGAAACAAATTACTAGGGTGGTTTCTTAAGTCGGTATGAATTTTGTTAAATTGCTCTTTTAACAGCCTTTGACTTATCACAGGATGCAGCCAATACTGCTTTTTGTGCCATTTCCTTGATTAGGCTCGTAATAGTAGAACTACCACACAAACGGTTTCAGTAAAATCCATGTTTTTACTGAATGTAGTTTCAACCACTTTGTCGCAAGTGCGCGCATGGAACATTTTCGAATTGCTTTCTTGACGATTGCGATTATTCAGTCGCGCGACAAGAAATCGCATGTGCCCACCTAGCCTTATTCATTGAACAATATACTCAGTTTACCCCGTATTACAATAAAATGAAAAATTATTCTTGTCTTTAACCCTTAGAAAACTCCGTTTTACACCTTGGAGGGTAATTACCTCCAGGTTGGGAACCGCTGCACTAGTCGTACGTGGTTTTAATAAAACAGCTGAATTTCAACTTCATTTGGGTAAAATAATAGCAAAAAAAAAATTATTTAATATTGATGCAAAAAGAGGATCAGCCAGGTATAGAACTCCGGCTTGCTCTATCCACTAAGCTCATGATTCAATCGAAATTTTTCAACGCGAACAAGCGTGCCCAAAGAGTACTGACTTTATCTCAGTACTTTTTTAAATGTTTCCAGTTTCTCTGACAATTATGTTCATTACTTCGGTCTGGTCTACGCCTATCAGTTTTACCGTAGGTCGAAAACAATGGGTTAGGGGACTCCGTTAGGAACGCAATTGCTTACGCCTATTCTTCAAATCTGAATTTAATTTGATATAGATCTTCCAAGTATGGTTATTTATAAATTGGTCCCAAAAAAAAGAAGACTCAAATGTTGTTATACCTCAGAACCCCATGATATGTTAAGGGAATTTGCTTGCATTCAGCACAAACCTTAAACAGCAAGCTTACTTATACGCATGCGTAGTTCACTCGTCACTGATAGTGCATAATTAACTTCAAAGTTGGCCCCAAGGCCACGGTACGGAGATTCCAACTAGGAAACAACGCTATTTCCTCGAAACTGACTATCCCGATATTTTTTAAAACCTGACAACAGCAGTTCAGCACCAGACCCATGAGCGCTATACTTAAACCATTCCCAGCCTAAACCATACAACCCATTAAGAGCCTCTTCTCCTCAGCGCATGCGTAATCCACTCGTGACAGAAAGTCCTCTCCAAATCACACACAAAACATTTCCTTCTCCAACATCAGTGGTTCAGGAGATATCGCAGCTTCAATCCACGCATGCGCGTACCCTCACAAGGGAACTCTATGGAGGAATAGCATCCTCCACCTCGAAACTCAGATTCTCTCAGACGAAAACTCCAGCAGTTAAATCACTTCTCCTCTGCTCATGCGCCTAACGAAAAATGCCCGAAAGGGGCAGCATGAATTGGTCACGTTATGGACGTCCACTTCGGACCTATACGTCCATATTTAAATGAGTTGCCCTTTTTGATGTGCTAGAGATCACAATATAATCAGATAAGAAACGTGTAGGAACCGAAGTCGAGAGGAAACAGATATGATTCATGTATAGAAAACAACTGAAATAATTTGCCCAGTTTTGGAAGTTCTAAGTTATTGAATTTTTCTTGAGTCAACTAGTTGTCTGTTTTCAATGAAATTATGCAAGCCCCAAGAGGTCATTATTAGTCACTGGAGTGCAAAATTATACTCAATCCGATATTTGGTTTCAGAATTTCAAGCAAAATATTCCGTAAAATAGTTTTTTGAATTTTTGTAGTCATGCGATCCTCTCGAAATTTTGCGTCGGTCTTTTCCATCTGATTACCTAGTTTCAATTTGATCAGATCAGTATTTTTCGAGTATTTGTGAAAACAAAATTGCATTGAGCTACCACATTGCCTATCGATTTTCATTGCGAATGGCGTTCGACGCTTGGTTGCAGCTCCTGCCTTTGAACGTAACAATACAGCTTGGCGGAAGCTTGCTGTAGACGTGTGTAATGCTTGACTTCGTTCTGTCTCTAAATCGACGGGAAGTGGCTTGATAAGACGCCTGACATACCTGATGCAGACGAAAAATGTAGGAGATGAAATACATTGATGTGGAAATAATATCTATTTGCGCCAAATCGCTTCTGTTTTGTTTTTCAGTCGAATACAACTTACTTCATTCAGAACGTGAACTGGAAATTGGACGTAGATATATTCCTACGAAATATCATCTGCAATTAATAAATCAAAACCATACGCTCGCTGCCACTGGATTTGACCGATTTAACAGCCCCCTAAACCAACGTTTTCCCGAGTTGGAGGTGGAGTGGGCGAATGTTTTATCACTGCATCCCAGGACTCGAGTTGATATGAATGAAAATACTTTCATGAACCTTCTACACTCTGCTCAAAAGTGAAAATCTGTCAGGGATGTAGTTGTATATAAATCTCATTCGAATGGGTAGTTAAGTTTGGTTTTGGTGAACTATTAAGGAACTGAATATTCTGGAATAACCTTAACAAAAATATGTTGAAATTATTATTAAATTACATTATATCTCACGCAAAAGCCATATTGATTTGAATGAACAATATATATTTTTTTTATATTCAAGTTTATTTACGCATGTCCCAATTTGTCCCCATCAACTAGTTAACCTCCTCCTGCTGTCTCAAATATTGTCGGTGGTCATTTCTCAAGGTTATATAAGGGGTGTCCCACAGGTAACTCCATTCCTCCATATCTCGAAAACCAGAAATTGAATGTTCCTCAAAATTACTCCTCATTTCAAATGGAACACCCTGTATATTTGTAAAATTTTTGGATTTTCCAATGAATTTCAAGTTAACTATATCTAAAACACCTGATATTTGTGCAGTAGTTTTCGAGACGAGGGGTTCCTTGCTAAATTGATTGAGAGCAAATATCTATGAAATGCAATTGATATTTCCAAATCAGCCATTTGGATTTCATTGGCAAATCTTCAAACTAGCTGAAGGAACTCAACTTTTTGAATTAAATCAAACGAAACATAGAAATAACGAGCTTGTTCCTTGAGTAAATTCCACTGTTTTAGAACACATCAGCGGAAATATACAGTGTGGAAAAACCAAAAGGAATAATTTCATTATCTTGGTTACTGTACATCTTATCTTATATTCCTCTAAGGTATAAAATTTCCATGTCACAATGTTAGTTACCGTACTCCTCCGAAACGGCTTTACCGATTTTTACCAAATTTTTATATTTATTTTTATTAAAGTATCAAGGCAGTTTATTCCTGCAATACTTAGTGCTAGATTAAATTTCTGCGTCTTTCTGGATCAACACGCATTTGCCAGACTATACCGGTGTCACGTCCCAGTAAACAGCACGGAGTAGGGATGAGAACGAAGCCGGTCTCCTGTCTTTCTCACCTTTTCTCACTTTTCTTAACCAGATACGTTTGAGTGGGTAGTTTGTATTCGCAGTTGAACCCGGTAGGTGGCGCCGCAATCGGGTTCTAGGTATTTTTTAGAACTACGTGTTTGAGTGGGTCCCTGGATAACTTGGAAATTCAATTGTCCCGGTAGGAGGCGCTGCAATCGGGTTCTAGGTTTTTTAAAGATTTTTTCGCATTTGGAAATGAAATTGCAACCGCAATAACCGATTTGGCGCAGGCGAAGTTGCGTGGGTCAGCTAGTATGTATATATAAAATTTCCATGTCACAATGTTAGTTACCGTACTCCTCCGAAACGGCTTTACCGATTTTTACCAAATTTTATATGCGTATTCGTTAGGTCTGATAATCGGCTACTGTCTATTTTTCATACCCCTTAGTTATAAGGGTTGTTCACCCTTAAATTTTTTTTTAATTTTTGGAAGAAATTTTTTGTTTTTATTTTTTATAATGTGGCATTACAAAATACATACAACCCTAAATGTTCACCCTTCTATCACTAAACCCTATTTTTCAATATTCATTTTAGTAATTAATCATTTTTCATCCCGCTCGATAACTGATCAATTATCACTTGGTAAGTTATCCCAGAGAAAGAGCTAATTAAAACCATGTCGCCGTATTTTTTGTGATTGTTTTTCACTCTATTTCGATTAAAATTTCCCTGAGCTTATGGCAAAGCTAAAATTTTTGTACAAAAAAAATATTTATTTTTATTAGTATTCGCAATTGAAGCCGGTAGGTGGCGCCGCAATCGGGTTCTAGGTATTTTTTAGAATTACTTGTTTGAGTGGGTCCCTGGATAACTTGGAAATTCAATTGTCCCGGTAGGAGGCGCTGCAATCGGGTTTTGGATTTTTTTTTTAAGATTTTTCGCATTTGGAAATATAATTGCAATCGCAATAAACGATTTGGCGCAGGCGAAGTTGCGTGGGTCAGCTAGTATTTATACCTACAAAATTCCGAAACACGTCAAATTTAAATTTTCATTATATATTTGTCATTATTTTAAGTGTACTAATTTGAAGGTTAATTGAATCTTTCTTTAACTTATATAGTGTTGACAAATCGGTATGACGCAATTCATCGACTTCTTTAATTATTACATTTCCTTATGAATGGTTATATACATCAAAATGTGTCATATAATGCTCATTGTATTTATTTTTCGATGACACTCACTCTTCACACAACTCTTTTCTATGCGGCAACATAAGGAAAATGAAATCCTATTCATTAGAGTTTTTAAATCCTCTTGATACTACAAAATTTTTCTGTGAATCAGTAGTTTCCATGATCATTGTCTTTATTTTTCTTTGACACTCACACGTCAATCTTTTTCTATGCGAGAACATGAGGTAGATGAAACCAGATTCAAGAAAGTTTTTAATTCATGATGTGATAAATTTTTCTGTAAATCAGTATTTTCTATGATAATTTCAATTGATATTTTGTTACAGGTAAATATCCTTGATGTCCAATATAGCACACTAAGGTAGGCTTCATGAGGGTTACAAAAATAAATGGGAAAACCAATAACCTCGTAACTTATTTCAATGTGTTCTTCTCCGGTGGGGATTCCCAGAGATAGCCAATTTCCGTGACCGAGATCTCCTGCCACAAATGTATGAGAACAATCTTTTGCAGTTTTTAGAGGACTGAAATAAAATTCAACCGGTATATACATTCTATGTTCATCAATCATCGGATATTGCGCATAGATCATTTTCACATATCCACCATTTACTGCGTGGAAAAGTAAAGTGAATTAAATTCATTATTATATTGCTTATGGTACATATTTATGGAAATTCCCGAAAAACGTCAAATTTAAGTTTTAAATTGTCATTCTTCTTCGTAAAAATGCTAACCCTACCTCCAACCCCCCTTCGAAAGACAGGTACAACCCCTAATTTTTCAAATAGGAAGTATAGGCTTGTGATAAATCGTTTGAAAGGTCTCATCATTCTCTATTCAGGAATATTATCACTTTCATTTTCATTAGAAAAATGAAATTAGAAAAAAATAAAATCAAGTAATAATTAGCGAAATTTAATCATTATTAAAAGCTTAAATATAGTAAGATAATTATGTTAACAGTAGATGTTCATAGTGTTCACCGCGAACGCCTTGGCAACATCCTAACCTCAAATACAAATTTCTTCCAACATTATTCAACATCTCAGGGGTGATTATTTTCCTGCTATCACATCTTGGAGGCAACTAAGTTTAGTATTATCGTAATAAGATTTGGGAATATTCTCATGAATTTCGGTGATCACACGAATTTATTTTTTTTCCATTTTGAGTTTTGCAATAAATATGAAAGTGATAACATTTCTGAATAGAGAATTACGCTGTCTTTCAAACGATGTATCACAAGCCCATACTTCCTATTTGAAAAATTGGGGGTTGTACCTGTCTTTCGAAGGGGATTGAAGGTAGGGCTCGCATTTTTACGAAGAAGAATATGACAATTTAAAATTTGAATTTGATATGTTCCGGCATTTTCCATAAATATGTACAGACACCAAGATAATGAATTTATTCCATTTCGCTTCTCCACACCGTATAGTTTTGTAATAAACTTTTGATAATTTAACGAGGCCAATCCATCTTTGGATATTTGTCATAGAGTAAACGGAAAATTCAGAAAATTGTTAATATTTTAATATACGAATAAATACATAAGTCCATTGGATTGTAAAGTACGCGAGAAGTACCATGCGTTTCGAATTTACAAATTTCCAATCCCATTTTGCCAATTTATCCAAAATTTTGGTTTGAGAGGGCTAAAACAGAATTAATTCGACGGCATTGATATTCGAATACGCGACCTCCTTCACTTTAGCTGTTGAAAATGAGAGCAATACATACCCATTTTGATAGCGAAAGTATGAATTTATGTTTCGAATAAGTCATCCATTTCGAAAAATCTCACCTAATTCCGTGTGAACATTAACATCGTTGGGCTTCAACTTACTGATCACACTTTCATCTATTTATTATTGAAATATTAGGAAAGCAGAATTGAATAATCATAAGTCTTGTTTGTTTTTTATCTGTTATTTTTTATCTTTGTTTGCACGGTTCGTCTATTTTCATACATTTGCCTGAAAGAGTTTATACAGTTTGATTGTTTCGATGCTGGTCTTGGATATCAACAGATGATGTTATATAACCAATCAATCCTGGCGTTGAGTAATGCGTTTATTTTCATCGAGAATTGATCGTGAGCTTATATTGTGCAACGCATAGACTCTGTAAGCCGGTAATTTTCTCCTTTGATGTTTATTTTCGGACGGTCACTGTCAAGGGCAGCTTAGTCAGTGATTCATTCAGAATCGGTAAATTATCTTTGATAAATAGCTGGCTGACTAACATGAGCAACCGATTGAACTGCTTATCTATTTTTCTAAAGTTAGTTTTACACGGCGAAGAAATTCATGAATTTCTTCGCGAAGTTCTTCATGAAGTGACTTCATGAAGAAATTGTCCTTGTAAAACGTCAACTTGACGTGAAGTTACTTCACGAAGAACTTCACGAAATTAGAACTTGTTCTATTTTATCAACAAGTTTCGCGTGAAGTCAGGGGTACCAACATCTGTTTCATCCCATAAATTATCGGAAAAGCTTTAAAACATGCACCAGTGGTCGTTGAGGTTGTTGTTTGGAAGTTCTAGTTGTGTTTTGTGCTAGAAAACGAGTGAAGTTCAGAATCGAGCCGCAGCTGCTTTTGTTGACGTCTGGATATTTGCTAGGTTAGAAGTTTACAGATGGTATTACCGTTATCTGACATTTATCTTCATGAATTTCTTCGCCCGTGTAAAACTAACTTGAAAATCCATGAAGGATTCGCTTTTCAAAGTTCGGTATTTATGTAGAAATATATTTAAGGCTTATTGTAATGGTTCACCGAGAATTGTTGATCGAAAGATGGTGAAGTAAGGAGTGTCTGGGCCTCGGTCTGAGCATATTATCCCGTCAACTATAAATACACGCTGTCCCGAAATTAATGCAACAAAATTTGGTCACTGATTATCGAGACGAAATTAGGAGACCCCTATTTTTTATTTCTCCCTGGATGCCCCCTCTCTCGGAATTTCGCACCTAAAAAAATCCTTTTTGGCGCTTTTGTTCCTCGGAACAGAGTGCTTATCAATTTGCCCAAATGTCTCTAATTTTCGAATTTTTGGATGAAAATGGTCAAACGATTTGGTTCGACTCACTGATCAATAAATCGTGGTCAAAATCGATTCTGTCCGGCCGTTAACACGATAACTCTCGAACGGAATGAGTTGAAATTTTCAGAGTAGATCCGGGAGATAAATATCTCGGTTAAGTTCGTGGGCAAAATGGGCCCAATCGTAAATCGGCAAAATCGGAGATACAAAAAAAAATATTTTTTTTACATTACAAATTTCAAATTCAATTTTTTCCAAGATGCAGTTTCCCAATAAGAATCCATTGATATTATTCTCAACTCTAACAAGCTAATACTTCCGGAGATATGAATTTTCAAAATTTCAATAATACATCGTACTTTACCAGAATCAAATTTGACTTCGAATTCTTCATCGGGGAGTCGAACTCAATCGTTTGAAATCATTTTCGGCAAAAAATCTAAAATTACAGACATTTGGGCAAAATGATAACGTGATGTTCCCCAGAACATACGCACAAAAAGAAAATACTATTTCAAGGGGCGAAATTAAGGAGGCTGTCACTCCGAATAGGGATCTCGCAAATGCGGGATCCCTTTGTAATTTTGCGGGATCAACATTGCGGGATCTGCGGGAATCAATATTAAAATTACGTATTCGACAAAGGAAGCGCAAACGTCCCAGAAAAAGAAAAATTGCTTTTTCGTCCACAAAATTACTTTCTCGTCCGCTGTGGTCACTATGGATACGGTATGATATGGTTCAATACAAACATAAGTGTATATCATTTGCTATTGTGAAATTATTTAATAGGTTCGAAATTCATAAAAGTATGTATAAGTCAATAGGAAAATGTAATATGCACCTTGGCGAAAAACTGTCTATTTTCTCGCCTGCTTGATATCCTCGGCTCCGCCTCGGAGAGCAATTTGCAGATTCGACTATAATAGACAGATTTTCTTCATTCGTACATAAATAACTATCATGCTACTACTATAGTATGTTTTTAATTGCATAAGACCTTTTTATAAGCATTTTTATGAGGTTGACTACAAAGAGTATATATATTGTTAACAATTCCGCATTTTTGCGTATCCACAGGAATGAATAGTTTTATCACTTATCTATTTGACAGGTTGAAGGTCAAATGAATGGAAACAGAACCACTTCTGAAATCATTGCCGACATGTTTCGATTTTATTCAGAAATCTTCTTCAAGGCTCTGAAAATGATCACAGAGGTTATATACACTCAAACCATACAAAATTTCATGTTGAAATAAATAAATAGACATTATGAATAACAATGGATAAATAATACAATTAATATTTGTATAACACAGTAAATATAAAGGGAAAGAGCTAGTGTATATGTATATATACGTGAATAGTTTTATCCCGCGTGTTTGCGGGATTGAGGTTTTGGTACGGGATTGGATTCCCTACTCCGAAAGAGTAGGCCTCCTGGCAATAATATGAAATAGTGTTCTCCATTTCGTTTTGGGAATCTGTAACCAAATTTTGTTGTATTAATTTCGGGACATCCTGTACAAATGCGAATAACAGACATCTGCTGAGATGAATCGTTACTAGTGCTTATTTAACTCAGTGAACAGTAGCGGTGTTGAAGTATATTATAGAATTTGTGGAAGGGTGCTACTGATTTCTCTGAAGAATTTCGGAATAATTTTCATCAACAATTGCAAAGTATCTAACCCAAAATTTTGGAAAATATTTGTGTCCTTTTTTTATTCCAAGGTCTAAATTGATGAGGAACAAATTAGCTAAAAAGGGGGAAAGCAGGTTACCCATGGCCGTACCGAGAGTTTGTTTACCGTTAAAAGATAAGATATTTTGCTACATGCAAGGCGAAGTTAGCATCAAGTACCAATTAATTTCTATTTGAAGAATATCTAAACTAGAAAGCCAGTCTTTCAAATTTTCTATAGCGATTTTAATCGGGGTGTGCGGAAATAATGAAACTACGTCCCACAAATTGAAGCGGTCTTTATCATTGATTTTGAAATTTTTCAACTAATTCGTACGAATTTTTTATTGCTATTTTCTGATGAGTTTGGATGCTATTGAATCTATTCACCAACCATGGCAAGATTGTAGGTAGGCGAATTTAAATTTGAGACGATCGGTCCCATTCGTTTTCCGTGTTTCCGAAACATGTCAGACGGAAAAAAAAGTAGTGTAAAAGAGTAGTTACTTTTGTAGTGATCAATACTAGTAATGTTAACCGATTTGGCGCAGGCGAAGTTGCGTGGGTCAGCTAGTACTTCTTTATTAATATAAAGAAGTACTAGCTGACCCACGCAACTTCGCCTGCGCGAAGCTAGTACTTCTTTATTAATATAAAGAAGTACTAGCTGACCCACGCAACTTCGCCTGCGCCAAATCGGTTATTGCGGTTGCAATTTTATTTCCAAATGCGAAAAATCTCAAAAAAAAACCTAGAACCCCATTGCAGCGCCTCCTACCGCCACAATTGAATTTTCAAGTTATCCAGGGACCCACTCAAACACGTAATTCTAAAAAATACCTAGAACCCGATTGCGGCCCCGCCTACAGGTTCAATTGCGAATACGAACTACCCACTCAAACGTATCTGGTTAAGAAAAGTGAGAAAAGGTGAGAAAGACAGGAGACCGGCTTCGTTCTCATCCCTACTCTGTGCTGTTTACTGGGACGTGACGCCGGTATAGTCTGGCGAATGAGTGTTGATCCAGAAAGACGCGGAAATTTTAAAAACTCAAGCACTAAGTATAGTTGGAATAAAGTGCCTTGATACTTTAATAAAAATAAATATAAAAATTTAGCTTTGCCATAAGCTCAGGAAAATTTTAATCGAAATAGAGTGTAAAACATTCACAAAAAATACGGCGACTTGGTTTTAATTAGCTCTTTCTCTAGGATAACTTACCAAGTGATAATTGATCACTTATCGAGCGGGATGAAAAATGATTAATTACTAAAATGGCTATAAAAAAATAGGGGTTGTTGATAAAAAAGTAAAAATTTAGGGTTTGTATGTATTTTGTAATGCCACATTATAAAAAAAATAAAATCAAAAAATATCGTCCAAAAATTAAAAAAAAAATTTGAAGGGTGAACAACCCTTATCACTTAGGGGTATGAAAAATAGATAGTATTCGATTCTCAGACCTACTGAATACGCATATAAAATTTGGTAAAAATCGGTAAAGCCGTTTCGGAGGAGTACGGTAACTAACATTGGGACAGGGAAATTTTATGTTAGAAGATTTATTCGATGAAGGCTTAACTTATTGACCCAAATGGAGTCACATGTACATTACTGAATTCGGAATTTTATGATCTATTCATGGCAAGTATAAAAATGGGTGCCCGTAATTTTAAAAAAAATATCGATGATGTCATTGCTTGGTAACGGGTAATGGTAGAACAATAAGAGTTACAGGAAAATGTTTCTCAGAATATAAATCAATTTGACCTATCAAAACATTGTTCGATATTCCTGAAAGGGGAGAAAATAAATACTTTATCCCATGCTTTTGACGCGCCACGGAGGAGTCACTGCTACATGTATCTAACCCAATGGAGACACATCAAGTTATTGCACTCCAATCTCCAGGAGGCCAACCCATGTTATGTATCGCGTTGGTGCAAGGTCAAGCTAATACTCTGGAGTAAATATTATCTGGTGTACACATACACACTACACGATTATACGTTAATTAATTACTCGAGTCTATTTTGGTCAGCTGTTTCACAATTTATTCGTGTTTCTCATTTTGGTTTTTTTCCACTCGGTTCATGTACATTTCGTAAGAGGCAAAAATTTTCGCTTCAAATATCGAAAATTGTATCTAAGACAGAATTTGGGCTTCAACGATAGACTTGACACAAGTTTCAGAATATGCCTATTTGAAAATTTGAATTCTTAATATTTATTAGTGACCGACCGAAAGTTCGGTTTCGGTTTCGGCCAGTTTCGGCCAAGAAATCTAGTTTCGACCTTAGTTTCGGTTTCGGCCCAAAATGGCCGAAACTTTCGGCCGGGCCGAAACTTGACTGTTCGTGAATTATCCTGTTCGTTTGGCCAGGAGTTAAAAGTAGGTGGACATAATTGTCGTACAAGTTATTGTAATCTGTCTTTGTTAAGACTGAGAATTCACTTTAATGATTATTAATTAGATTACATATAGGGTGATTCCAAATATGACGTGAAACTTGGAGGAGTAGTTAGTATGTCTCATTAGCTGTTGTTTAATACATATTTATTAATAACCGAAAATCAACAGTTTTTGGAGTTCGGGTGATTTTTAAAATATTTCTGAACTTAGTTCATATTTCGTAAATTTTTTCTACGTTGACCAAATTTGATGATAATTTGGGTTTATTTTCATCAGATAAGGATATGAAATCGAAACTATGCTGTATAAGAGGTTGAAAAAGAATTAGTATGATTTGAAATTAGATTACATGAATAAATATGAAAAATCAATTTCTAATATCAATTTGTCTGCAACTTTCGAATTTCCCAATTTTGTATGCCAAAACTATTTTAAAAACTTGCCAAATTCCTTATTCATTCTATAAAAGATTTCGTTAGATTGCATAACTAGTTTCGTTTCAGCAGATTTTTTATAAGCAACCTTTTGAATGTCCGGCATATAAAATAGTGAATGTGTATCAAAAGACAGCCTGAGTAAATTTCAGGCGGAAAATAACAACTGAAGATATCAGAAAGACGGCATGTGGTTGCCTATATGGAATGGTGGAACATAATTTATGAATACATTTTCTAATGGAATTTCGAGCTTATTTGCAACAAAAAAATATTGAATTCGTTATTTTTCTCTATTTGCTTCTTACATCCCCTTTCAAATCATACTTATTCTTTTTCATCAGTATCAGAACTCAAATATCTCGGAAACTGTTGATTTTTGGTCATCAATAAAAATGGCTCAAACCACAGCAAATTATCCACACTAACACCTCCTCCAAGGTTGATGTCTGATTTGGAATTACCCTGTATACTTCGACTGATTATTTTTATAACTTGGTAATACCAAAATAATAACTAAAGATATCAAAAAAGTTGTCTTCTTATTTTATTTAACACTGCTTAACTGTTTTTATGTATATGCAAATAAAATTGTAAAAAATACAGTAGATTTCAGTATGAAATATAAAGTTTCGGTTTCGGTTTCGGCCGAAACTGAGAGCCTGGCCGAAAGTTCGGTTTCGGTTTCGGCTGAAAACCCAGTTTCGGTCGGACACTAATATTTATACATTAATTTCAGTACAAATCAGAGATGTATTGGTCATTGAAGGAACGAGCGCGCTAAAGCTTTCCTGATAACACCGAAAAAAATGTGAGGGATGATTTCCGTGATGAACATTAAGGTGGGTATTTGGTATAACAATTTTTAAAAAACCTCCCCCTGGAAATGTTACACCACTCTGAGTCGATTGAACAAAAAGTCATCGATTTGGTATACGGGTGGCTCAAAATCAGATAAGGGCGCAGGTAATGGGGTATATGGTCCGAAACTGAGGATCCCTGTTCGAATCGGATATATAGGCCCTCTCTCTATCTTACAGGCATGCTGGGGCCACACTTGCAGGCGAACATTTTTATGACTTTATCGCGATGAAAACATCGCGAAGTTCTCGTCGCGATGTTCTTGTCTACATCTGCAGTCAACGTGACGTGACGATTATTCTTGAGAATTGAAATGGAGGAAGCTGTGGCGTTCTATTATATGTCGTTGAATAATTACCCTTCTGTGAGCTTAGAAAAGACCACTACGTGGCAGATATACTGCAGGACTTCCACAGGCAAATATATTCGTCTTCCTTTACCAGAACGCTCCTGCAGCTGCCACGAGCTGAGCTTTGAGTAATAGTGGCAGTAGTGGCACTGCAGACGGGGCACTGCAGACGGGGCACTGCAGGTGCACATACCACCGCATGGTTAAGTCAGCAGACGAAAAATTCAAGCTCAGTGGATAGAAAAAGCAAACAGCCGAACATACTCGTATAGTTCACAAACGTCCAGAGCTGGCCAGCCTAAGAATTTTACATTAGCGTGACCTAGTTCTAAATTCTCACGACGTGATAGCAAAGGCTGTCTTGGTTTATCAAGACAAGTAGATTGAAAGCCCTTGTGTTTTAAATCTTTGGGGGTACCTAAAGAGAACATTCTATCCTGACAAACCAAGAAATTTCGATCAGCTGAAAGAGAACATTCGGTGAGAAATACGTGATATCACGCCTCAAACACTGGAGAGACTCTTGACAAACTTTTCCCAGAGACTCGTATAATGCAAATATGAGCTTGTGAGAGTTAGGAGAATCAGTGGTGTTCTATGTGGGCTTTGTTACTGTGTCCTTTAGCCCCTTGGGCTCAGTCCTGTTAATTTTTTACCCAAAGGTAAGTGTTGCTCGCTATCCACTGACTAGGAAATCTCTTTCCTAGCCTCGGGATTGAACTCGGGACCTCCGGATCCTGAGTCAAACGCTCTAACCACAAAGGTAATCGAGCTTCATAAACAACACAGTTTTAATCTAAGTCCGACCGGATTTTTAGTTGTGATCAAGAATAGTTTCTGGGAAAATATACAGTAGGAAACACCTGCAAAACTTAATTGGATTCGGTACATCAAGTACGGAAATTTTGTCAAAAATCTTAAACCACACTCTATATCCTAAACGTCGGAGCTTTTATCCTTGGTATTGGGGAGATACAGAATCACCCCTATGTCCTGTATCTCCCAGTGAAGATTAGACCATTCCTCGTGGGATTACATTATTTATCCATTGAACGCTGTTAGAATATACTGGGAGAGGTTCTAAATTAAATAAACTTTTCATGAATTCCACCCATAAAAGCAGAAGACTTCAATGTTAACTTGAATAATACAGAAAATTCCTTATTTTCTAAAATCTGGAATTCATCATTTTATCCAAATCCGATCGAATTGAACTTGGTCGTTAGTTGAGAAATAACGACACGAAGAAATTTCGTGATGAAAAAATTGGTTCAAGTTCTGTGGACAGGAGCTTTTTGGCGCTCTTGTTCAAACAGACAAATTAAATCTCCGAAAGTATTGGTTTCTCAGAGTTGGGAATTATAACAATGGATTCCTATGATAGAACTGCATCATGAAAGAAATCAAATTTAAAAAAAGTGTCGTTTAAGAAGAATGCTTCAAAAATTATCTTTCGAAAAAAAGAGCAATCTACAATGCTTTAATGCTACAAAAATTGTCATTAAATTTATTTATCAAGATCAAATGAGCAATCTGCAATGATATATTCAATCTCGTGGAATGGTTTGTTGCAACTTACAGTCGGTGCATAATTTTCACAAATACCTAAGGAAAGTATCATCGAAATGTCTAGAGCAAGGCTGGAGACAATCATAGCAGATTGTCCATTTATTCCTGATAGTTGAGTAGGTAGAGGATTACTAACAAATTATTTTAATAGTTCAAAATATATTAATAAAATACTATCCTCTTTTCATAATTTAAAATTTAATAGTTCATACCACTAACAAATTCTTTTCTGTATTATGGATCTCAAATCAAGACAAAATGTTTAATACACAAATGTAGATCCATATTTCAGCATTTTTTTGCTAGCAACATTATGAAAATACTGTATATAGGAACATGTCTCACAACTTAGGGAAGTAAAAGGTAATATTACCTCAGTGGTCAACGAACAGTAATTTCTCTTGATGATTCCATTATGTTATTTTTTCCTATTGACTTCATAAACTACATCATTAAAATGATCCAATTCTAAATCTTCTGAAACATCATCCCCAATATTTATACATACATTATTCAATATGTAATCAGTCATAATAATTTTCGGTTTCAAAACAATCTTGTATATATTCACAAATTCAAGAATCGGATACCTGTTTTCCAACAGGAAATATTTTCAAACTACGAATTGACAAGTCCCTAATAGCTAGATAAGATGACATTTATGAACAGTGAACCCAGACAGATTCTGTGTTCACATTCTGTGAATACATGGAACTACGATGTATTATTGAAATTTTGAAAAATTATATCTGCGAAAGTATTTGCTTGTAAGAGTTGAAAATGATATCGATGGATTCTTATGATAAAAAAATATATTTTGAAATTTGTAATGTAAAAAAAATTTTTTTTGTTTCGTTGCTCCTAAACCACCAGATCGATTCTGCCCAATAACGAACTTAACTGAGATATTTATCCCCTAAACCCGAGCCTAAACCGACTCTGAACATTTCAACTACCTAGTTCATTCCGTTCGAGAGTTATCGTGTTAACGGGCGGCCGGACAGAATCGATTTTTACCACGGATTCTTGATCAGTGAGTCGAACCAAATCGTTCAAGACCATTTCCATAAAAAAATTCGAAAATTACAGACATTTGGGCAAATTGATAAGCATTCTGTTTCGAGGAACAAGAGCGCCAAAAATCATAAAAACACTGACGTTTATGACATGATTTAATTCAGATAAGATAACATGAACAGACTGACCTCACGTCAGTGCTTTTTGCGCGCATGTTCTGGGAAACAGCGTGCTGTCATTTTGCTCATATGTCTGTATGTTTCGCCGAAAATGGTTTCAAACGGTTAGGTTCGACTAACTGATGAAGAATCCTAGGTCAAATTCGATTCTGTCCGGCCGTTCGCTACTACGATAACTTCAGAACGAAAAGAGATAGCGACCTACAATTTTCAGGATAGGTTGCGCATCTGAATGTGTTGTTAAGTCCTTTAATGAAGAAACACAGCTTGAAGGTTCATGGAGTATTTCGCGAGGTTGTGTTAGACGTGAATAGACAAAAAAATATGGATGCTAAAGCTCTTTAATTTTCAATTGGATTTATTTCACTTCACGATTCCGAAGGATTATTTGATTGGAAAAAATAATAAATAATAAACCAAAACACAAAGAATTAGTAGATACAAAACCATATGTTTTGGAGGAGATTGTAAACTGCTCTTTCATTTTTCCAACCCATATGCAAGTTGCACCAGCCATAGGCATATTCATTTACTACCAGTATTTCACAACTTCTTCTATTTGAGACAGATGCAGGAAATTTCTCGAATACTCGTAGTATTTTACGTGCGTAAACATTCTGCACGGCTAACATTCACGTTGTCATTCTTCGTTCTTTCAAGCCGAACCTGTCGCTAGTTATCGAACAAGCGTGGCAACACGAGCGTCTATATTTAGAAAATCTTCGCGATAGCAACAGAGAAATGAGAGTAGAACCCGCCAATGTTTAAATTTATGCAAATCCAAGTCATAGGCTTCATGGCTCACAGAATACGAGTTGTGTAATCGAACTAATTATATATCAATTGATCGAATCTAGCATTGAATAACTCGGGAGCAGATCTGCCAATTATATTTAGAATACGAGAAGCTGGCAGTGAACAGGTGTTGGCTACATGACTGCATTGATGATTATTTACTTACTGTTCATTCTGTTCGTCATATACACAACGATACAGGATTGGTTGAGGCTAGTCGTCCAGTGAGAGCGAAAAGCTGTATGCTTATATAGGAAAACCTACCGGTATCGGATTGGACGAATTTTATTTCTTAACTTTTCACAGCTTTCTGCTTCCACTGGTCTACTGACCTAAGGGACATTATAAGAGGATGGCCAACAGATCCACCTTTGAAGTAGATTCTTGTTCCTAATACACGGCAGAAACTAGTAAATATTGGACGATATAATATTAGTTCACCCTGTGTATAATGGATGTTCCCTGGTAAATATTATAAAATCCCATTCAAATTATTTGAATATCCCATAGATGTATCGTTAAAAAGTCAAAAACACTCATCCATCCATTATATCCTAGAGATGGAACCTCTCATACGAACAGATCGATAGTTGAAAACACTAGAGACCCTTCGAGATATTCTGAAACATATTATATAATGTTGTAGGGGGTAGTTTCACTGCGACCTTAAGGTCTATTGTGGCCCCACATCGGAGCTGTCGGTGTCATCACCATTTACAGCTCGCCTCCCAGTTACAGAGTTCTGGTGAACTCCAGTATCTGGAATGGCTTCAAGGAGGCTACGTCTTCGATCCTGCAGATTTATTGCCCCAAGCATTCCTTGCAATGGTTTGAGATGGCAAGGCATTCCGTAATCAGGTAATCAGGAGGTTCATCGTCCTCCCCACAGAATCTGCACTCTGTTGGCCTCCTCATTTACTTTAATTCCTGAGAGATCAGGAACCCAGACCAAGGAGACCCTGTTGTTCCTGCCCACTTAATTACGTTTTCTTCGGCACTCCCTTATTAGTTTAGACTCGATAACATAGGAGCTCAGAGCTTTGATCTTAGCTTGACTGACAGAATGGATTGCTATATCACACTTCTAATAGTTTCCTTCTAGGTTAAGGTTCACGCATCTTTCGATTGCCAGTATTTCTGCTTGTCAGACGCTCGGATGTGAACCTAGCGATAGTGAGCATTTGTTGCCTTCCAATGTCGGCTAATATACAGGGTAAGTCTTTGACCACTGCATTAATTTTAACCAAAGATACCTCTCATCAAATGAAACACTTGTTTCATTTAACATTTTTCCAAATTCAGCTCAGGTAAAAAGATACAGGCTGTTGAAATTTTGAAAAAAATCAGTTTTTATTTTGTAGCTTTGACATCCTTTTTTCGAATAAAATGAATGTGAGCGTAAAGTTTCCTATAACCATGATACATATTTTCCAAGTATTAGTTATTTTCTACTTCTACTGGTTTTCTAGTTATGGACTCGTGGATTCATAAAACTAAACGAAATTAGCATAAAGAAAGCATATAAAGTTTTTCTTGAGTCATTTCAAGAATATTCCATCGTTTTAGAACATTATATTATTCGTCATCATTTCTCCTTAAACGCACCTTTTTCGAGATATTCTTCATTGAATGTCTTAAAATGGAAAACTCCAGAAATTTCACTACTTTTATGGATCCGTCCCTGAGCGTTGGAATCCCGAATCAAGCTGTAAACCACGTTACCATGCCGTATTCTCGTCCGCCAACAATGTCATAGATAATTTATATGCGGGAGTGTATTAGCACATTGTGAAACCTTTAAACGCTTGTAACTTTTTACCTGAGCCGAATCTGAAAAAATGGTAAAGGAAAAAAGTGTTTCATTTGATGAGAGGAATCTTTGGTTAAAATTAATGCAGCGGTCAAAGACTCACCCTGTATATTGATTTTTTAACCGTTTGTGTACCATTTAGTGACATTTTTTTTAAGAACTGGTGGATTCTTTGTCCCAGTCTTTCTTCCTACCTAGCATCGTAGTGAAGTTCTTTTCGATGCTTACTTTCTTAATCATTTCGTCACTAGGAAGATTGGCTGAGGAAATGTACCTGGTGATAGAGGACCAGGCTTTCTGGTCTGTAATACTTCTCATTCATTACCTGTTCCTCTCCTAGATATTATGACAATGGCTTCATGGGCCATTTTGTCCATCACTAGATCAAGCTGTGTGAGATTTGTAATAATCTCAAGTGCCCATAGCACACAGGCAATCCTTTGTGCTTTGTCGAGGGGTTTCCTCGTGCTATTCTGGCTTGTTTTAGTGTACCAGACTACTGCCCATACGTAATTATGGGTCTCACAATCATGACGTACATCCATCGCAGTATCTTGGGGTTGTCGCTCCAAGTCTCACAGGCTTGATTTCTGCACGCCATTATAACCTTTGTTACTCTACTAGTAGTGATTTCAACATGCTTATTCCACAGCAATTTACTATCTAATGTAACTCCTAGATATTTAACTTCAGACTTCCATTCTATAATATCTCCGTTCGAAAAGACGGATCTCACAGCTGAAAGTTTCCTTCTCCGAGTAAACGGAATCACTGCGATCTTGTTCGGGTTTATGCTCTGCCCCACTGACAAGCACCATGTTCGATCATTCTAAGACCCTCCTGTAGTAAGTCACACAAGGTGCCCTCGAATTTACCTCTGATTATTAGTCATCAGCATAGCCTATACACCCGAAGCCGAGCTCCGTTAGCCTGTGGAGGAGCTCATCCACTACTAGGCTTCAATGAAGGGTTAGATGTTACTCTCCCTTGAGATGTTCCACGAGTGGCTTTGATGGAAGTGGTCTCATTACCCACCTGTGTCACGGCTATCCTCGTTGACAACAGCTCAAACATCCATTTTATAATGGTTTTATTCAATGATACAAGACATATGAGTGATTCATTCTAATGATTATCTCTCGTTTGTCATGTGCTTACCAGATGAGATAACGCGAGATGTATACCTCTCGTACCGGTAACTATTAGTAATTCGTAGTATTCGTCCTGATAGTCCGAGTATTGCCAATTATCGGTAGATTTTACCACAGTAGAGTTGGGCACAATCGAATGATTTCAACAATTGATAAGTATAGGTTCTCGAGAGGTTTCAACAATAGAATGATGTCGCGAGATGCTAATCTGTCATTCCTCGTCGCGTTAGGGGCTAAGGATAGATTAAGTTTGCTCCTTCTTTATCTACAATAGGTTTCGGCTCGCTATGATAGTATTCGTAGTAAATTACACTATTTCCTTTCACCGCTTGAAGATTATGCCGATTTTGGTACTATATTTCCAGCTGTCCTAACCTAAACTACGCACGATACTTTCGTTTCAGTATTAGGTATTTATCTAATTCCTGAATATATTTATTTATTATTTATGGCGGAATGTATTTTACATCCTATTATTTTTCTAGTTTATTTTATTCTGATTCTTCTTGAAATATTTTTCAATCCAGATATTACACGTTAATTTCGTATCAAAAATTTGTTTCGTTCTTTTCCATCCCTTCAATTACTTCCTGAATTATTAGTAAAATATTAGTCAATAGATGTAATGTTAGGGTTTCATGTTCGTACCATTCAATAATTCGATTAAATAATAAAAATAAGATATTACCTGTATTCAAAATTTCGATCTTAGGTATTCGGAATGTTTTGAAATTATCGAAGGGTGGAATTCCTGAAGTTTTTTTGCTGAAATGTGTTAGAAAAAGTAGATAGTATTGTATAAATAAAGAATCATGTTTAGAACTTGAGACTAAAATTATAATATTTAGGAGAAACTTTTATAGATCATAATCATATTTGACAGACAGGATTTGATAAATATTTAAGTGGTTTATGGAAAACAGAACTATGGAAAGGAGAAAAAATGAATAGGGATTGAAAAATTATTGTTTGAAAAAAAGTCAGACTGCTAGGAAGTGGAAGACAAAAATGATATGAAGGCTTCTAAAGAAAATATGATTGAAATTCGAATCAAGATAAAGAGAAGATTGTTGTAAAGAAAAGAATACAAAAAGAAGCAAGAAATAATACGAAGCGGTGACTCAGGGTTTTTGAAGGAGAAAGAAAATATGTAATAGAAAAGTAAGCTAGAAAGAAATCGAAGAGGTATATCAGGTTTTTGGAAGGGAGAAGAAAATAATAGAAATGGCAAGAAAGATACCTCATCTAAGGATCTGGAAAGAGAAGATAATATTAAGTTATTTATAGATGTTATTGTAATATTAAGTTTTTATAAGTATACATTAAAATATTGTTTTTCTGTTAAAAATTCGAAATACAAGATAGAATCCACCCTGGGAAACCTATCAATTTATAAAAGTAATTGGCGCCTAATCCATTTTGATTATAACATTACATAGAAATATTAAGCCAAATCTTGTTTTTTCTTCTATACAGAGGTAAAACTCAATCAAAATTAACAATTTCACATAAGATGGTTAAATTGGATCATAATTCGACCTTGGTATACTGAGGCTTATAACATAAGCGTTTTCTTATTTGTCAAACTTAGATGGTATGAACATTATTCACTCAATTAAGAGCTTGTGTATGGCTAGCTTTAGTATCAAAATATATTTTGTAAAACATTTTTTATTCTGAGGGCGCTTCAGTAGGTATATACAAACAGAATTCCATTAATGATGTCGTGGTTGTGATGCTTGAATCCTTTATAATTGTATGAATTTAATACTTCCATCCTTTTGCTATATGTGCTGTTTCATATTTTCTTTTCGGTATCATTACTTTATTCAATTTCACAACAAAAATTTACAATTTCATTAACACCAACCTCATCTTTCAATGATATTACAGAGTTAAAAATGTGGACGGATTTGATACCCAAGTTTCACATTCATGTCACATTCACGTCATCATACCTACATGATGATTCATGTGTGGCAGCGTTCAGTATGGACTGAGCGCATAGACGTTATACTACGTCAATGACTGAGCGCTGATTAAACATCCGGAATCAAAATCAACGGTAACTTCCAGTGACCAAATCACTCTCATATTATATTTTTTTCTTGATGAGTTCTACTGTTCAAAAAATTGGTTCAAGCCCTGTGGACAGGAGTTTTGGCGCTCTTGTTCAAACTTTGACAAATCTTATCTCCGAAATTATTGGTCCCAGGGAATGATATAAATGGATTCTAATGATAGAACTGCATCATGAAAGAAATTGAATTCAAACCGACCTATTCTCCCCAATAACGAACTTACCCGAGATATCAATTCCTCAAATCTACTCTGAAAATAATATTATATCAATTAAAACTTAGACAATATTGCAGTTTTGTTTTTACTGGAGATATTCTGAACCCAATTTGATTATTCATCTTACCAAAGAATATATTTCCATCATCATATGAATTATCCTCTGGCATTATATTATCACCTTAAAAGTATAAATATGATATCATCCTCATAATTCAACGAGAGCTCAGGTTATTTCATTTTTTGCACTCAATCATACTTTGTCAGAACAGGAGGTGTATTTTATATCAAGAATAATGAACCAGAAATAATTTTGACATTTATCTCTCATATGAAAATAGGATGACATGTTAGAACACAGATCATATAATAATTAATAGATAGAATAATAACGTACAGCATTCTGTGAGAACATAGAAGTACGATTCATTATTGAAATTTCGAAAAATCATATCTCCGAAAGTATTAGCCTGTTAGAGTTGAAAATGATATCACTGGATTTTAATGGTGAAACTGCACGTTAAAAAAATTTTGAAAGTGAAATTTGTAATGTAAAAAAAAAATTTTCTCGTTGCTCCGAAACCATCAGGCCGATTTTGCCCAAAACGAACTTAGCCAAGGTATTTATCTCCCAAATCTACTTACCTTATACTCTGAGAATTTCAACTGCCTAGCTCATTATGTTCGAGAGTTATTGATTTTAATTTAAAATTTTTGTTTGACATTTTACGGCAACCCGATCAATACAAAACTTCGCATGCATATAAAGGTCATAATTCTACAATTGATGCCAAATTTCAGATAGATCGAGTGATCGGTTTCGGAAATATTCATAAAAAATGTTTTTACTAAAAACTGCTATAACTCCGAAACCGCTTGGTGGATTTCACGCCTTAACGAACTCGTCCGAGATATTTACGCTCCAAACCTACCCTGCAAATTTCAATCCTATAACTCCTTTCGTTCGAGAGTTATCGTGTTAACGGCCGGTCGGACAGAATCGGTTTCGACCACGGATTATTGATCAGTGAGTCGAACCAAATCGTTTAAGACCATTTTCAGCCAAAAATTCGAAAATTACAGACATTTGGGCAAATTGATAAGCACTCTGTTCCAAGGAACAAGAGCGCCAAAAATGACTTAACCTTCAAAAACACCCTGTATTTCTGCCCGCGAATGCTATAAGACCAACGTTTCCGACCGAATAACATCATCTACCGAATATGTGCCGGCACATGATCAAATCGTGAACGACGCAAGGTGAAAATAACAAGATTTAGTGTTCAGTAATCGTGCATTACGTAGTTAATGGTTCGTACAGATTATCATGCACATAGCGTACACGGCACGACCTTTCGTTTGTCATACGAAGAGCGTTTTAGCACGTGTCACGACTACGCCTTCTCGAATGCATCTTCAGAGACACGTCTGGTATCTTGATTACATTTTTAACAATAATTATTTCTCTTTGTGACACATTCGTGATGTCTCGAAAATGAGGTTTTCCGATTTATTGTATATTGATATAGTAGAGGAGCCCAAGCGGGGATTTCAAGATTTATTGAAGGGCGGCCACCTTGCACTCTGTTGAGTACCTCCACTATATATACAGGGTGTTTAGTAATTCGACGTGATCCTTTAACGGGGTTATACTAGACATCATTTGCAACGATTTGAGTCCAGTGAACCATGGTACACAACAGTCTATGGTTACTGAGATATATTGATATTTCGACTTTTTGAAAGTTTTTCGACTTACCATCGAAAACAATTAATTTTGTGGAATTTACTCAGCACTGAATATAGAATTAAGGTTTTTTTAAAGCTGATGGCATGAGGATGATTTCCGGAAAATATTCACCAAAAATTCAAATAACCTGAAAGTCTGAATCAATTATTTTTCTCATTAAATTTTCATGAAACAATTGCGTGTTTCTCGAAATAAATTTTATTAACTTTATGTACAAATAAGTGAAAAAACTTCCTTGGTTGATGAACTCTCCAAAAAAGTACATATGTAATAAATTTTCTCACGAGATCAAAAATTATAGCCGGAAATCCGAGTAAGTAACAGACTTTTTCGATACTGTCCTCTCCTTTACTTGTGATTAATGTGATTATTAGTTGCTTGTTAGGAGCAGGACTAGTACAGATGAAAAAAATCACAGTATTTCTCAAATGAAAATTAAAGTAATCCTCAATTAACTGAGAGTAACTCTAAAGAATTTCAATTTGAGGATAATTAGTTTCAAAAAGAAAAATGCTGTCATTTCATTGTGTTATGGGTAGTGTCCCTGGAATGAAATAAGCTTCATTGGAGCGGTTTTCCGTTTTTGTGAAGGAATTATTGACATGTGCCTTTTTGAAAAGCTTACGAAACAAGGAAGATTTTTCCTGAATTTGTACACCGAGTTCATAATACTTTCTGGCGCTCTTGTTCCTTGGATCAGAGTGCTTATCAATTTGCCCAAATGTCTGTAATTTTCGAATTTTTGGCTGAAAATGGTCTTAAACGATTTGGTTTGAATCACTGATCAGAATGAGCTAGACAGTTGAAATTTTCAGAGTAGGTTTGGGGGATAAATATCTCGGTTAGGTTCGTTTTTGGGCAAAATCGGTCTAATAGTTTCAGAGTAACGAAAAAAATATTTTTTTTGTATTACAACTTTTGAATTAAATTTTTTTAAGATGCAGTTTCATCGTAAGAATCCATTGTTATCATTTTCAACTCCAACAAGCTAATACTTTCGGAGATATGATGTTTCAAAGCTTCAATAATACATCGTAAGTTCTATTTATTCACAGAATGTGAACACAGAATCTGTCTGTGTTCACTATTAATAAATGTCATCTTTTCTAGCTTTTAGAGATTGTCAATTCGTAGTTTGAAAATATTTTCTCTTGGAAAGCAAGTATTCGATTCTTGAAATTGTGAATATATACAAGACTGTTTTGATGTAGTTTATGGAGGCAATAGGAAAGAAGAACATAATGGAATCATCAAAAGAAATTACTGTTCGTTGACCACTGAGGATAATATTACCTTTTACTTCCTTAAGTAGTGAGACATGTTCCTATATACAGTATTTTCATAATGTTGCTAGCAAAAAAATACTGAAATATGGATCTACATTTGTGTATCAAACATTTTTTCTTGAGTTAATGTTCATAATACAGAAACGAATGTGTTAGTGATATGAACTATTAGAATAATTTGTTCGTAATCCACTTCCTACTCAAATATCAGGAATAAATGGACAATCTGCTATGATTGTCTCCAGCCTTGCTCTAGACATTTCGATGATACTTTCCTTAGGTATTTCGAGTTGTGAAAACTATGCACCTAGTGTAAGTTGCAACAACCCATTCCACGAAGTTGAATCATTGCAGATTGCTCATTTAATCTTGATAATTAAATTTAATGACAATTTTTGAAGCATTAAAGCATTGAAGCATTGTAGATTGCTCTTTTTTTTAGAAGATAATTTTGAAGCATTTTTTTTTAAACGACACTTTTTTTAAATTTAATTTCTTTCATGATGCAGTTCTATCATAGGAATCCATTGATATAATTCCCAACTCTGAGAAACCAATAATTCTGGAGATATAATTTGTCTGTTCGAACAAGAGTGCCAAAAAGCTCCTGCCCACAGGGCTTGAACCAATTTTTTTCGAGTACTTCTCAATTGTTTCATCAAGATTTTATGAGGAAAACAGTTTATGCCATTTATGACTCCTTATATCTCAGGTTATTTAATTTTTTAGTGAATACTTTTTCGCATGAAATGATAACCATCTCTTCAGCTAAAAAAATATTTATTGAATATTTAGAGTCTAGTAGTTTTTACAAAACTAACAAAGCACAAAATTCCCAAAAAGCCAAAAAGTTGAAAAATCGCCATGTCTTCGTAACCATAGATTTTCGGACCATAGTTCACTAGACTCAATTCGTTGCAAATGATGTCTAGTATATCTCCTTTGTAGGATCACGTCATATTGCGAAACAGCCTGTATACAGGGTGATTCAAAAGTCCAGGTCATAACTTTAGGACGAAATAGTTATAGTGAAAATAAGAAGTTTTTTCAAGTTATTTTTTTTCTCTCGAATCCCTTCGAAGAAGCTGTTGAAACTCGATTTTTTTCTTTTCCATATATTTATGAATTCTGAACAAAAGTTGAGATAATAAATGTTTGAATTTTGGAGGATATTGTACTCAGAGGATTTCCAATATTTTCATGTTTTTGTTGAGTTCCTACAATTCCCCAGTGGTGTAGTTTTTGGTGGTGGAGTGTCTTCAGTCGCCCCTAACTTATACGCCAATGAGGATAAGAGAGGTTTAGAGCCATTTTCAGAGTTTTCCAGAGATCTGGATTTGAAAAAAGACATACAGCTATTTCATTCTAAGAAAAAACGTTATTCTTCATAGTTTTTGATGCATACAACTATATTATCATAAAAAAATGTAAAAAGATCATGAATTCATTGATTTAAACAAACATAACAATATTTTATAAAACTCCCACGAATATGAACAAAAATGTTATTTTGGAAATATTGCCCTATAATATGCCCGATCAACCGTCATGTATAGTTTCAAAAGTTAATGTTGTACAAGCCACTAAGTAACTCAATAAAAGTTATATAAAATTCAGAGAACTCTGCAATTATTATGGTTGCCTACCAAACAAATATGGCGGAACTACAACTTTGTGATGTTGATAACTCGAAAATCATGAAAATGCGACATACAATAGAGTAATTCTGAGGTGACGATAGTTAGAGTATATTGAAAAAAATTTATTAAAATTTAAAAATAATCGAAAAATCTTTTAAACAGATTGAAAATATAATAAAATATAGCAACTCTTTTCCTTCACTCCAGCAGATGATTATGTGAACTATCGATTCATTTTTTCAAGGAAGAGACAATTTTATTATGATCGTAAATAATAAATATCTAGCATTAATCTTCCGTGTTCATTCATAAACCTTGAAATGGCTGGCTTGGTAACAAATTCAAACTTTCTATTCAATTTAAATAAAAGCTCGAAATATTCTTATCAATGTATCAATAACAAATAGATTGATGAATATTGCAGTGTTGGATACTTACATTAATATTCGATTTTTCACGTAGAAATATACGCACAATGGAAGAGTGTTTTAATAGAAGGTAATTTTCAGAATAAGATACAAAAAATTATATACAGGGTGAGTCTTCAAGTTGTACACTATTTTCAACCATATACTCCTCTCGTCACATGAAACACTTTTTCATTTGCCATTTGTCCAAATTTAGCTCGGGTAAAATAGAGGCTGTTGAAATAAAAACAATTTTTATTTTGTGTCTTTGACTTGGGGTTTCCTAATGAAATGGGAAGTGGGTTTGAAGTTTCTTGTAATATGATACATATTCTCCAATTATCGTTTCTTTGCTACTTTCACTGGTTTCCTAGTTATAGACTATTGGTTTAATTAAACTAAATAAAATCAGCATAAAGAATACATGAATAATATAATGAAATTTAGTTCATTTCATAGTATTTGAAGGCTAATAAAAAATATATTTTCTTAAGTTCGGTGACTCATGCAGGATTTTCACTACGAAATTTTAATGAAAAAATTACCAACAGAAATTCTGTAACTTAGAAACTATCATCAGAATTCCCTGAAATTGCAAGAGCCTTTAAAACCGTATTTTTGATTTTATGATTGGATTCAATATTATTGGAATATTTGGTAAAATATTATTTTTCATCCTGGAAGCCAAGCAGCCTTGGGCGCGTTTAGTACCTGAAAGGCTGACCGCTCTGGTCATTTAAACAAGCACGCCAAAGCAGACTGACCTCACGTCAGTGTGAATTTAGAAGGAAAATGATGATTTGCATTACTATGCAGAATTTGTTGCAGGCCCGTTCACAACATCTGAAAAGAATCATTCATTCAGAACGTTTTATTATACCTTCCCTTCAAATATAATAGCATTTTATAATGAATCAAAAGAAACTAAAGATTCATCTCTTGTATATTCGACAATGTAAACCCGAATATCCGAATCGTTGAAGGAAGTTATACCACATAATATATTTAGGATCCGCTTGGCCCTAATGACACATGAATGATAGCTCCAATAAATAATAAATTTCTGACGAATTCATAGTATGATATTCTCGAATCATTTGGATTCTGTCCAAAGGTTTATTGCCGTTCATGTTTCTCCAAGCAAACCTTGGATATCTCAGGATCATTTTACAACACGATAAGAACGTCAAATCGTGAAACAAGAAAGAGTCTATCATCAGTTGGAATATTTTATATCGTCGGTGAACCAGTTGATTCTTAACTATGTGTATACATTGTAGCGAACTCACACTGTCCAATACAGGAAATGGATTTACAGTGGGTGAGCTATGATATGCATTCATTTAAATACCCAAAGTCATTTAACATTCAAAGAAAATCACCACCATTCGAATCTTTTCCACCGAATTCTAAAATTACACACATTTGGGCACAATGAATGACAGAGATAACTGAACTGTGTTATCTTTCTTTGTGGTTTACACATCAGTATATCAGTATATCAAATTCTTCACAAGAAACAAATCGGTAAACAGAAACGATTTGATGAGACTCCAAAATGGTCCAGAATTTTATGCAACTTTCTTATAGCAGACTACCCATTGCTCGGAAAAATCTACCAGTAGATTAATTTAATAAGTATTCCTAAAAAAATGTGTTTCATTCAACAGATTAATTCAATTCAAACTGGAAAATATGAACCCCCAAATATGTTTCATTTATTCCCATTCTATTTATTCACTAAATGTTAACTTCTTATTTATTTATTTTAATTTGTAAATAATTCTACCTTTAATTCAATAATATGTAAAATTGATTTTATTTATACATTTTACCTTTTAAAACGTTATTAATTTTGACTTGTAAATAGATTTTTATCTTTACACTTGAATGTTATGTACAGATTACACCATTTTATTATTTATGGATTGTGGATACCTTTTTAAATATGTTTTTATTTCTACAAGATAATATGTTGGCTGGGCTTCCCTACTTAACCATCAGAGACAGCTCTCTCTGACTCTATCTCAATTTCTATGCTATGGTGATAACTGATAACCACAGTATAAAATGTTTATAGTGTGGCGACACTGTGTGAAGAGAGAGGCTGTCATACTCAAAGAAAAAATGTCATATTCAGACTACAACCTGGTCATAGACTATAGACAATTTTGTGTTTACAAACTCTCAAAAATATCAAGTTATATACCTATTGAAAAAAATATCGATAATCGATATACATATTGTGATTGAACATATCGAAGATATACAGATATACATAATAATAAAACAGTTTTTTCATTTACCATTTTTCCATTCAGCTCAAAAAAAGATACGGGCTGTTGCAATTTGAAAAAAACAGTAGCTTTGAAATGGTTATTCAGAATGAAATGAATTTTGTTGTGAAGTTTTCTATAAATGACACATAATCTCCAATTAACAGTTTTTTCCTACTTCCACTGGCTTCCTCGTTATAGACTTGCGAATTCATAAAACTATGAGAAATTAGCATAATGAAAGCAAATGAAAATTATCCCGAGTCATTTTAAGAATACTCAATCATTTTAGATAATTAAATTATTTGTCATCAAACTGCAGAATATTTTTCAAAAGACTTCGATGGTCCAAAGGAAGAGACATTCACCAAAACCTCAATTTCTGAAGTCATTTTCACTTTCAACCACTTCCCACCAGCTTGCAAATGATAACTATCAATTATTTTACTTTTTATCTGTCAGAATGAATTTTGCATGGCAACCGTAACTAGGTAAATGTTCCATAATTCACTCAATTATAACGATCGTAAATGGATAGAATTATGTGCGTAAAACTGAATCAATCCAAAAGTGGATATTCAGATTTTTATTAATTTCAAAACGTTTGAAAATAAAATAACATATTTCATGCGGAGTAGAAGTGACTTTTCATGGCTCGATTTCAATCACCCGCCTCACTCTGTTCGGCGGGTAAACTCAGGCTCGCCATGAAAAGTGACACTTCTCCTCCTTATGAAATAATATACTTTTATTCATTTATATGATGTGAATTAAAATATTTAATGAATGTGAGAATTTGCGATGAAGATATTGTGGATAATCTTATAGTGGATATTTAATGAAAATCAAGTTGGAGTCAGTGTTTTAATATTCAGGAAGAGTTTATTATAAAAAACGATTTCATAATAATTGAGTGAGTTAATGAGTTTTCCTTAACAATTTCATTGAATTTCGAGCATCAGATCATAAAGCTTTCAAATATACTGACTGACAAAGAAACTGC
Organism: Halyzia sedecimguttata; assembly: GCA_937662695.2. Taxonomy (NCBI): domain Eukaryota; kingdom Metazoa; phylum Arthropoda; class Insecta; order Coleoptera; family Coccinellidae; genus Halyzia; species Halyzia sedecimguttata. The sequence continues at coordinate 119,682,951 of OW569411.2, forward strand.
ATCACCCAGAAGGAGCTGTTTAAATTTAATTTTTTTTTTTGGTAAAACATAGAGTATAGCAAGGAGTGAATGATTGAAATTTGAAGAAAAAAAACGAAGGGTTTACAATTTTTTTTCAATAAATTTGTTAATAATGTGTTTGTCCACCTCGATTATCTCTACACTCCCCAACACGTCTTTGCATTGATGCAATAAGTTGGTTGGGATACTATCCTAAACTACCTGTAGTTCATCTATCAGAGCCGCCAAAGTCCGTGGGGGCTGGGGTAAATTTCCAAGCCTTCTAACTATGATGTCCCAAACATGATCTATGGGCGAAAGATCAGGGGATCTCGGCGGCCATGGCAAAAGATTCACATGGTTTGCTTCAAAAAAGTTTAAACTGACTCTGGCAACATGAGTTCGAGCATTATCTTGCTGAAATATTGGATTCTCGAGCCGGTTAAGGTAAGGGAGAACATATGGCTCAACTATTTCTTGAAGGTAACGCAGCGCTGTCATGTTACCTCGAATAAAGACTAAAGGTGACCTACTTGCACGTGCAATAGCACCTCATACCATAACGCCTACTGTCCGGTGTACATGACGCTCAATATCAAACTGAGGTTCATGTCTTTCTCCCTGGCGTCGTCTAACCCTTCTTCGGCAATCATGTGCACCCACGGAGAATCGAGATTCATCAGAAAAGACGACCTCATGCCATTCCACATTCCAATGTTGACGTTCTCTGTACCACTGCAATCGTTGCCGGCGATGCTCAGCCGTCAGAGGTAACAGAAGATGGGGTCGATAATGCTGCAGTCCAAAAGACCTTATCCGGCGGTAAACCGTTCGGACAGTTACAGGATGGCTTTGTTCTCCAAACCAATCATCAGCCAAAGATCGAGTTGTCGCAAATCGGTCTCTAAGAGCCATAAGTCTAAGACGTCGATCTTGAACTCCATTCGTGCCCCTTCGACGTCCGGTGCCTACTCTTCTTCGATTTTGGGCATTATCAAACCACGCTTGACAACATCTCATAACAGTAGTTGGATTTCTGTTCGTACGGTTAGTGATTTCTCGAAATGACAACCCCGCCTCCCGTAGACCAATGATTCGAACTCTTTTAAATTCACTTAGGGCGGTTTCCCAATTGCGAGTTAACTCGAGGTTGCGAGTTGACGCATGTATTTAGCGGTATTCATGAATGCGCAACACTCGGGTTACCTGCAACCTCGGGTTAACTCGCAATTGAGAAACCGGCCCTTAGCTGGCGATAAATTCCGCGTACACCTGCTCTAGGCATTTTAACAACAACTAAACATCCACTTTGCATCTCCTCGAACAGCTGGTTTGTTGTAAAATTTAAAAAAATTTGCAAAAAATGAGTACAATATGTAAGTAACAAAAAATGTTTACATGAAAAAACCTTCACGATTTTTTTCTCCAAATTTTAATCGTTTACTCCTTGCTATACGAGTACTATCTATGTTTTACAAAAAAAAATTTTAAATTTGACCAGCTCCTTCTGGGTGTTTCAGTTTCTTTGTCAGTTAGCATAATTATGTGATATTGAATCCAGCAAGTGTGTCTGTGCTCGACAGTTAAAGACAGTGCAGGGGCGGATTAGCACATTGTTAAATATTTTAACTTTTTACCGAGACGAATCAGGAAAAATGGTAAATGACGAATATGTTTCATTTGATGTGAGGAATGTATATCGAATGTTTCCTGGAAAAATATCAATATTTTTTGCCCAACCCTTAAATGATCGGGTTAGTCTGTGCTACAACGTCGTTGGTTGCAGATTCGAGTCCTGCTTGGGGCATGGGTGGTGGGCATGTCCAGTAACCTGCTGGCAGTGCTGGCGAATGGCAAAAAAATTCGTTTAAAAATTTTCGTACAGTGTGAGTGTTCTCGGAAAACCATACGAATCGTCGCGCAGTGTAGCCGTCGAACGCTGGGCGCAACTTGTTTGCTTCGCGGTGCTACCGTTTTCCGATGGCGGAGCGTTGTAGCCGTTGAGGAAGGTTATGTGAAGGCAGCCGGCCTGAACGCGATAACCTTCGCCTTGTACTCGGAGACCCGGTTAAGTCTCGCGTTCGCGTAACGTAGGGATATGCGTATAGTACGAACCGGCCAAGTTACAACATCGCCTCGGATAGACGGATAGAACGTGGATAAGTTATGAGCCGGAGCAGCCTATGGCGGCGACCTTCGTACAATACTACGTGATATACGTCCCCTCGCGAAAGGATAACACAGGACAACAGCCATTTTGGTGCCAACGATTCTTTTACTGCTCCTACGTATTTCGCGGAATGCGAAATGGCCATTAGATTTCCTCTATCTTATTTTGTTTTTGGGAGGCTATATTTATCGCTTTATTTTGGCGCAATCGTTGCAGAACCTCGTCAGAGATTTCTAGGAATTTGGACATATCTAATCTTCTGCTTTTATGACCTGAATTTAATATTTCTGACGCGCTGTTCAGGTGAACAGAGTGCCTATCAATTCGTCCAAATGTCTGTAATTTTCGAATATTTTGCCGAGAATGGTCTTAAACCATTAGTTTCGACTCACTGATGAAGAATCCGAGGTCAAAATTGATTCTGTCCGGCCGTCAGCACGATTACGCTCAAACGCCATGTTTAGAGAGTTGAAATTTTCAGAATAGGTTTGGAGTCCAAATACGCCGGCTCAGTTCGCTAATGGGCTTAATCCACCGAGTGATTTCAGAGTTATAGCCATCTAAAATTTTGATTTTCCCAATAACTCGAAAAATACTAATCTAATCGAATTAAAGCGCGGTAGTTAGTTAATAATAATGCCCACACGAAGATTTATGCTAAATTTTGTGCGGATCGCATGATTGGAAAATTTAAAAAAAATATTCATAAAAGTTCTGTTTCGTAGAAACTATCCGTCAGATATCATTGTGAGAGCCTTCAAAACCTTTTTTCACAGTAAAGTTCTAGATTTGAACTCGATCGGATCTATATTGCCGAAATATTTGAAATATTCCAACTATCGAGATGTACAGGTCCACTGGTTTTACACTGGACCAGCGAAGTTGTCAACAGTTTTTGTTTTTTGACGTGCTGGAGGGAATTCAATGAATTAGATAGGCCGAAGTCAAATTCGACAAGTTGATACGTCAGTAATAACATTCGTTCAATACCTTATGAGAATTGGTATATTGTCTATGATATGTAACTTATTTTACAGCCAGGTTCTCGATTTAAACTTGATCGAATAATATGTAACATGATAATATTTTTCTGAAATTAGAAATTTGAAAACAAGGTATCGAAGGTCAGTAATAACGTAAGTTCAAGGGTCGGAAATCACATTAATTTTTTAGTGCTTCTGTGGCCCAGTGATAGGCATTCGTCTTATTGGCAACTAGGTACCGGGATCGATTCCCGCAGCCGAAATTATTGATATTTATCATTTTTCTTTCCAATTCCATCGGAATTCTAACTTTTTATAAAGGGTTATGGGCACAATTAAGCCGGTCTTTCCATGAAATTAAGTGAGTATTTTCGTAATTTATTAGATATTAAAAATGGGTTCAAGCCCTGTGGACAGGAGCTTTCTGGCGCTCTAGTTCAAACAGACAAATTATATCTCCGAAAGTATTGGTTTCTCTGAGTTGGGAATTATATCAATGTATACATATGATAGAGCTGCATCATAAAGGAAATTCAATTCAAATAATAGTTTATTTATCAAGATTAAATGAGCAATCATGAGAATGAGAACTGCACCATGGAAGAAATCGAATTAAATCTGGCCAATTTTGCCCAATAAATAACTTAACCGAGATATTCATCTCCCTAACCTACTCTGAAAATTTCAACTACCTAGCTCATTCCGTTCGAGAGTTATTGTGGAAAAACTTTTTTTAAATTTTCAAATTTTTTTTTTACACTTTGCGATAATCTGGTCAATACAAAACTTCACATGCGTATAAAGGTCATTATTCTACAATTTGATGCTAAATTTCAGATAGATGGAACGAACTTGTCCGAGATATTTACGCTCCAAAACCACCTTGCAATTTTCAATCCGCTAACTCCTTTCGTTCGAGAGTTATCGTGCCTACGGCCGGCCGGACAGAATCGATTTCGCACTCGGATCTTGATCAGTGAGTCGAACCAAATCGTTTGAGACCATTTTCAGCCAAAAATTTCAAAATTACAGACACTTGGGCAAATTGATAAGCACACTGTTCCTAGGAACTAGAGCGCCAAAAAAACAAGTTTCGTATGACAATTGCCCAAAACAGGTTTAAAGTACCTACAAATAGTAGGTATTCCATAAAACAAATATGAAAGAAGATAAGTAATGATAAAAATTTACCTTGTAATCGATCAAAAATTTCCTGATCTACGTTCACCAAACTACAGAATTATGCTCAATATTTACGTAATATTTTCAAACATTTTCGGGTGAGGTCCCCGTTGCATCGCTAAAATACGAGTATTTCAACCCCAATATTTTTGAAGTTACAATATTCCCTGTCAAGTTGACATTATGAGAATTCATACATAGAATAATAATTATATCAATCTGTGAAATACGATTTACATTGAAATTTTAAAAAATCATATCTCCGAAAGTATTAGCTTGTTAGAGTTGAAAATGATATGAATGGATTCTTATGATAAAACTGCTTATTAAAAAAAATTTGATTTGGAATTTGTTTCGTAAAAAAAAATTTTTTTTTTGTACCTCCGAAACCATCTGTCCGATTTTGCCCAATAACGAACTTAGCCGAGATATTCATCCCCCAAACCTACTCTGAAAATTTCAACTCTCTAGCTCATTCCGTTCGAGAGTTATCGTGCTTACGGCCGGCCGGACAGAATGAATTTCGACCACGGATTCTTGATCAGTGAGTCGAACCAAATCGTTTAAGACCATTTTCATCGAAATATTCCAAAATTACAGACATTTGGGCAAATTGATAAGCACTCCGAGGAACTAGAGCGCCAAAAAAAATATTGCTATATGTTTTTGATAACATCTGGAGCAGGATACCTGCTCACAGACACGCTCGCTTAGCAATAATCAATAAGTTTCAATGATTTTTTTTGATTTTCTAGTAATACGATCCTCACGAAATTTTGCAAGAATTTTCGCGTTGGCATTATACAACTAATAACAATGTTTGTATTTAATCGGTTTCGTATTTTTCGAGTTATTGAAGAAATAACAACCAAATTTCATATGGGTATAACTCCAAAACCGTTTGGGTGATTATGCCTTTGAACAAATTCAAATGTCGCATTCAGATTCACAACCTAACCTGAAAATTTCAAGTCCCTATCTCTTTCCGTTCTCAGGTTATCGTGACATAAAAATTATTATTTAATAATTTTTTGAAAATTTTCTAGTGCTACGATTCTCACAAAATTTCACAAACGTTCTTAGGTTTATATCCTACAACTAAAGTTGCAGTTTCAATTCGATCGGATTTATATATTGTTTGAAAATAAAATCATTACTCGGAAACCATTCGGCCGATTATGCCCGAACTTGTCCGTCGTATTGGGATGCGCCACCTACACTGAAAATTTCAAGTCGTTATCTCATTCCGTTATCAAGTGATCGTGGCAACGGCCGGCCAGCCGGACAGAATAAAATTTGTCCTCGAATTCTTCATCAGATAGTCGAACTCAATCGTTTGGGACCATTTTCGGCAAAAAGTTCGAAAATTACAGACATTTGGGCAAAATGATAACGCGATGTTCCCTAGAACATACACGCAAAACGAAGATATTCGTTACGAACACAACGAAAATGAGTCTGATGGACACAAAATCCAAAATCTGAATATTTTGTCCAAAATTAGATTTACTTTTTTCGCAATTAGTTTTACATTTTCCAAAATTGAATTTAAATTTTTCCAATTTGTTTTAACCTTTTGCGAAATTGTTTTACTTTTTACCAATTTGGTTTTACTATATTCTATATAGAAAGGAACTAAATTTTTTGCGTGTATGTTCTCGAACTTTACCATGAAAATGGTATCACACGATTAGGTAAGTCTCAATCATGTTGAGTTCGAGGTTGAATCAATTCCGGGCTATCCGCTGCTACGATAACATTCGGACGGAAAGAGAGAGCGACTTGTAATTTCCATGGTGGGTTGCGCATACAAATGCAACGGTTGCGTTCGTCAGTGGTCATAATCGGTCAAACGGTTTCCGAGTTACAACCATTTGAAATTTTGTTGTTATATCCTTCATAACTAAACAAAATTCAAATCCGATCCAATTTAAACTTGGGAAATACTTTATTAGTGCCGAAGCACTAATATTTCTCAAGAAAAAAATCGAAAGTTTTATATTTCAGAAATTATTGGTCAGATACAGCTGAAAACCCACCCAAACCTGTGCTTTTTAAGAATTTTTAATTTTCCCTGTTTATAGGAGTCAATGTATACAAAATCTCATATTTAAAGATCAAATTAGCATTTGGCGATACTACTGTGCTCTTCAGTTCGCATAAAAATTGGCCGGCTCATTGAGCATTACGAGAGTAAATTAGGAAGCATGTTATTGAATTTGCAAATTTTATCTATTCACCAGATTAGGTACAAATACAGGGAAAATGTATGGTTCGTATCGCAATTTTCCTTATAAATCAACGATGAATGGTTTCCCGGAGCATTCGTCCAATTGTTCTGGTCCGAATGCGCTCAATCATATCTACGGGGGACACACGGGTTCTGATTCATAAAGGAGCAGCTCCAACCACTATCGATTTCCATTCGTAGGTCACTAGGTCGTCCTCCGACAATAATTTTTCATTGAGCATTTAGCCTGTGGTTGAGGCAAGATAAATTCCCTATTAGGGAAGCGTTACGACATCAACCTGGGGAAATACAGCAAACATTTCATGGCCAAGCTAGGGAATCTTGAGATGTGGTTATCAGCGAACGGGAATACAGATATATCCAACTAACAGGATATGACTACTAGGTTGATATATTTAAATCGGTGTATAAGGTGATTCCCCAAAAATGACCTCTAGAGGTTACATTGGATTGTTGGAGAATAAGGTGTCAAATTAAATTACTCCATTGATCAAACTAGCATTAGGATGGGGCCACAAAAGCAAAATCAATTACGGAATTCGATACCGCCATCCTTTAGAAGGTTATATTTTACAATGTCATGACATTCGGACCAAGCGTTCTCAAGTTGTGGCTGTTTGTATCAAGCAATTTTGGCGTTTATGTTGAAAGATGAATAAGAAAGAATTCCGGGTTCTTATGAAGCATTGTGTTTGATCGGAAAAGAGCGAAAGAATGGCTAAATAAGCATTATTCGGACTCAACCGTCTGCGAATGTTATAATGAATTTCAACGTGATTGTAGCGATGATGTCAACGATGCTAAACCCAGTGATCGCCTGAATACGCCTGTAACGAAGAAACGTCAAAAAAGTCCAGAAAATTCTTCTTACCGACCACAAAATAAAAATGAGGGAGGTAGCTGAGATTTCAAAGTTATTATATGGCAGTGTGCTTACTATTTTACACGATAATTCGGGTATGGAAAGCTCAACGTAAAGTAGGTACCGCGTTTGTTAACACCGGATCAAAAACAAAAACGACTTTGGTGTTCTCTAGAGTCAAAGCAGTCGTCTGCTGAGTAGGTGGAGGCGGGTGGAAGCATTCTCAAGCGACCAAAGACACAACAGTCGGCTGGCAAGGTATTTTGTTAATTGATTATCTTGAGAAAGGAAAAAGAATCAATTCTGAATACTACACAGCGCTATTGGACCGATTGAGCGAAATAAAGAAGTCAATGGCTACGATGGTCAAATAGCATGAACTGCACTTCGAATCTTTGCCCCACCCCTCATATTCTCTAGATTTATTCCCTGGCAACTACTGGCTGTTCACAGACCTGAAAAGGATGCTCCAAGGAAAAAGATTTCGCATGAACGAGGAAGTCATTGCTGAAACATTGCTGCGAAAATATTGTTTTTGGCGCTCTAGTTCCTCGGAACTGAGTGCTTATCAATTTGCCCAAATGTCTGTAATTTTCGAATTTTTCGATGAAAATGGTCTTAAACGATTTGGTTCGACTCACTGATCAAGAATCCGTGGTCGAAATTCAATCTGTCCGGCCGGCCGGCCGTAGGCACGATAACTCTCGAACGGAATGAGCTAGACAGTTGAAATTTTCAGAGTAGGTTTGGGGGATAAATATCTCGGCTAAGTTCGTTATTGAGCAAAATCGGACAGATGGTTTCGGAGTAACAAAAAAAAATTTTTTTTTTACAAAACAAATTCCAAATTAATTTTTTTTCAATAAGCAGTTTTACCATAAGAATCCATTCATATTATTTTTAACTCTAACAAGCTAATACTTTCGGAGATATGATTTTTCAAAATTTCAATGTAAATCGTATTTCTACGTTTTCACAGAATGATAGAATTATTCTGTGGGTATTCTATGAATTGTTATAATGTCAACTTATTTTCTTGAGACGTCATGTCTCTTGTCATTCATTCCAGCAATCGTATAAATATGAGAATTATAAATATAATATCATACTTTTTGTTGGTTGATATTTTCATGCCGATGGTCAATCCATATGATGATGGGAATGGTAATGGTAAGTTAATAATATTGAGTTCAGAATATCTCCACTAAAAACAAAACTGGAATATTGGTGTATTGGAGTAGATTTGAGGAAAGATATATATTATCGTTCATCATAGAATTGAGGAATGAATATTTCGGATGAGTTCGTTGTTGGGTAGAATTCGGCTATTGGTTTTGGATTGATAATTTTTGGCACTCTTGTTGAATTTAAATTCTTCTATGATGTTTGAATTCAATTTCTGCTAAGATGATGTTCTAAATTTCAATGCACAGAATGCTATAAATATTCTATCTAAGCTTTATTATATGATCTGTGTTCATACTCGTACATTTCATCCTGTTTTATAAGAGAGAGTCAAATTCATTTCAGCTATTTTAATTTGGTTTCTTCCATGGTGCAGTTCTCATTGCCAGATTGCTCATTTAATCTTGATAAATAAACTATTATTTGAATTGAATTTCCTTTATGATGCAGTTATATCATAAGAACACATTGATATAATTCTCAACTCTGAGAAACCAATACTTTCGGAGATATTATTTGTCTGTTTGAACTAGAGCGCCAGAAAGCTCCTGTCCACAGGGCTTGAACCCATTTTTTCATACTTAGGCTAGCCGCACATTGAGGGCAGCCCAGCACAGCAGAGCCTAGCCTAGTAGAGGATCTTGTAACAAATGCAATTGAATAGTACGCCGTATATTGGACGTATAGTAGCAGAGCAGAGGCCTACGCAACGTAGTAACAAAGTACTCTGTCTGACTGACTGTCTGTCATGGTCCAGGCAGAGTACTCTGTTACTACGTCGCAGAGGCCTACGCGACGTAGTAACAGAGTACTAATGGGAGACAGAAAACACCTAGAGGATTCCGAAAAACCCCCATTTGTAGTATCTAGGAGTTCTAGATTATGATTTGAATGGTGGTTTTAAATTTGAATAGAAATTAAATCCACTTTATCTCCTGAACGGAATCACTGATTTATCTGAAATTTGGAATGAAGATATAGCTTTCATTAGGTTCCAGAAAACTGCAATCAAATATCATTCGATTTGCACGACCGTATCACATAAATTTGGACAGTTCTAAAAAGTTCGCGAAATCGCAATGAATTTCATGATTCTTCGATTCATTTATTCAATTCGCCAAATAATATTGTATGGCGCCATCCAGGTTGCCAAGGACTAATTTTTTTTTATAGTGACCATAATTTTTTCTCTCTTCTCTCTCGAATTACGCTCCAAAAAACTGATTTATTCCATCAAATTAAAAGTGAAATCGACATTCAGTAATGTATATTCAATTGATTAAATTCATAATGATTGAAAATTCACTTCGTTACGGGGTGAATAGGATGTTAAAATATTGACACGAGAGAAAAAATGATTGTCACTATCAAGAAAAAAAATCAGTCCTCGGCAACCTGGATGGTGCCATACAATATTATTTGGTGAATTGAATAAATGAATGCTACAGTTTACGCATATATCGAAGAAATCATGAAATTCATTATACAGGGTGATTTCGCGAACTTTTTAGAACTGTCCAAATTTATGTGATACGGTCCAGCAAATCGAATGATATTTGATTGCAGTTTTCTGGAACCTCATGAAAGCTATCATCATTCCAAATTTCGGATAAATCAGTGATATCCGTTCCGCTCCGTTCAGGAGATACAGTGGTTTTAATTTCCATTCAAATTTAATAAACACCCTGTAAATCAGAAGCTAGAATTCCTAGAAACTATATATGGGGGTTTTTCGGGATCGTCTAGGTGTTATCTGTCTCCCATCAAAAGGTTTCCCATCTTATCCGGTACATACTGTATAAATGGTGAAGGTTAACGGGTAATTCCGCAAAAGAAGCAGGATGTTTTTGGTACTTACCGATACGTATTTTGCTTAATGGCGTCTTCAGGGTAAGCAGGGACGGGCCGAAACCAAATTTTGGAGGGGGGGCAAAAGCATAATTCAAAATTATTTTCATATATATACATGCTGTTCGAAAACAAAGATATAGACCAAAGTTAAATTTTTTAAATGTAACACCCTGTATTTGACCTAAAAAATGGAATGGCAATCTCAAATGATGTTGAGCTCTTTCAGATTACTTTATTTATACCTTAGAAGCCCATTTACGAGAAAATGGCGTGTTTTTAAATAGCAATTAATGAAGAAACCAGTTACGCCAGCAATATAGACAGTATTTTTTCGAGTAGACATATTGGCTACTCCTTTACAGAACAAAAAATTAACTCTGGAATATACAGAGTGATAATAATTCATTTTCATACTTCAACTACAAATAATGGTCGAAAATTGCTGAGAAACTATCAGGTTTGGGTGTGGGAAAACCTTGTGAAGATTGTGAAGCTTCGAAATTATTTTTTACGTTCAACTAAATATTGAAATACCGGGTGCGCCATTTGAAATAAGAAAGTTTTTGACCATTATTTGAAATTGATGTTTGAAAATTACTTATGATCACCCTGTATATCCCAGAGGTAATTTTATTTTTCTGTATAGGAGTAGCCAATATGTCTATTTGAAAAAATACTGTCTGTATCGCTGGCGTAACCGATTTTTTCATTAATTGCTATTTAAAAACACTCAATATTTAAAATTTTTTGCCATTTTCTCGTAAATGGTGCTTCTAAGGTGTAAAGTGATCTGAAGAATCTCATCTTAATTTAAGGTTGCTATTCCATTTTGGAGGTCAAATATAGGGTGTTACATTCAAAAAATGTAACTTTGACCTATATATTTGTTGTAGAACACCCTGTATATAGGAAAATAATTTTAAACTTTGCTTTTGAACACCCTAAACGCAATAAAAAAAAAATATTCTCAAAATATCTCCATTTACTGCCTCAAAACGAGCTCCGCGTCTGTGGCGGGCCACCCGGTATATTAACGTTGCTACATTCAATAGAACTAAAAGCTTTTCAAAAAGCCGCTCGACTGTGAGAAACAGCTCAAATTGGCTCGACATTTTATAACAATTCTTTCGGAAATACTTCAACTACATCAAAATTTTTCCAACTGCTTCGAAAGTTTTCCCACCTCCTTCTAAATGTTTCCAACTGTGTTGAAAATTTGCCAACTCTGTCCAACTCCTTCGAAATTTTTCGAACTGTGTTGTAAATTTGTAAGGCAACCACCAACACCAAATGTAACTCCAGGAGCGGAGGATCCTATCATTAATTGTAAGAATACATAATGACACATCAAGTGAATTTTGATGGCATTTAAAACTCCTATTCTATACTACACAGTAAATTCTCCGAATTACATCATCTTGTAACACCTCCTGACATCTCAATCGAGAATTGGTTTTTTTGAATTTGCTTCGAGGATATTACAATAAGTGGGCGAAGAATGGCGCCAATGAAAGCAAGAAAGTAATATTCTTCCCTATGCCAGGCATCAATTTGCATTCGACACTTTACGGCGTCTGTAATGAGCGGTAATTATTCAATGAAATTCAACTATACATTTATTTTGTAGTACGACGTTAACGGGCGATCTATGTTGGATTTTACAACTTGGTAGTTTATTACGGGATATAAAAACGCGAATGAGTAAGATTCGACTCATTATGAAATAGCTGTATATTCGAGCGATGTTTCGAAAGGAACCAGAGCCGTATCTAGGTACTATTACGCCTGTGGTAATTTATTAGGCAGCGACCCCCATTTAGTCTAGTCAACAAGTGCTTTTTAGGTCAACATTTTTGCGTATTCTCCGAAAATTATGATTGAGGTGTCATTCGATTCGGAATGGTTTGCAGTTAGTTTTTAAGAAAATGCTAAGGCCGCTCGCAAAAATTGCAATAGTTATAAACATTTAAGTGAAAAAAAAGGAGGTTTACGTTTTCGCCAATATCTCAACAAGTGTATGAGATAATTCGAAATTGGAAAAATATTCGATTAGAGGAGGAAATTTCCTAAAAAAAGTCCCAACTGCTGGAACTATAGGAGCAATATTTATAATTTTCCTAGAGGATTGTAAATACGACCGAAAACCGCTACTCCGGCTTGCGCAAGCCTCGCCCCGTTCATACTTTTGATGAATAAATATTATTTAAACTTATTAAATATGAAAATAAAAATTGAAAAAATTCAGGCACCTGCAGGATAGATCAATGAACAATAATCCGTGGTCCAAAAACGTTTGTCGCGATTTTTCAATTAGTTATCCATTAGTTAATTAACAATTTTTTGTAGCACGAACATTAATATAGCAAGTACGATAATTATTGAACTTTAGAATTAGAATAGATTCCTATTGGAAAATTTTAAAAATTGTTAATTTTCGTTTTGTTATGAACAATTTACTCAAGTGAAAAAATATAAAGCTTCAATTTATAATATTACTATTGATCCTTTTCCTTATGATCAGAAACAACTCAAAATAATTTTTAATAATTACTCTCTCCTATTGTTTAAAAAATTGTTATAAACCAATGCGTTGTTTACGAGATAATTCAACATTTTCTTTTGAAACATAATTGAAGCTTTATAATTTTTCACTTAAGTAGATTGTTAATAACAAAATGAAAATTAACAATTTTTCAAATTTTCCAACGGAAGCCTATTCCAAGACCTTTGGAAAATAGCTCAACGAAAGGAAAAAAATTCTCATATTATTAGTTTAACAATTGTTGTACTTGCAATGTTAATGTTCGTGCTACAGAAAATTGTTAATTAACTAATGGGTAACTAATTGAAAAGTAGCGATAAACATTTTTGGACCACGGATTATTGTTCATTGATCTATCCTGCAGACGCCTGAATTTTTTGAATTTTTTAATTTCTTATTTTATAAGTTTAAATAATATTTATTGATGAAAGGTCCGAAGGGGGCGAGGCTTACGCAAGCCGGAGTACTCGTTTTCTGGAGTATTTTCAACCCTCTGGGAAAATTATTAATATTGGTCCTAGTTCCGGGAGTTGGGACTGTTTTTAGGAAATTTCCTCCTTTTCTTGAATCTCTTTTTCAAATTTGAATTATCTCAGATAGTTTTTGAGATATTGGCAAAAAACAAAAGCCCCTTCTTTTTTTTCACTCAATTGTTTATAACTATTGCAATTTTTGTGAAATTAAGGAATTACGTTAATTCATCTCACTCTGCACTGTCGAAGTCTTTCGAATCAGTTTTTTTGGCGCTTCTATTTCTCTTTATATTTTTTGGCGCCCTTGTGTTCTTTGCGCCCGTGGCGAGTGCCTCTTTTGCCACGCCCTAGATACGGCCCTGAAAAGAACTCTTGGGCAAGATTTACAGCGCATAAATTGTAGGGCTTGAAATAAGGAATGAATTTTCAATTATTTATTTGATTCTTATTCGAATATTTTGGGTTAAGGGCTTCTCACGAGCAAGCGAGAGTATAAAAAATCTCGTCTCGGTCTCGCCAATTCCCAAAAAATTAAGTTAAAGTCTCGTTCTCTCGTCATCAGTTGTTTCGTCTCGTCTCGCTTAATTCTGAATAACGATAATAAATATTATAATATATAAACGAAATTGTATATAATAATGAATAATTTAGTAAAGCTATATTTATTATGTTCTTATACAAAAATATTTATACATGTACATATTATTTTCAATTTTAATGTTAATTTCATCTTTTAAATTACTCGGTGACCAAGAATTCAAACATGATCACGCTTGGATCACATCTTCTTTCATTGACGTAAGTCAACAGGTACGGATGTAGCCATTAATAAATCATCGGCCATCTTGGAAAGTGTAGGAACTTTTTCATGCACTTTCCACCACTCTAAAATACAATTTTGATTCCTATTTGCTCTCTCTAACCGCAAATGTTCTTCAAACTAAGCTTTCCAATGTTTCGAAGGTTTTGTTGATGTTTTAAAGAGGCTATCGATGTTGATACATTTTTTAATAGAGTTGGACGAATTGGTATCGTTTTCAATGAATCGCAGTGGATAGATCATTGAGGGTGTTCTTGGCGTATTCCTCATAACACAAAACATTGAATAGCTTCACTTTTCACTTCTTTACCAGTTTTATTATATATGTACTTCCACAGATGTGTACAATAATTGTTCACATCTTCACTACAAGAAGCACAATAAAAAACAATAAATTTCTCCAGATCTTCAAATAGAGACGAAATTTTAAAAGCATTGGGATTTAGGAGAAATGAAAGTTGTCCGTTGATTATTGAATTCATAATGGCATCAGTATTTATGGTTGTGAATTCTATTTTTTCTTGAAAAATAATCCAATTCTCGCAAGGTCATAATAAACATAATAATTAATAATCTTCAAAGAAAACGTGTATTTCTAGAACGGTCGTATAATATAGACAACATATATTGGTAATTATAGTGGAAACTCTTCATACTCAATTGTTTTCTGTGGGTGTTGAAAAAGGTCGAGTCGTATATAAGATAAGTTTACTGTATGTATCTGTAGTAAATAAGACGATCTTCCAGGTAGATAATTTCGAGCCAAAGAAACCCGTTCAATAGTATACACGTTTATTACCTCTGTAGTTTATAGACACATACGAGTATACTCAACCGAGAGGAAAAGATGGATCTTGAAAAAAATATATTCAAATCTAAAATATATAATTCTGCAAGGATAAATATTAATGATAAGAGATACGTTACTAAGAACAGAAATATTTAACAAATAATCACAAGAGTTGATATTTTGTGAAATATATTGTTCTCTATGTAGACCTTTCCTAATATATCGAATGATAACTTAATAAACAAAATTTTACGAGATCAAAAACGAGACTCTATTTCTATTTTTCAAAACGTCTCGTCTCGCTTTTCCGAGACGAGGAAGATCTCGCTCTCGTGTGAAGCCCTATTTGGGTTTGCATTATTTATGTATTTATGAATGATGATGAGTAGTTGGTTGAATAATTACTTAACTGAAGTAACAAATTTATGTTTGAATAATCCCTTAACTTACTATTCATACATAATAAAAACAATTGTGAATTACTATGTTTTTCTACCATCAAATTTCTTCATGCCTACATTATGTAACGTTTGCACTTTGTTACTGCAGTTTCGAACTTTCGTTAAACTTCGTCATCTGAAGACTCAACATATGATACAGGGTATTTTATGAATGTTGAGGTACAAATAATGATAACAAAACAATGAACAACAGGTCTCATTTGAAAACTTGCCAGACCAATTATGTCACGACAGGGATGTTTTGAGGGAAAATGGCGGAACAGGTCAATTTTTATTCGGAAGGGGACATACAAACATTTGTATTATTGTTTGGCTAGTAATGGAAATTATTTCGGGCATCTCATTTGATTAGTACACTGAGTATGAACACCCTGTAACTACTTCAAGGACTTAATAAAAATTTGAAAACTGTAGTATTCATGTAGAGGGACAAGTTGTCTTCCAATTGAGGTATAGCTCACCCTCTATTCCCTATTAAGTATTTAGGGACGACAACCCCTACACCTAGGCTTGAGAAGAGATTGACTTGCAATTGTGATCAAAATATGTCCCCCTCCGAATAAAAATTGACCTGTTCCGGCATTTACTCACAAAACATCCCTGTTGTGACTTAATTGGCCTGGCAAGTTTTCAAATTGACACCCTGTATTATTATGAATAATGAGAGTCGTTCGCAGCATTCCGTATTGTGTCCATAATGTGGAACTTTCGAATTTTGTCGCCAAAATAAGCCATTAAAACATTCTCGGAAAATTATTTTGCGTTTCGATCTCCCTTCCACTCCAAAAAAAATATAAGCTCGTTTGTACATTTTCTTGGAAGTGTCCGGTAATAAATTTAGTGTTGTTGAATTTGCTTCTTCTGTTACAAATGGAGGTGTCAACTCCAAGTCACTCTCACTATGCCTTTCCATGTTAATTATCTGATTTCTTGGAAATAACTACGAAATTATTTGTAATGTACAATCTGTGACAAACTGATGACATTTGTTCGGCGTTATATTCTCTAGCCACCTTAGTTTTTGTTATCAAAAACAGCAGATCGAACAAGGAATATTTTATATTGCATTTGTTGCCTAGCAGTAGCAACCGATGCAAAATGAAATTCGGTACAAAATATAGCGTCTTATGATTCAATTTACACTCTTGTTATGCAAATTTTTCGATGTTGTCGTAGAAAAATTGTTATTACTATCAGTATTCTGGAGTCCATTCAAATTTTCTTGAAATAATGAATCGCAAAACTGGCATCAGATGACGTTCATTCGAAGTGTTCACTCATGAATAGTCAATGAAGTGATCATTCGAACATTTATTAATAACTAGTCATGCATGTAACAATTATTATTATTTATATTATTACTACTGACTCCAAATCATACTAGTCACTTTGCCTAAGGGAAGTATCACAGAATCATTCGGAATCATAGACATAGAATGTATACTTCTGAACAGGCAATAATCAAATATTTGCTCCACATCAGATGAAATTCGTTGCTCTATGGGCCATGCACATTTAAGTATCAGATCGTCATTTCACATAGGAAAACAACTGACATCTTATCAACTGAAGGTTATCGAACCCATTACCGGAAAAGTTTATTTTTGACATTTTATACTACTCGGAATCGTTTTTGGTATTTGGTGTGTTGAACATTCGTCCGATTAGTATCTCGCTGTGGATTTTATTGCTTTCGTAAGCTTATCTTTACTATAAAACGGCTTAAGTTACGCCTGAACCGAGGGCATTGTGTTTCTGAAGGTATGTTTATGAGTCATCTCGAACGGATCGTATTTTGTCATCATGGGGGGATACATTCAGTTGGAATTTCTTTTATCGTGTCTCCAGAACCTACTAGATTCAACTAGAAATTATAAAATCAGTGACATGGTGTCAGGAGCTTGAACGAGATCGTTAATAATAAATTAATTTAATTGATTTCAATGAATCAATCGACCCCTATAATATTTCCAATCAGAACTTTTTGAGCTTTAACAATTTTCAGATTAAAAAATTAATTCAAGAAGATAAATTCCATTAGTAACATTTTTGTGTTTGATTTTTCACCTTGAATCGTCAGTTTAATTATAAAAATAAAATAATGCTCATACTTTTTCTACTTAAATTCACAGACATTATAATTTGTTGATAAAATTAAGTAGGCAGCTGTAAAATGTAGTTTGACAAATATTTGTATTGTTGATCCTCCTGGGTTGCGTTCAAATATTAACTGCGTAGAGTATTATTCACTAATTAGCGTTTGAAAACAGAAAAGTTGTGTATATTTTACTCTAAGAATGCCGTTCGAAAATATCAGAGTAATCAACTATGAGTTGACTCTCGTAACTCTACAAAATAGCTGGGTTAATTTAACTCCACAAAATTGGCATAACTCCTGGCACAGAAAATACCTTATTTTTGTCTCACTGTTTTATGGAGAGTTTATATTTTATGTTCGGTGAGTACTCAAGTTAAGATAATTTAATAGTTTCAATACTGCAAACAATAATATTTATTATTAGAGTTGCATAATATATGTGAAGTAAACAGTAACCCCGGCTCCACACGTTGGGCCAACTTTGGCCCCAACACTGTTGGCCCAACGTGTGGGTGGGGTAATTTTTTATCAAAGGAAAACAGCTCCAACAATCGCGACGACTTCATCACCATTAAAACATCGCGAAGAATAGGTTCTTTCTTAATACCAAAATAGCTTATTCAGATATCGGCACCTTCTGTCACTCGCACTGCAAATAAAACCCGGAACCGTTCGAATATTACATGAAGAGTAGCCAACTACAGAGTAAATTCATCAAACCTTCAAAAACTCTACTCTACTCGGTGTATATAATATTCGAACGCAACCGTGAGGTACTAATTAAAATCGGTGAATATAATGGCAAATTATAAAAAGTGGGAAAACCCTGTGGACAGGAGCTTTGGCGCTCTTGTTCAAACTTTGAGAAATCATATCTCTTAAAGTATTGGTTTATCAGAGTTGAGAATGACATCAATGAATTATTATGATAGAACTGCATCATAAATTAGAGTTAACCAATTTTGCCCACCCTGTACAACCGTTAGAACCAAAAAGTGTCATTTAAACAAAAAATAAGTGTGCCAAAAATCTACTCTGAAAATTATATTATATCAATTGAAACTTAGCCAATATTCCAGTTTTGTTTTTACTGGAGATATTCTGAACCCGATTTGATTAACTTACCAAAGTATATATTTCCATCATTATATTGATTATCCAAGGGCATTATATTATTACCAAAAAAGTATAATATGTATCATATAATACTAATAATTCTACGATAGCTGAGGTTATTTTTTTGGTCATTTTGCATTCAATCATACTTCGTTTTGTAGAACAGTGGGGCTATATTATATCATGTGTAAGGAACCAGAAATAAATTTGACATGTCTCTTATAGGAAAATAAGATGATATGTATGAAAACAGATCATATAGTAATTCATAGATAGCATAATTACAGCATTTTGTGAAAACATAGAAGTACGATTTATTATTGAGATTTTGTAAAATCATATCTCCGAAAGTATTAGCTTGTTAGAGTTGAAAGTTATATCAAATGGATTCTTATGGTGAAACTGCACCTTGAAAATATTTAATTTTAAATTTGTAATGTAAAAAAAAACAATTTTTTTTTCAAAAAGTTTCGATAAATTGTGCTTAGGAACACTTGAATGGATCGAAATGTATAAGAGAAAAAATATTTTACTCAATAATGATCTAACCCCTATTAACAACAACCTATTCCGAAACATGTCAGACGAAAAAATCGAGGAAAACATTTGTAGTGGACAAGTTGTAGTTACTATTTTTGTGTTCACCGAATTTCGTTTTCAACAAGATCATTGTGTCATTAGCAGTATGGCAAGTGGCACCGTCATGTTGAAACCTCATGTTCTGCAAATCAAGACGAACCAATTCAGGCCATAAAAAACCAGTCAGCATTGAACGATAACGATTTCCATTGACATTTAAGCCTTTATGAGCTTCGTTGAAAAAAAAATGGGGTCCAATGACTCCTTCAGAATAAAATCCGCAGCAGACAGTAAGTTTATCAGGATTTAATTGCAGTTCTTGATATTCTTTTTGTTTTTCACCATTCCAGATACGGCATCAATTCTGCTTTTTGGCGCTCTTGTTCCTCGGAACAGAGTGCTTATCAATTTGCGTAAATGTCTGTAATTTTCGAATTTTTGGCTGAAAATGGTCTCAAACGATTTGGTTCGACTCACTGATCAAGACTCCGTGGTCGAAATTCATTCTGTCCAGCCGGCCGTAGGCACGATAACTCTCGAACGGAATGAGCTAGACAGTTGAAATTTTCAGAGTATGTTTGGGAGATAAATATCTCGGCTAAGTTCGTTATTGAGCAGAATCGGACAGATGGTTTCAGAGTAACAAAAAAAAAATTTTTTTTTACACAACAAATTCCAAATTAATTTTTTTTCAATATGCAGTTTTACCATAAGAATCCATTGATATCATTTTCAACTCTAACAAGCTAATACTTTAGGAGATATGATTTTTCAAAAATAAATCGTATTTCTACGTTTTCACAGAATGATATAATTATTCTATGTATAAATTGTTATAATGTCAACTTATTTTCCTGAGACATGACATTGTCTAATTCATTTCAACAATCGTAGAATTATGAGAATTATAATATGATATCATACTTATTGTTGGTTGATATTTTCATGCCGATGGTCAATCCATATGATGATGGGAATGGTAATGGTAAGTTAATAATATTGTGTTCAGAATATCTCCAGTAAAAACAAAACTGGAATATTGGTGTATTGAAGTATTTGGAGTGCGTTTGAGGAAAGAATATATATTATCGTTCATCATATTGAGGAATGTATATCTCGGATGAGTTCGTTGTTGGGTAGAATTTGTCTATTGGTTTTGGATTGATAAGTTTTGGCACTCTTGTTGAATTTAAATTCTTCTATGATGTTTGAATTCAATTTATGCTAAGATGAAGTCCTTTCATAAGAATCCATTGATATAATTCCCAACTCTGAGAAACCAATACTTTCGGAGATATAATTTGTCTGTTTGAACAAGAGCGCCAGACAGCTCCTGTCCACAGGGCTTGAACCAACTTTTTAACATGAAAGTTCAAGCAGAAATGAGCCTCATCGCTGAGAATGAGTTTCTGCATCATTTCCGATTTCTAAGCACCAATTACTGAATACACGACGCTTTAAATGATCAGTTCTTTTGAGTTGGGTTAAAAGAATTTTGTTTGGATGTAAACCAAGATCTTTTTGTAAAATTCGCCACAAATACGTCTGGGAGATGCCTATTGTGAACGACGAGAAATCGATGGATTTTGGTCTTCACGAGCACTTTCACGTACGGCAGCAATATTCTCTTCCCTTCTTACATTTCTTTGTCTCACTGGCACATTAACATCATGAAGTGTAAAATTTGTTTCAAACTTCTTCACTAAACGTTCAATTGTTTTTTTTTTATCCGGACGATTATAACGACCAAAAATTGGAGTTAAAGCACCTAAAATTAGAGTAACAGATCACGATTTTTCATGATAAATTGTGATTATTTGTAAACGTTGTTGAAGCCTGTACCTTTCCAAGATTAAATGGTAGACATTGAAAAATACAACTGTCAATGACACAAATAAAAAATGGCTTCCGTGCGTCAGTGATGTCAATTCGAAAATGAAGCGTTCCCATTGAAAGACCCGTTAGAATAGGTTTGAATAAGACGAAGGCTACACGGTCAGGTCAGTCTGGCATCATTCTCGCATCAATCTAGCATCAGTATTACCATCAATCCGAATCATCAGTCCATCAGTCTACGCATATAGAACCAATTTCCCGTCAATCTGACATCAATCCATGATTGATGTGATGCGAGACTGATACCAGATTGACCTTGTAATCTCTGTCATAGACGGAGGTGACACGATGTCAGATTGACGGGAAATTGGTTCTATATGCGTAGACTGATGGACTGATGATCCGGATTGATGGTGATACTGATGTTAGATTGATGCGAGAATGTTACCAGACTGACCGTGTAACCTCCGTCTAAGATGTCTTAAACTATGGTGTATGAACTCCTCGTTGTTTGACAGCTTTAAATTGGACAAAATTGACCGACATGATAGAAGTGTTATGGCGTCGCCACCATGTCAATCACATCGTTTTCGTTCGTCGATCAAGGTATATTGCGAATATTCTGTTATAAATACAAAATATGCAAAATTAATAAATTTTACATACAGTATTGAAAAGGTGAACTTCAGGCTCAAATGGAAATTATTTGATGTCTACGATTTTACACCCAATATGCAAAATTTCGACAATGTATTGTTTATAAATATAAATGACGAACCTGTAAATGAATTTAATATAAGTGCACTTAGTACCTTTGTGTTAGTTATCTAAGAATTTAAAGTAGTTATTGCATTGAATAGATGGCGACAGGGGTGCTAAAATAGTGAATGTCACATAGATCATTCGTGCGCAACGTACTTAGTTGTGTGGCTATTACATATCCCAAGCTACTTAACTCATTTTTTTCGTAATCGTAATTAACAAAATTCACTTGTCCAAAATGAAAAATTTGAAACAAATCGGTTCATTATATCGAATACATTTCCAATTGACTAATACCAAGATTACATGCTATCATGGATATGTGATTATGCTTCTAAGATAATTTATGAATGAAAAACTAGAATGAGAAAAGAGCTGAAGGTAAACCAGATATCATAAATACCAACTGCTTTTGTTTGCCTACGGCTGATTTTATTTCATGATACGCCTACTATTTTTCATTACTCGAAGAGTGATTGTATGTACTTGTCTGATTTAGCTCCTTTTTTTTCAGAAAGAGTGTGAACTCATAAGTCGATGATTTCTGCAGGAGTAGATGGACGATTGCCGTACATGACCTACCCCGAACCATGGCGGGGTCCGCCTAAACAGCCCCCCGCTGAATTCTTAAGGCCAGCCCCGAAACCACTCCCAAATAACAGGTTAGTTATCTTGACCCGTCCATTATTACAGTAATAGCTTGGTAAATTTCACTGATTTGTAACACATCAAATTTAATACAATCAAGAATTCAAGCGAAATATTCGGAGGATAATTGAATATTTGCATACTTAAACAGGATGTCCCGAAATTACATTAAATAATTATTCAAACTTTGACAAATCATATCTCCGAAAGTATTGGTTTCTCAGAGTTGGGAATGATATCAATGGATTCTTATGATAGAACTGCATCATAAAAAAATAAGTTCGAAACGTAGGTCTATGACTCACCCCATATGTTGGATTTACATACATCAGCAAATTAAAATTCATCAATCCGGATCATCATTCCATCAGTTTCCCGTCAATCTGATATCAATCGATGATTCATGTGATACGAGACTGATACCTGATTGACCGTGTAACCTCCATCTTACATGGTCAATCTGGACCATCAGTCTACGCGTATACAATAAGATTCCTGTCAAACTGATATCAATCCATGATTGACGTGATGCGAGACTGATACTAGATTGTATCAATCTGGTATCAATCTGGCATCAATCTCACATCAATCTGGATCATCAGTCTACGCGTATACAATCAGTTTCCTGTCAAACTGATATCAATCCATGATTGATGTGATACTAGATTGACCGTATAACCTCCGTCACGGTCGATCTGGTATCAATCTGACATCAATCTGGACCATCAGTCCATTAGTCTACGCGTATACAATCAGTTTCCCGTCAAACAGAACCAGATTGACCGTGTAACCTCCGTCATAGGCCATTCTATGAAAAAAATCATAAAATTACGATTAATTATTGAAATTTTGAAAAATCAATATCTCTGAAAGTATTAGTTTGTTAGGGTTGAGAATGATATCAGTGGATTCTTATGATGAAACTGCATCTTCAAAAAATAAAATTTAAAACTTGTAACGTAAAAAAACATTAGTGGGACTGGGATCAATATTGTTAAAGAAAAACTATGGTTTCTTTGCCAACGTTTCGAATTTTAATAAATTCATCATCAGGGCTCTGTAACAATGGGTACTACATTAATAGCTTTGAATATAACTAAAATGAGACACGAGAACGCCAACAACAATATTGGAACATTTTCAGTGAATTAAAATAGTAATAAAAATCTTGATTTAAAATTCAAAAAAGAAAAGAAAAATATAGACTTACCAAAAATCAGTCTCTCCGAGTAAAACTATTACGATATAACGATTTTACTCGGAGAGACTGATTTTTGGTAAGTCTATATTTTTCTTTTCTTTTTGCGCGCGTGTTCCGCAAGGAACAGCGTGCTATCATTTCGTCACAATGTCTGTATTTTTCGAATTTTTTTTCGAAAATGGTCTCAAACGATTGGGTTCGACTCCCTGATGAAGAATTCGAGGTCAAATTCAATTCTGTCCGTCCGGTCCGGCCGGCCGGTCCGGCCGGTCCGGCCGTTAGCACGATAACTCTCGAACGGAACGACTTAGAGCGTTGAAATTTGCAGGGTAGTTTCGTAGCGTAAATATCTCGGACAAGTTCGTTAACAGGCGAAATCGACCAAGCGGTTTCGGAGTTAAGGCCGTTTTTAATAAAAACGTTTTTTATGAATATTTCCGGAACCGATCACTCAATCTTTTTGAAATTTTGCATCAGATTGTAGAATCATGACCTTTATATGCCTGCGAAGTTTTGTGTTGAACGGACGGCCCTAAAATGGCAAAAAAAAATTTTGAAAATTTGAAAATTTTGTTTTCACGATAACTCGAAAAATACTGATCTGATTAAATTGAAACTCAGTAGTTAGATGCAAAAGACCAAAGCAAACACTTTTGCAAAATTTCGTGATGATCACGTGACATGAAAAAAATAAAAAAATTACTACTATTTTGCGGAATACTTTGCTTTTAATGCCGAAACATATGTTTTTGAGGTTCATGCTGCCCTTTCCGGGCATTTTCCGTATTGCGCATGCGCAGATGAGAAGTCCTTTAACTGCTGTAGTTTTCGTCAGAGAGGATTGGGGTTTTGGGGTGGCGGATGCTATTCCTCCATAGAATTCAGATCCCTGATGAGGGTCTGCGCATGCGTAGATTGAAGATGCGATATCTTCCGAACCACTAGTTTTGGAGAATCGGAGTTTTTTGTAAGGTGTGTTATTTTGAGAGGACTTTTAGCCGCCAGTAGATTGCGCATGCGCAGAAGAGAAGTGACTGTTTTTGGGTTGGATGGGTTATGTTGGGAGTGCTGAGTCGATATTATGAGGTTTTAATAGAATATTCATAGCAATTCAGTGCAAGGACAAGTCAGTTTGGGGGATGTAGCGTTGTTTCCGAGTTAAAGTGTCCGTACCGTGGCCCTGGGGCTAATTTTGAAATTGATGTTACCCCTTACAGGCATTTTTCGTTATGCGCATGAGCAGACCATCAGTAATTTAACTGGTGGTGTTTTCGTCAGAGAGGATTAGGGTTTTGGGGTGGCGGATGCTATTCCTCTATAGAATCCCCTGTTGAGGGTCTGCGCATGCGTGGAATAAAGATGTGATATCTCCTGAACCACTAGTGTTGGAGAATCGGAGTTTTTTGTAAGGTGTGTTATTTTGAAAAGGACTTTTAGCCGCGAGTAGATTGCGCATGCGCAGAAGAGAAGTGACTGTTTTTGGGTTGGATGGGTTATGTTGGGAGTGCTGAGACGATATTATGAGGTTTTAAAAGAATATTCATAGCAATTCAGTGCAAGGACAAGTCAGTTTGGGGGCTGTAGGGTTGCTTCAGAGTTAAAGTGTCCTTACCTTGGCCCTGGGGCTAATTTCGAAATGGATGCAACCCCTTACGGGCATTTTTCGTTATGCGCATGAGCAGTGATTTAACTGCTGGTGCTTTCGTCAGATAGGATTGGGGTTTTGGGGTGGCGGATGCTTTTCCGCTATAGAATCCCCTGGTGAGGGTCTGCGCATGCGTGGATTCAAGAAGCGATATCTCCTGAACCACTAGTGTTGGAGAATCGGAGTTTTTTGTGAGGTGTGTAATTTTGGGAGGACTTGCAACCACGAGTATACTGCGCTTGCGCAGACGAGAAGTGAATGGTTTTGGGTTGTTTGGGTTATGTTGGGAGTAATGAGCCGATATTGTGAGGTTTTAAAAGAATATTCATGTCAATTCAGTGCACGGACACAAGTCAGTTTGGGGGAAATAGCGTTGTTTCCGATTTGAAATGTCTGTATGGTGGCCCTGAGGCGAATTTATAAATAACTATATTCGGTAGATCTATATTAAAATGCGTTCGGATTTGGAGAAGATGCAATTTCGTCCCTAACGGAGGACCCACAACCGAATTTTTTTCTGATCTACGGTAAAACTAACAGCCAAACTGTATTGATAGCTATATTTGTTAAAGGAACTTGAAAAAAAAAAAAAAAGCACTGACGTGAAGTCAGTACTCTTTGGCGCGCGTGTTCACGGTGGCTAATTTGAATTGAATTATTCAAAATTTAACAGTGCTGTATCTAAGCTGCCATCAGGATAGAGTAACAAAGTTGGAAAAGAACACAAGTGACTCTCCTTAGTCGCACAAGCTCCTAGAAGATTTGGGAGGGTCAGTATAATCCTAATCATGTTTATAGCACGCGCGCAAAAGCAGATTGACTTAACAATGAAAGAAAAAGTGTAAAAAGTCAATCTGCTTTGGCGCGCGTGCTATAAACATGATTAGGATTATACTGACCCTCCCAAATCTTCTAGGAGCTTGTGCGACTAAGGAGAGTCACTTGTGTTCTTTTCCAACTTTGTTACTCTATCCTGATGGCAGCTTAGATACAGCACTGTTAAATTTTGAATAATTCAATTCAAATTAGCCACCGTGAACACGCGCGCCAAAGAGTACTGACTTCACGTCAGTGCTTTTTTTTTTTTTTGAATTTTAAATCAAGATTTTTATTACTATTTTAATTCACTGAAAATGTTCCAATATTGTTGTTGGCGTTCTCGTGTCTCATTTTAGTTATATTCAAAGCTATTAATGTAGTACCCATTGTTACAGAGCCCTGATGATGAATTTATTAAAATTCGAAACGTTGGCAAAGAAACCATAGTTTTTCTTTAACAATATTGATCCCAGTCCCACTAATACCATTTGAAGAATATAGTTTTTTGGATCACCAAACTTACCATAAAGTAAAAAAACATGTTTCGTTAGGTACTCTGAAACCACCTGGCCGATTTTGATAATAACGAACTTAACCGAAACACTTATCTCCCAATCCTACTTTGAAAATTTCAACTGTCTAGCTCATTCCGTTCGAGAGTTATCGTGTTAACGGACGGCCGGACATAATCGATTTTGACCACGGATTCTTGATCAGTGAGCCGAACCAAATCGTTTAAGACTATTTTCATCAAAAAATTCGAAAATTACAGACATTTGAGCAAATTAACAAGCACTCTGTTCCGAGGAACGAGAGCGCCAAAAAATTAATGACATATTCTATGTAACAAGATCTTAAAAAGCACTGACGTGAATTAAGGAGGCTTTTGCATGTTCGCATGTTCGATTCACGCCTCATACCTATACAAGGTCGATCGAGCTGAAGTTCGGTACTGGAGTGTAAAGTGGCAGCTGGAATGTATGTGCGGAATTTCGGCGGATTCTGACGAATAGTTTCTGAAATATAAAATTTGGAAAAAAAATATTAAATTTTTTTCTCATGTAAAAATTAGTGCGTCGGCATTCCCCAATTAATGACCAAGTTTAAATTGGACCGGATTTGTATTTTTTGAGTTATTGAGGAAATGGTATAACTCCGAATCCGTTTGGCCGATTGCGCCCATTAGTGTACTCAACTGTCGCGTCCGGATGCACAACCTACCCTTAAAATTGCAAATCGCTATATAATCCCGTTCTAATTATCATGGCAACGGTCACCCATCCAGCTACTGAACTCGCCCAAGGCTGCTCGGCTTCCAATATGTTTTCAATATCTCCAATAATATACAGGCTGTTACATGAGTAGTTGGCCTTAGCGTAGTGGTAAATGCAGGTCATCTAGGCATTCCAGAAAAAATTATTTTTCACAAGTATGTATTGACTATTGACAGTATTTTTTTTCAAAAAAATTTTATTGTATAGAAAACAATCAAACCTATTCATTCATTTCATGCCACATCATTGAACGAGAAGTATCATACGAGATGTTCGATATGGAGTCCATTTTCTACACATTTCTTAGCTCTCAACAACAGATTATTTATTGCTCTCCTTATCTTCAGACATTAAACATTTGTGTTAATCCATCGATATTATGTATCTCACGATAACTGGAATACGGAAGAAGATAGCGACTTGCAATTAACAGGGTAGGTTGCGCATCCGAGTGCGACCGACTGAAATATTGTTATTTCCTCTATACCTCAAAAGATACAAATCCAATCCAATTAAAACTCGGTAATTACTTGTAAAATGCCGACGCGCCAATTTTTGCCAAATTTCGTGAATATAGTAGCACTAGAAGAAAAAATAATTTTTCTTTTCAAATTTTATATTTCAGAAGATGCGTACCGAATTTCAGCTCTATCGGCTTTGTATGAGGTGTGAATAGACATTGGAACATGCGCGCAAAGGCTCCCGACTTCACGTCAGTGCTTTTTACAAATTTTTGTTTTGAAAATTTTAGTTGACGCCCAAAGCATTAAGGTGTTAACGCTAAAGAAACGGCTTAAAGGTTCTTGCAGTATTTCGCGAGGGTGTGAATAGACAATAGAAAATGCGCGCAAAAGCTCCTAACTTCACGTCAGTGCTATTCTCGAATTATTTCATCCATTAATGATTATTTTACTTTACATACATTTCGATGACTAACCATATTATCGACTTCCAGGTACAATGGCATGATAACATCATCCCCCAATGGTACCAGACTGGCACCTCTTCAGCGTCCAATCACCACAAAATATGCGCAACAACAATCGATTATAACACCAGTGAACCTGACTCAGCATAAGGAAGAGTCGCCCATGGACGATCTGCAGCAGTTCAACGCTTACGCAAGACTATTTCCTCCGCACAATGCCCACTTCGCCCCCTTCAACCACTATCCAATCTACCCGCACTACGCTCAGACGATGATGCGTCAAGCGAACTTTCCCCAAACACCTCTGTCGCCTCTCGAAACGTTTTCGCCAACGACGCCCACGGGAACGACCAATTCGACGTTCTTATCGCCGTCTTACAGCCCACCGTCGGTCTTGAAACCCACCCAAACGATAGTGAGAGAGAAGAGGACACCTCCTCACACGCAAACCTCCCAAAGTCCCTCCCTCTCGCCCAACCAGGGGAACTTCAAGGTTCCGTCCGGAAAGGAAGGCTCCCTGAAACACAGAATCTTGGTGCAAAGGCCAGAAGATGCCCCCG
This sequence comes from Halyzia sedecimguttata, assembly GCA_937662695.2. Classification (NCBI taxonomy): domain Eukaryota; kingdom Metazoa; phylum Arthropoda; class Insecta; order Coleoptera; family Coccinellidae; genus Halyzia; species Halyzia sedecimguttata. Next base: position 119,711,987 of record OW569411.2, read on the forward strand.
TATCGAGAAGTACCGGCTCGGGTGCTTTGGATCTGCAGAAGTCCGGAGAGGTACCAAGGAAGAGGCTTTTGGCCTCTATGTCGCCACCAAGATCGCCAAAGAGACACGCCAATAGTAATACGATGAATAATATAGGGTTCTCGGCAGGTTCACTCATACAACTGGCCAGTGGAGGTTTGAAGAAGGTGGAAGAGATGAAGACGGAGGATTTCATTTGTTCGGCTGATAATAATCCGGAGTTGAGACTGGAGGAGAGTACGGTTGTGAAAATTGACGGGAGCAAAACCACTGGAAATATCAATGTTACGCTTAGTTACAACCAGAGGCGCATGCAGGTAAGCTTTTCATTGCCCTTTCTTGTGATTGAATAACGGTGTAGATACATAATTTCAAAACTCCAAGTCGAAATAGCGGTAATTTTATACATACATACATTTTATACAGGTTAACACCAGAGTAAATGTATATACTCTCAAGGAAAGATCATAACAATTGAACATACCCCCCTTACTAACAGTCGAAGCTTAGTCGATTTTGAAGTCGGCATATCGGAAGATACTAAGATTTGAGACTATCAGCATGTTTCATTCCCACGATGATCTTCCTTGGAAATATATAAATACATAAAATATACTCTAGGGGCACCCGGTATAATCTTGGGGCACGGTAGTGCCCCATTCAAGAGGATCCAAAAAGATCAGGGAACTATTTACCTTTCTTCGAAGACTTTTAACGTATTATAAAACTCTCATCGTTTCGGTATGGATAATACTAAAGACCTCACATTCTCAGGATAAGATCTAGTTAGTAGACTCATGAAAGACACTAATTTTCATGGGTCTAACTTTTATACTTTAGCTATTATTAATACCTACATAAGGTCGATTGTGTCATTGACCGACTAACTGACTGACCTATCATCAAAACCTCTAGGGTACTTCCCGAAGTCCTAGAGAGCTGATATTTGGTATGCAAACTAGAGTTAGCGCACAAACAACTGAAAAATTAAGAAATCTTCGACTTTCACCCTCCAACCCCGTGAAAGGGGGTGCAAGGCTGTATTTTGAACTCATAAAACCTTCCGAATTCCTAGAAAGCTAAAATTTGATATACAGACTAGATAAAGCGCACAAACAGTAATTTCCGAAGTGCTAGAAATCTTAAATTTGTAGTGCAGACTAGAATAAGCAAGAAAACAACAGAAAAATTAAGAAATCTCTAGCTTTGACCCTCCAACCCCCGTTAAAAGGGGGCGCAGATCTGTGTAAAAATCTATGGTACTTCTGGAAGTCCTAGAAAACTGAGATTTAGTACGTAGGCTAGTATGAGCGAACAAACAACAGAAAAATTAGGGAATATGTAAATTTCCCCCTTCAACCCCCACAAAGGGACTTGCAAATCTATGTATAGAACTAGGGTACATTCCGGAGTCCTAGAAAGCTGAGATTTGGTACTTAGGCTAACACTAGAGAAAAACAGTAGAAAAAAGGATTATGTTAATATCACCCTCCGACTCCCATAATGGGGTTTGTGAATCTGTGTATTGAATTACTTCCCGCAGTCCTAGAAAAATAGGATAGGTTAAGATAAGCATACAAATAACGAAATCTGTAATTTTCATCCAATACCCCATTAAGGCGGGTGTAGTTCTGTATTTAACACTTCTTATGGACAGGTACTGTCCTTCGTTGAGAATCTAGATTAATATATAAATCGAGAAAGTGAGTGCGCTATATGGACTATGCAGAAACAATTACTGGTGTGCAAGAAATACCTATATACCCGACTCTGATAGAAGGAAGGCACAGGTAAAAACTGGGCGATAAAAAAAAAATCTGGGGCTAAGGCTTACAAAAATAAATGAAATCCTACAAAAAACATGTCATGTAAAATTGCTTGCAATGATGATCATCTTAAAGGCTGGTCCAAATGCTACGTTTTGCACAACCTTTTGCCTGCGCAGTCTCAAGACGGAATGAAAACGTAGCAATTTTTAGTGCATCCACACGATGCAGAGATATCTGTGTATTTCGCACAGTTTTAGTGATATCGTCATGGAGGAGGTACTACTCTTTTCAATTTTGGCATGCTGTTACCACAGATACCGTCTACATCCAGCGACAAATCCGCGCAGTTCACGGATATCTATGCTCTCTAGCTCAGTTATCGCTGCAACTGCAACGTCTCCGCGTAGTTTCCAAAACTGCGCAATTTTGCTATCTACACCCAATGTTTTACCTGCAACGTGTTGAACTGTGCAGGCAAAAGGTTGTGCAAAACGTAACGTATGGACCGGCTTTTAGAAGTATATGCAGAGGCTGGGCAAAGTTGGGGATACCTGAACTACAACTTTTTAACCCTAAGAGATAAAGGAAATTGAATGCTACATTGCAGTTATCTTCTTTTGTTTTCGAGTTATGGGACAAAATTGAAATTTGCGATTTCCATATTGGTCATTATCTCCGTTCCAGTTTGAGCTACGACGTTGAAATAAAAAAAATATAAAGACACTTTTTCTATAGAAATCCAGTATTCTGATTTTTTTCCAAAGGGTTCTCTTGTTTCAATTAGCAGCAGTTACTTTCTCCTATGTTCACTGGTTTGTGGTTTTCTCCAACCCCACTAGCATTTTCATGTCGCAAGCGTGTCATATAGGTAGTCTGATTTGAAGTCCTGACTCCCTCTTGCGACAAAAGAAGGAAAGTCACTGAACATCGCTCAAGGTTTTCGCATCACAGAAGGTTGGAGTTCGTAAGGATCTTCCTAGGTGGCGCTGGTAAGATCTTCTTTCCAGTACTTCGCCACCATAGGGTTCGACTTTCCTAGAACTCCTTCGTTTGTCATGCTGTGTCTAAGTTACGCTGATGATTGGTAACAGCCATGAAACCGGTACGTATCTGCCTTGAATGACATCTCCCTCTTTGGGGGGGACACTGAGCGATGAGGTCGTGTAACTATATTATAAAATAATAAACATTTGTGTCAAATTTGCTTGGTTTGTTCATCTCCCGAAGGTTCAATGACTCACAACAAAATGATTGTTGGATGATATCATTATCAGGCTTTTTGCGTAATAAAAACGATTGGCATATTGTCATACAAAAGGATATAATTAGAAAATTTCGATCAAAAAATAGACTCATTGACGCAGAATATTCTTATCCGAAATTAATTGTTCTTGTTTCTGACAGATATTGCGAAACGCTTGTTTGGTTCGAAGTGGGTGGGAGCATCAATCGAAATGATCAGAATGGACGCCTGTCTGTGTCAGACGCGTACGCGGACGTTTGCCAGTAGTAGAATCGTATTTTTTTCTGGCAACATTTTGTGGCGTAAATTGCTACATCGTAACACGGCTGATAAAAATAGCTCGGGGAACATGTTTCGCTATAATGAGCTCACTAAATATAAATGTTGAGTTATAGGCGTTTTCAAACGTGAATGAATACGTTCGCTCATTGGTTCCACTGATTTAGTTGCCAGGTTTCCGGTAAAAAGTCGGTATTTATGTATATTTCGAGATGTTTGAAATCCTACGTATGATGGCATTGTACAGAAATATGAAAATAGTCTGCCGCGGCACAGATGGACGGTAGAAAAGCTTCCTAATGTGAGTCTTACACAATCATTAAAACATATCACTTACTTTTGAAAGTAGATTGTTGATTGAATACCGGCGTCATTTGGCAGTATTTTTGGCTCTCTAGTTCTAGTGCTTATCAATTTGCCCGAATTTCTGTAATTTTAGATTTTTTTGATGAAAATGGTCTTGAACGATTTAGTTTGACTCACTGATCAAGAACCCGTGGTCAAAATCGATTCTGTCCGGTCGGTCCGGCTGGCCCTCCGTTAACACGATAACTCTGGAATGGATTGAGCTAGGCAGTTGAAATTTTCAGAGTAGGTTAAGGAGATAAATATCTCGGTTGAGTTCGTTATTGGTTAGAATCGGCATGATGGTTTCGGAATTACGAAAAAAAAAATTTTTTTTACATTACAAATTTCAATGTTTTTAAGATGCAGTTTCATCATAGGAATCTATCGATATCATTTTCAACTCTAACAAGCTAATACTTTCGGAGATATGGTTTTTCAAAATTTCAAATATGAATCGTACTTCTATGTTTTCACAGAATGCTGTACTCGTAGAACTCTATTCTACGTTAGTATATAGAGTTCATTAGCTGTACTTAATTATGATCTGTGTTCATTCATGTCATCTTATTTTTGTTTAAGTGACATTTCAAATTTATTTCTGGTTCGTTATTCTTGATATGAAATACCCCTCCTGTTATAGAGAACAAATTATGATTGAATGCAAAATGAACAATGAAATAACCTCAGCTATCGTAGAATTAAGGGGATGATAGGATATTATACTTTTAAGATGATAATATAATGCCCGTGGATAATCCATATGATGCTCGAAATATATACTTTGGTAGGTAAATTGGGTTCAGAATATTTCCAGTATGAACAAAACTGGAATATTGGCTAAGTTTCAATTGATGTAATATAATTTTCATAGATCTACTATGAAAATTATATTACATCAATTAGATATATTAAATTCCTCAAATATATTGAGGAATGAATATCTCAGATGAGTTCGTTATTGGGTAAAATTGGTCTGTTGGTTTTGGATTAATGATTCTTGGCACTCTGTTGAATTTAAATTCTTTTATGATGTTTGACCTTAATTTATTTTATGATGAAGTTCTATCATAAGAAACCATTGATATAGTTCCTAACTCTGAAAACCAGTACTTTCGGAGATATGATTTGTCAAAGTTTGAACAAGAGTGCCAAAGCTCCTGTCCACAGGGCTTTCTCACTTTTTTTTTGTCCGCTCGAGAGGAAAACCTTTTATAGGCCCGCCCTGAGAGGGCCCGCTTCTCTCAGGAGTGTGAGACTCCAGTTGTTGATTGGTTACTCACTAAAAAACCTCTCGCACGTTCCTCGTCCTGCACAAACAGCGTCCCTTAACAAAAGAGATGAGCTGCAAGAGGTCTTCACAGTTGATGGGACCTGATGACTCGAAGTGATCCGAGCAACACTGCTTTCGGCATTATGTGTGCTAATTCCTCGGCCAGGCATCTACAGGCCGAAATCATCCGCAACTCTGCTACGTAGTTCGCTTTCATTCCGCCTAGGCATCCTTTGATTAGAACTGCCATCCTAACTTTATGCCTTGAGTACAGGATTCCCAGTTCGAACGTTAAATCCTTGTATTTTTCCCTCTTCTGTTCTTCTTTCATCATTACTTTCAGCGGGGGGAGGAAAATTCGACGACAAACAATTCCTTGAGTTCCATAAATTGGTTTCCAGAGAAGTTATTCTGTTTTTCTACCCACGGCTTTCACCCCTTAGATTGGCCAATATAAATGATGATATGTTCATTTTCCGGCAATACTTGAGTAATTAACGAAATTTAATTAAACCGACTGTAATACTAGTAGTTCGGCAAATAAGCTCAGCACATACTGTAATTGAAAAGCTAATCCTCAATCCATTTGTGAATCAGCAAACCGCCAATACCGTAGTATCGATTTTTGTTCATGGATTTTCCTCCGGTATAAAAGTCCTGGATGTACTGATTTTAAGCGCATGTTCTGCGGAACAGCGTGCTATCATTTTGTCCATATATCTTTAACTTTCGAATTTTTTGCCGAAAATGGTCTCAAACGATTAGGTTCGACTAACTGAAAATTATTAAAAAATATTATTTATCGCTAAATAACTTGTGAACGGAAAGAGATAGCGATTTACAATTTTTAGGGTTGGTTACGCATCCGAATGCAACATTTGAGTTTGTTAGGTATGTATAATCGGTCAAGCGGTTTTGGAGTTATACCTATCTGAAATTTTGTTACTATTAACTCGATAACTCAAAAAATACGAAACAGATCCAATGCAAACATGGTAGTTAGTTGTAGAATACCGACGCGCAAATTTTTGCGAAATTTTGTGAGGATCGCATCACTAGAAAATTTTTAATTAAAACAAAAATCTATATATCAGAAAATATTCGTCTGACATCGCTGAAATTTTGCGGGAGCCTTCAAAACCTAACTTTACAGCCAAGTTCCAAATTTGAACAAGAACAGATCTATATTGTTAGAGATCCGGGAAGCGTTGTGAGAGTTCAGTAGCTGGATGGGTGACGGATAACATTCGAACGGAAAGAAATAGCAACTTGCAAATTTCAGGGTAGATTGGTAACTAGTTGTAGAATACCGACATAAATACGTATATGAAATTTTGTGAGGATCGTACCTCCAGAAAATAAATAAAAAATTAAAAAATATAATTTATCTCACAATAGCTTGAGAACGGAAAGAGATACCGACTTGCAATTTATAGGGTAGTTATACCTATCTGAATTTTTGTTGTTATTTCCTCTATAAATAAAAATATACGAATCCGATCCAATTAAAGCTCGGTAATTACTTGTAGAATGCCGACGAGCAAATTTTCTCCGAATATCGTATCCTGAAATTACTTGCGAAGTAAGGTTTTTGTATATCATTAGATATTTGAAGAATTTCAATTCCGATAGAATATACTTATGTCATAATCAAAAATTCGGTGATCATAGACGATTCTCTCATTCCTCAAATCTGTCATTAAAATGGTACGAAATGTATTAATATCTTATAAAAGCTGAGAAAACGGTCTATATCAATGGTAAATTCGAATGAGAGTGTCCAATAGAGGTGAATGAAACATTATCAACAGTAGTTTTGTCGATTTAAGGTTAATTTTTTTTAACTTTTGAAAAAATTATATTTAATAAACTATGCTCCTGACTATGTCAGTGCTTCAACCATTTTTTTGGTATTTAACTTTTTTCAATTCTACATACTTCAGAAAGGACATGCTTAAGACTCGAAGGGAGTTACCAAAATGATTTTGCTGGATGATTCCAAAGTTTCATTACTTGAGAAAGTACTGAACCAGAGGAGGTGGTGAGAAAGAGAATATGTGGCAAAACTGGTAGATAAGGATAAATAATAAAAAATGATTGCTGCATTTCGATTAGGAAATAGTAAACGTATTTCACCTTACGTCGACACGTGTAGTCACCGATTTCAATTGTGTGAAAATTGCTTAAAGTTTATCATAAGCGGCATTTCTGCGGTTTCTATATTTGTAATTTTGGTTTGTGGGATTCACAGTTAGGAAAATCCTCATAATATTTCAACTGCATCACTATTACTCAATGCCATTTTTAGGGGCGATTGTAAAGTCACTGATTATTGTACGTCCTATTTCGAATAGTTCTTGTTTATTTTAAATTGAGTAATAATGAAATACTTATAGCAAAGCCAACGTCACCAAGTCACTAATAATGTTTCTTCTCCATGAGCTATTAATGAAGACTTGACATAGAAAATCAGACATCATTGCAGTTTCATTCCCATCGTACGATAATTACAATGGTAATTTTGGCAAATAAAATGATAAAAATATCAATCATATTTTATCATCACAAATATCAGTCTGATGAAGTACTGGCATTAATAATGATTGTGTCATTACAAATGTTGGTTAAATAAGGCAATGACATTTACACTGATCGTGACACATAAGTGTCATTAATTAAGTTCTGAATATTTAACAGTATCTATGGCCATCTTTGATCGTTTTAGAGATATTTGAATTTCAAGAAAAATGTTGTCAGCTAAGAGGGGTAGGTACTTTGATGCCTTGTATCTCAGTGACTGTGACGTAATACAATGAAACTTTTTGAGTACCTACCTATAAAAAAGTGGGAAAGCCCTGTGGACAGGAGCTTTGGCGCTCTTGTTCAAACACTTATTGAACACAGACCATGTAATAATTCATAGATAGAATAATTATAGCTTTCTGTGAAAACATAGAAGTACGATTTATTATTGAAATTTTGATAAATCATATCTCCGAAAGTATTAGCTTGTTAGAGTTGAAAGTAATATCAATGGATTTGTCTGCATCTTGAAATTGGAATTTAAAATTTGTAATGTAAAAAAAATATTTTTTTTGTTACTCCGAAACCATCGGCCGATTTTGCCCAATAACGAACTCAACCGAGATATTTATCTCCCAAACCTTCTCCGAAAATTTCAACTGCCTAGCTGATTCTGTTCGAGAGTTATTGTAGAAACAAAATTTTAAAAATTTTGAAATTTTTTTTTGCCATTTTACGGCAATTCGATTAATACAAAACTTCGCATGCATATAAAGGTCATGATTATACATGCTGCTAAATTTCGGATAGATCGAGTAATCGGTTCCGGAAACATTCATAAAAAATGTTTACTAAAAACGGTCATAACTTCGAAACCGCTGGGTGAATTTCGCCCGTTAACGAACTCGACCGAGATATTTACGCTCCAAACCCACCCTTCAAATTTAAATCCTTTAACCCCTTTCGTTCGAGAGTTATCATGCCTACGGCCGGCCGGCTGGACAGAATTGATTTCGACCACGGATTCTTGATCGGCGAGTCGGACCAAATCGTTTAAGACCATTTTCAGCCAAAAATTCGAAAATTACAGACATTTGGGCAAATTGATAAGCACTCTGTTCCGAGGAACAAGAGCGCCAAAAATGCTGTTTATTCAAGTATTCATAATAATTTTTCACAGCAATCCACAGATTCTTCACAAATGATGAAAAAAACTAGGTTTTCTCAAATGGCATGCCACTTTTTGCGCGTATGTTCTGGGGAACAACGCGTTATAGTTTTGCCCAAATGTCTGTAACTTTCGAATTTTTTGACGAAAATGGTCTCAAACGATTAAGTTCGACTCTCCAATGAAGAACTCGAGGTCAAATTTGATTCTTTCCGTCCGGCCGTACGGCCGTCCGTCCGGCTTTTGCCACGATAACTTGAGAACGAAAAGAGCTAGCGACTTGAAATTTTCAGGGGAGGTGGCGCATCCCAATACGACGGACAAGTTTGTTAATGGGCATAATCGGCCCAGTGGTTTCCGAGTAATAATTTTGTTTTCAACCAATATAAATCCGATCGAATTGAAACTTGGTGGGTAGTTGTAGAATATGAACCTAAGCACGTTTGTGAAATTTTGTGCGAATCGTATGGCTAGAAAATTTTAAAAAAATCATTAAAAAATATTTTTGTTGTCACGATAACTTGAGAACGGAATGAGATAGCGGCTTGAAGTTTTCAGGTTAGGATGTGCACCAGAACGCGACATTTCATCTGGTTTATGAGCATAATCGGCCAAACGGTTTTAGAGTTATAGCCATCTGAAATTTTCTGAAATTTGGTGGTTTTTTGTTCCTCATTAACTCGAAAAATACTGAACCGATTGAATTCAAACATGGTTATTAGTTGTAGAATGCCAACGCGGAAATGTTTGCAAAATTTGGTGAGGATAGCATTTGTAGAAAATTTTTAATAAATCATTGAAAATAAAAAAATAATTCTATATATCAGTAACTATTCGTTTGAAATTGCTGAAATTTTGCAAGAGCCTTCATAACCTAACTCTACTGCCAAGTTTCAAGTTTTAATACGATCGGTTAAATATTGTTAGAGATTCGAGCATTCTTGTGCGAGTTCAGTAGATGGGTGACCGTTGCCTCGATAACTTTCGAACGAAAGGAGATAGGGACTTGCAATTTTCAGAGTAGGTTGCGTATCCGAAAGGGAGAATTGATTTCGTTTTTGGGCATAATCGGTCTAACGGTTTCCGAGTTATACCCACCTGGAATATTATTTCCTTAATAACTCGAAATATAAATATTTGATCGAATTGGTGCTTGGTAACTATTAGTAGAAAATCAACATAAAGGCGTGTTTAAAATTTTGTAAGAACTGTACCCCTAGAAAATTTGAAAAAAATTACGCAAAGAAAAATTTTAAGAACCGTACCCCTAGAAAATTTTTAAAAAAATCACGAAAAAAAAAATTGGTTCAATCACTGACGTGAAGTCAGAAGCTTTTGCGCGTATGTTCTATTGTCCATTCTTCTGTATTGGACACCCTTAATCGAATTTACCATGGTAAATTATGTTGTCCATTCTCCTGTGTTGGACACTTAATTGAACTTGAACCAATTCTTTCATTTCAGATAGTAATTCTAGACAAAGTTTCCTTTCCATTGACATCTCATTAAACTATGTACGTAAATGTAAACGTAAAAAAAATGTAAATGACTTGAAAACTATCGATTTAAGGAACGGGCTCATGTCAACCGAAAGGAAATTTTGTCTAGAATTACTAGCTGAAATGAAACAAGGGGAATTATATCTGGAAAAACCTAGTTTTCAGAAAAGAACTGAATTCTTTTACATTACAAATTTCGAGTGCAATTTTTTCAAGATGCAGTTTCATCATAATAATCCATTGATATCATTCCCCACTCTTACGGTGGGTTTCACAAAGCTTTGACAGCTTTTAATTGCCAAATCAGTGTGATTCTATGTCAATTTCCAGTTCATTTTTGATGCAACCACCGAATTAAATCCATAATTAAGCTAATTATAGCTTCGTGAAACCGACCATGAGAAAGCAATACTTTCGGAGATGTGATTTGTTCTTCATAATTTTTAGATTATACATGTTAATTGATAATGAGCAAAGCACTAGGTAACATTATTAAAATTATTGAATTTGTTATTCCTCATTTAAAAATTTTCTTAACAAATTCAATACATATTTCGACTTTTCCGAGGACCGTTGAATAATTCCTGCGAATTTATTCTCTCAATCATGAACTTCCATTCCATGGTTTCGGACGAAAACGAGAATAGAAAAACATATGACTCTGTGTTAGAATTGTAGCATTTCTTCAGTTTGAATAAAACGCAGATGGAGTGATTTTTTTATTATTTATTTAGAAAATAGGGATATAAACAGATAAAGGTCCAATACAGCATTAACTCTTTGACATAAGAAGTAAATTTTGATGAACAATTCACAATAGAATTAAACGACCAGTTCACAATAAAATTACCATCGCAATCTTCATTCCTATCCTACTTAAAAGGCAGATATACAGAAAATAAATCAAATTGAAATAAAATAAGAAACAAATCAAAATAAAATAAGAATTAGGGGCAAAATAGATTGGTTTATACAGATGACGTAAAACTAAATAAGAACACTCAAATCGCAGCTTTTTTGAGATTTCTGCGTTTTGTGCAAATTCTGCGAATTTCACTGTTTGAACATGCGCCGTATCATTTTCCAAACAAAATAAAGTAGGAAATAAATATGAAAGTTGGCCATCTTCAATTCTTATTCTTATTTCTCATTTTATGTTATTTTGTGTGTGATTAAAAAAATCATTCAAATGCGCATGTTCAACTTTCTTATTGCGCGTATGTTCTGGGGAACATACGCGTTATAGTTTTGCCCAAATGTCTGTAACTTTCGAATTTTTTGAAAAAAATGGTCTCAAACGATTAAGTTCGACTCCCCAATGAAGAATTCGAGGTCAAATTTGATTCTGTCCGGCCGGCCGTCCGGCCGTCCGGCCGTCCGGCCGTTGCCACGATAACTTGAGAACGAAAAGAGCTAGCGACTTGAAATTTTCAGGGTAGGTGGCGCATCCCAATACGACGGACAAGTTCGTTAATGGGCATAATCGGCCCAGTGGTTTCCGAGTAATAATTTTGTTTTCAACCAATATGAATCCGATCGAATTGAAACTTGGTGAGTAGTTGTAGAATATGAACCTAAGCACGTTTGTGAAATTTTGTGCGAATCGTATGGCTACAAAATTATTAAAAAATTATTAAAAAATATTTTTGTTGTCACGATAACTTGAGAACTGAGAGAGATAGCGGCCTCAAGTTTTCAGGTTAGGATGTACACCAGAACGCGACATTTCAGTTCGTTTATGAGCATAATCGGCCAAACGGTTTTAGAGTTATAGCCATCTGAAATTTTATGAAATTTTGTGGTTTTTGTTCCTCATTAACTCGAAAAATACTGAACCGATTAAATTCAAACATGGTTGTTAGTTGTAGAATGCCAATGCGGAAACGTTTGCAAAATTTGGTGAGGATAGCATTTGTAGAAAATTTTAAATAAATCTTTGAAAATAAAAAAAAAAAGTTCTATATATCAGTAACTAATCGTTCGAAATTGCTGAAATTTCGCAAGAACCTTCATAACCTAACTATACTGACAATTTTCAAGTTTTAATACGATCGGTTAAATATTGTTGGAGATTCGAGCATTCTTGTGTGAGTTCAGTAGATGGGTGACCGTTGCCTCGATAACTTTCGAACGAAAGGAGATAGGGACTTGCAATTTTCAGGGAAGGTTGCGTATCCGAAAGGGAGAGTTGAGTTCAATTGTGGGCATAATCGGTCTAACGGTTTCCGAGTTATACCCATCTGGAATATTGTTTCCTTGATAACTCAAAAAATAAATATTCGATCGAATTGAAGTTTGGTAACTAGTAGTAGAAAATCAACATAAAGACGTGTTTAAAATTTTGTGAGAACCGTACCCCTAGAAAATTTGAAAAAAACGACGAGAAAAAAAATTTTAAGAACCGTACCCCTAGAAAATTTCAAAAAAATCACGAAAAAAAAAATTGGTTCAAGCACTGACGTGAAGTCAGAAGCTTTTGCGCGTATGTTCTATTGTCCATTCTTCTGTATTGGACACCCTTAATCGAATTTACCATGGTAAATTATGTTGTCCATTCTCCTGTATTGGACACTCTTAATTCGAATTTACCATGGTAAATTCGAATTAAGTGTCCAATACAGGAGAATGGACAACATAATTTACCATGGTAAATTCGATTAAGGGTGTCCAATACAGAAGAATGGACAATAGAACATACGCGCAAAAGCTTCTGACTTCACGTCAGTGCTTGTTTTATTTGAATTTGCTTATTTGTTGTGTACACCCGCCTTATAACAATATTAAAACAAAATAATTAACAACATAGTATGGAAATTGTTTTATTCCGTGACTAGATTGTTCAGGCATGTATAAGATTCCCAGAATAAAATTTCAATAATCGTCAGAGGGCATTCCTCCACCCACTTCATTATGGCATATGGTTGCTCAACCGATAATAGAGATGTATGAGCATCCAAAAGCGGTATACGCGGATGACCGCTTTGTTCATCTGCATCCATCATCGTGCTCGTAAATGGGAAGGTAAAAATCGAAAAGGAGAAGCAACTCTAAAATTTGCACAATATATCTTTATTTATGAACGCGACGAGTTTCTATGGAAAGTGGCTATCGTTTTATTTATGGGGGCTTTTTGCGAGAGCACCCATAAGTAGATGGGACTCCGAGACGTTAATGACTAGACCTAAAAACGGTCTTTCATGTAACGCGGACGAAAAAAAAGAAATACAAACAATTCGTGTCATACGTAAACGGAAAGTTGTCCGGGCAAGATGCAGGACGATGTCAGCGACCTTGCTGTACCTTGCCTCTGGCGCTGGTTGTCCATACGAATGCGATCGTATGACGTAAACTTTCGTAATAGCCTTTTTGATGTCGAGAATGCTGTCGATTTTCATCGGACAAGATGTTACGCCTAGTCGTGAGAAGTTTTTCGGATTCCGATCCTCGGAGAAAGAAGAAAACAATTATTTCTTATAGTAATAGGTTATTATCCTCAAGTTTAACTCTCTGTATCGATACCCTCTGTGTTAAGAATTGTTTTCATTAGTACATCGTATGGCAGAACTCAGCAGTTTAGAAGGGTTATAAAAATTTAACAGAGTTATAAAGAGAACGATTGTTCATTCTCGAAGTTTCGAAGATAACATAGTCTAGGTGCTTGCTGCCCGAAATTTACACTCTGTCTCTGGAGTTGGGTACAGCTTTTACACGACGAGCTGTTTACAGTGTGGTCCAATGAAAATCTCGATTTTCCGGATTTTAAATGAGAATGTGGAAAATCGCTTGGACTCGTCGATTCCAAGGGGAACTACTTGTCCGCTCTTTGTATCCCCGTAACTGCAACCCCCTAACGGGGGTGAGCACAACACCTTGGTTTTGAATAAGTATGAAGGATGTTGCGATACCTCATTTTGAAGATCTTATCGAGTACTATATGATCCTGAAATTTCGCTCCAAAATTTACATCCATAACGAAATGACAGCTAAAATAGTGGAGGAGTACTTATGTCCCCTTCTTCCAATCCAGGCGTGAGGAAAACTTTCATCTAAGAACTGACGCACCGGTTGAACGAAATGAGGTGGTGCGCCATCTTGTTGGAAAATGATCGTTTGATGCTCTTCTTCTCTAATACTGGCACGAGGGCTGGATAAATAGCGTTCTCCAATAGATTTGAATAAAATTGGATTATGTGATTTTAATAAATACCCGTCAAAACATTTAATGCGATGCGAGGCTCTACCTACCCCGAAAATTTCAAGTCGCTGTCTATTTCCGTTCTCAAGTTATCGTGGCAACGGAAGGCCGGACAGAAGAAGACCTCGCATTTTTCATCTGGGAGTCGAACCCAATCGTTTGAGACCATTTTCGGCCAAAAATTCGATAATTACAGACATTTGGGCAAAATGATAACGCGATGTCCCCCAGAACATACGCGCAAAAAATTGAATTCAAAAGTTGTAATGTAAAAAATTTTTTTTAATTTTTCATTAGTCCTAAACCATTGGGTTTTGCGCAATAATGAACTTAACCGAGATATTTATCTCCCAAACCTACTCTGAAAATTTCAACTGTCTAGCTCATTCCGTTCTAGAGTTATCGTGTCTACGGCCGGACCGGCCGAACAGAATCGATTCTGACCACGCATTCTTGATCAGTGAGTCGAACCAAATCGTTTAAGACTATTTTCATCCAAAAATTCGTAAATTACAGACATTTGGGCAAAATGATAACGGGATGTTCCCCAGAACATACGCGCAAAAAATTCAATTCAAAAGTTGTAATGTAAAAAAAATATTTTTTTTTGTTACTCCGAAACCATTGGGTTTTGCCCAATAACGAACATAACCGAAATATTTATCTCCCAAACCTACTCTGAAAATTTCAACTGCCTACCTCATTCCGTTCGAGAGTTATCATGTCTACGGCCGGACCGGCCTAACAGAATCGATTCTGACCACGGATTCTTGATCAGTGAGTCGAACCAAATCGTTTAAGGGCCGGTATTATAAACATTTGTCGAAGTTAACTTTAGCTCAAGCTGTTCGAGAGCTTATGAGGGGTCTCCTTGGGGAAGACCTAGGAAGGATCAGTATAATCCATATACTATACTTTATCGGTCGAGATAACTTTAGCCTTAAAATGACTGTTTAAAAAAAGGCCCATTTCTGTGGTCTGTGTGAATGTTCTGTGCTAATTTGAATAACTCTACATTTGAAATTTTTTCCCAGTCCCTTGAAAATTACTTGATAAATTGAAGAATATCAGTCAAAATTGGTCGGCTCGTTAATTTGAAGGAATTATACCTTGTTCTTGCACGTTAACATTCAATATTTTGAAGTCCGGGCTCCTCCACTCGCTTATCATGCTCAGACAAGTCGTTTGTTTACATAAATGAAATACATATGAGTGAATGTATTAAAATGAATTCAAGAAAGAACAAGTGTCTTACTACCCTTTGCTTCTACTCCCTCAAACTAATAAAAGTGACGATTTCTTCGCAGCTCTCACCATTATCGAAAATTCATTGGACTATTATACACTGAACTCGCTCACTCAGAAAATTACGGACTTTTTTCAAAATGAAAATTGAAATAATACATAAATCGGAAATTTTAATCAAACTCGTATTATTTGAATCATCAGAAGACCCTCTCGATCACGTGAGCACTTATTAATGTCAAAAGTTAAATAATATTCATTCGTTTCAGTAGCTTTATTTTTAAATGAGCAAAAAAAAAGTGTTGGTTATGCTCATAAGATCTATAAAAGAAAAATTTCGGGCATAGCAATTGAAATGAAATGATTACATTTTTTATATATAATGTATTTATAAAGTTTGGAAGTATTCCTCAATCAATTCTTGTCGCACCAAATTACGATTCTGATTGTGTGGCATATGTTGATTGAAATTCTCCAATTCTACAGCCACATTTTGATCAGGTTCTTCTTCCCTCATATTAACTGCGATATTATGAAGCATTGCAGTTGCTACGATAACAGTCATGTTGTTTCTCTCTTTAATCGAATTGTCAATTGCAGTATGGGAAATCTTCTTTTCCATACACCGTACTGCCTTTCTACAACATTTCTAGTTCTTATTTGAGATTCATTGTAGAGTCTCTGGGGTTGATTTTGTGGGTTTTCCAAAGGAATCACCATATACTCGGGCAATGCAAATCCTGAATCGCTCACCAAAAAACTATTACCAAAGGTGCCTTCTTCAAATCGTGCCTTGAGTCTAGAATGCGTAAATATTATATTCTCATGTGTGGCTCCCGGCCACCGTGCTACGTTATCTCTAATGCGTAAATGACTATCAGCAACGGTTTGGACATTATATGAGAAGTATCCTCTTCTGTTCCGATAATTTTCAGCATCATTTCCCCCTAAAAGTTATATAATTGTATAAATCACTTGAGTACAGTCTAAAAATAATTATAATTTACACTAGATATTAAAATAGATGCTAGAAATACAAACCTATTAGGTAGTTGGTCTTTGTAAATTTGCTTCAATGTGACCCATTAACACTAGTACAGACTCTTTTGATATTCCAAATCTGCTTTTAAATTCCGTTTCGTTCCATGGTGAAATGGTCTGAACGATTTCTAAATACCCTTTCATACATAAAAAACAAAAGAACAAAAGTTTTTCAAAAATAAATTGGATATCGCTGCGGAAAATCAAATAATAAAATTAGGGTTATATCAAATACTTAGGTTATATTTACATATGAACTGTCGAAAATCACCATTTTCTACAAAGTTAACTTTAACTTTAACCCATACCCCATCCACCCAATAAAGTTAACTCGTAAAATGGGAAGATAACTTTGATGGTGACGTCATTCCACAAGTTAACTTCAAGATATCTGTCAAAATAGTTTTATAATACCGACCCTAAGACTATTTTCATCAAAACATTCGAAAATTACAGACATTTGGGCATATTGACGAGTACTCTGTTCCGAGGAACAAGAGTGCCAAAAACTGCAGTCTCAAATATCTATAATCCATATAGTAAGAAGTTTTTCAGTTCTGAAGATTTTTGTGTTACGATATCTTGGGGTACAGAGCTTGCTGTGTATCCGATTTAATATTTACCTTGAATCGAAATCTTATCTCGCCACATTTCCAATCTACTCTAAAACACAACAAAGGTTTAAAACTTCATGAGCTATTACAGAAGTTGTGTTGTCAACAAGTACATTCTGTACAGCATAAATTCGGTAGATTTTGAATTCATGGGATATTCAAAGTTATAATTTTGTACTGAATTCACTTGAGCTAGTAAAGAAGACCATTGTCTCAGTTTATATTCGTATAGAAACAATTCCCATTACATATTTATCGCCGAAAATGTCATCTCCAATACTAAAAATTCTCGGATAAGTTCGAAGATAAAAGTCTTACTATGTTAGCTGTCCGAATTGTCGAATTGGAGCCAAATGAAAGCACGGAATGGAAATTTTATGATAGACTGAGAGGTTCGAGCAGAAAGAGTTAGCCAAACAATGATGTGGTTGTGTAATATAAGAGTCTATCTCAAGGCGCCAGGTTTGATATATACCAGGTGTTGCCAAAAGTCTTCTGATTTCTTCGAGATCTAGCCCTGGTTGGCGTGATTTTTCGTTCAGTATGGCACCATTTTTGTCGTGGGGCGCCAATCTTCGATAGAAAACCCAATTTTGAGACGGAAAGTTCACATTAATATACATCCAGATTGGGGTTTTAATTTTCTCAAATAATAAACCTTCGAAACCGTTCACGTTGATGAATTGGATTAAATGGGCTGTAAAACCCCTGGTTACTAATTTTTTGCGCTCTTGTTCCTCGGAACAGAGTGCTTATCAATTTGCCGAAATGTCTGTAATTTTCGAATTATTGGCTGAAAATGGTCATCAACGATTTGGATCGACTCACTGATCAAGAATCCGTGGTCGAAATCGATATGTCCGTCCGTTAACACCATAACTCTCGAACGGAAAGAGCTGGACATTTGAAATGGTCAGACTATGTAGGTTTGGGACATAAATACATATCTCGGTTAAATACATTATTGAACAAAATCGGCCGGATGGTTTTGGAGTAAGAAAAAAATTTTTTTTACAAATTTTGAATTCATTTTTTTTTAAGATGCAGTTTCATCACAAGAATCCATTGATATAATTCTCAGATATGATCTTTCAAAATTTCAATAATACATCGTACTTCTATGTTTTCACAGAATGCGAATTCTATCTGTGTGTGTTCTATCTGTTTGCGATAGCTGTCGTTTGGTCCAGTTTGTAAGATAAACCTCATTAATGTCAAACGAAACTGAAAGTGTATTTCTGGAGAGTTTGGTTGATGTAAGCATGTAAACAATTTGAAATTTGGATTCGCTAAGTTCATAGGCAGAGTTTTTTGGTTAGTGAGTCGAAAATGAATGATGCAAGGAAGTCGAGCATAATTTACGAGTCATTCTCTAATTATTGAAGTTTGAAAAAAGTTGCCAAAATTGGACCGTCATACAAAGATAAGATATAGAGGGATTTAAATTTCCAATTTCCAACTTTGTGTTCCTTATTCCAATAATTATTATTATTTTTATTTGTGCTTTCCATAAATCGTATTAGTTATGTCATTCACATATCTGTATTTTATGTGTTTGCGTAAATCGCGAAATATGCCGATTCGCACCGTTTTCGAACGGGAATCATGGCAAAAAGTAAAGATGAGAGATATGTAACATTGATGATTTCTTGAAATTAGAAAACTGTGAAAATTTATCGAAAATAAGTAATAAGAGTTGTTGAAAACCGTGCTTTTACATTATATCTGTACGCACACAGCGTGGTCTATCATACTACGATTTGGTTCATATCTCCAGGTTCCGAGATTGATTGCCGTACCAGAAATTGTCGATTTTTCATTTTTGCGCGTATGTTCTGGCGAACATTGCGTTATCATTTTGCCCAAATGTGTGTAATTTTGGATATTTTTCCGAAAATGGTCTCAAATGATTGTGTTCGATTCCCTGATGAAGAAGTCGAGGTCAAATTTGATTCTGTCTGGCCGGCCGTCCGTTGCCACGAGAACTTGAGAACGGAAAGAGATAGCGACTTGATATTTTCAGGGTAGGGGGCGCATCCCAATACGACGGACTAATTCGTTAATGGACATATATATGCTGATGACATTGCCCTTGCATTTCGTCATTCTGATTTCCAAAGTATAGAAAATAATCTATCTGCAGATTTAGAAATCCTGAAAAAGTACCTATTTGAGTGGCGTTTGTGTCCGAATCCTAATAAAACTGAGGTTTCTTGCTTTCATTTGAACAATCATCAAAAATATAGAACATTGAGTGTTACTTTCGGTGATTCTTTCTTGAGACATAATTTTTATCCTAAATATCTAGGAGTGAAACTAGATTCCTCTTTGAATTTCAAAGTCCATTTGGAAGACTTGCGTCTGAAGTTGAAAACAAGAAATAACATTCTGCAGAAATTAGCTGTACTTCATGGGGTGCTGATGCAGCTACTCTTCGAACGGCAGCCTTAGCCTTGGTTTTTTCTGCCGCTGAATATTGTTGCTCCGTCTGGTTTAATAGTGCTCATACTCAAAAAATTGATGCACAGCTGAATTCATCTATGAGGATCATCACTGGAACTATTAGATCTACACCTATTCATTGGTGCCAGTTCTTTCAAACAATGTCCCGCCCCATATTCGCAGGCAGACTGCTGTTTCAAAATCTTGGAATAAATTTCATTCTTTTCCGAACTCATTTCCGATTCTCTCCTACATTCCAGACAATAAGATTCCCACATTGAAGTCACAAAACCCTTTATGGTCCAACTGTTTTCTTAATTTGAATAAAAGAGACAAGGAAGTTTGGCGGTCTGAATGGATTTCTTGCGATTTATTCAACAAAGATGTAATTTCTGATCCTTCAAATAGAGTTCCGGGGTTTGATCTTCCAAGGAAAATATGGTCTTTTCTGAATCGTCTAAGAACCGGTCATGGTCGATGCAACAGCAGCAGATGGAACTCAGTTGAGAGCCCTAGTTGTGAATGTGGGGAAGCAGAGGAAACCATAGATCATTTAGTTGATAATTGTCGCATATATAGATTCAAGGATGGTTTTAGGGCTATTCATAATGTTTCTGAATCTTTTTTAGAATGGGTAGCGAGTTTCAAATCTATTTGATAAAATATAGAATATTCCATTTTTAATTTGTTCGTTTTCTCCGTTTGTCTTTTCCTATTCCAGATTGAACTTCTCTGCTTGTTGAAGGAAGAAGCGATAGTAATGAAAAATATGCCCTTCAATATTTAATATTACAGCATATTTTGTTAACAATTTTCTTTTTTCATAAATCTCAACACTAACGGGGAGATAGGGTTTTTTTGCTGAGGTTTTTCCCTAAGCACTCACTATCATATATCAAATTATATGGTACCCCTATACACTAACCTCTGCTAACACTTTTTTCATACGCATGCTTTATTGTTAGATTAAAAACAAATGTAATGCCCGAAGTTCAAAAGAATATATATTGTATGATTGAACTGATTTGTGTCACAAAGCACTGTTTCTTTTCGACCAAACAGTAAATGTATGTCTTCGAATGGGTCCTTACGCCAACACAGACACAACACTTTTTGTTTTCGACCCAAGAGTGAATGTATGTATTTGAGTCGAAACTAATCGTTTGAGATCATTCTCGGCCAAAAAGTGAACCAGTTTTTTTTTGACACTAGTTTTATAATAGTCGGACTTATATTCATGAAAATATTGGGAATATTATTTTTTTTTCTGGAGCTAGGCTGCCTTGGGCTAGCTCAGTACCTGGATGGGTGACCGCTCTGGCTATAAATTTGAACAAGTGCGCCAAAGCTCTTGGTTGGCCACAGTGCTTTTCCAACTAGCTTTTCGAAGAGCTAAATAATGTTAGAATAAGAGTTTGAAGGCTCAGTTACACAATGGCAGTAATGTTTTATAAGATCCCTACTCAAATCGACCTTCCCTCATCGAGTATTCTAACCAAATTAATGTTTTTGGCGCTCTTGTTCCTTGGAACAGAGTGCTTATCAATGCGCCCAAATGTCTATAATTTTCGAATTTTTGGCTCAAAATGGTCTCAAACGATTTGGTTCCACTCATTGATCAAACATCCGTGGCCAAAATCGATTCTGTCCGGCCGGTAGGCCGTTAACGCGATAACTCTCGAACGGAATGAGCTAGACAGTTGAAATTTTCAGAGTAGGTTTGGGAGATACATATCTCGTTTAAGTTAGTTATTGACAAAAGCAGCTGATAATTTCGGAGTAACGAAAACATTTTTTTTTTACATTACAAATATCAAATTCAATTTTTTTCAAGATGTTTTGCATAATGACATATTAGTTATTTAAGAGCAGTTATCATATTATGTCTCATGAGTTTCGGGCAATCGATCACTTCCGTCTTCCGTAGCGTACTTTCATTTCTGAGCCTGACAACAGTGCTTTCTTCAGATCGGCTCCGTTGAAGAATCGGTGAAAGGGAGGAAGGAGCGCCGATAAATACGTCTGTGACCCCACTAGTAGGCCTGAGATGTTCAAGGACATCTGGTCCCGGAACACCATTGCTCAACGCGATTGTCTATGCGACCTCCCACTAAAGTACACCATACGTGATCTAAATAATCACAAGGATGCAAAGTTGCTTCAGGATGCGCCCCTGGGCGAATAATATAATGCCGCCCCTTCTGGTTATTCCACTCTAATCATTTTACTTATTTCTTCTTTAATGAAACAATTTGAAAATCATATATTTATTCATTCAGGTGAAATTAAGTATAACAAAATAAAATAACATACATTCTAAAATATGTAACATAATGTACTGATTCCTGTTTTTAATTATTCTAATAACCGTTTAGTATCACCGGGACTTCTGCTGTTGAAGTCAATCTGGTATCAGTCTCGCATCAAATCAATCATGGATTGATATCAAATTGACGGGAAGGATGGATTGATGGTCTGGATTGATGGAATATTAATGCATATTAATGTGCTTCGTCAGTCCATCAATCCGTCACAATCAGTCTCATCGCGATCAAGGTCACGGACTGAACTGATGCGAGATTGATGGCAGATTGACCTTGTAACCTCCTTCTATTACTTAATTTTTCTGATCTTGAATGTATTGTGATCGTCTAGTGAATTATAAGAACTACGTACTCTCGTTGTGTAGGCAACACAAGTTACACTCAATGAAACAAGGAAAATGGGCGGGAAGTTCAAAGGTTCAAGCAAGGTTTCCGCTCAGATACGCATATTTTGTGACTGGTGGAAAAGAACACTTGGAAAAACTCCCAGTAGTCTTATTGTCGTGATCAGACAAAGATATATCAACCAACTGGTACATTCATATTTCTACAATAATTGGGAACGTACGTGGTGGGTCGTTAAGTGTCTGTACCTGCCGTATGAAATTGGAATATTCACCGGATCGATGGTCAGTAAGCATTTATACATCATTTATATTCGCAGAAGGTGAGTTAATAACAGTGCCAGACCTACACTCTTTCTACCTTAGTCATTCACTCAAGAGGTGGTTGAAGAGCAGTGCCAGACCTCACTCTTTCTTCCTCAAGCCTTTGCCTGACCTACAACTATCGGGCAGGCGTAGGATTTGTACAAGGGATGCGTTTATCGCTCGTGTCGTTTAGCTTCACCAGGATCCCAACGGGGTCAACGAATTTGAACAAACTATCAGAGAGCTAAGCCTTGAGTAACGAGAACGTGTTCCTGCTTGATCGGTACGGCCAAAGCTGATGAAAATGCAGTAAAACTATCTTAGTGATGCTACGGAGCTTACAATTCCAACACTACTAAGAAGTTACCCTTTTATGTGACCGGTCCCGACTTGTATGCTTTTTCCCTTTACACATATGGTATCATATTAATTACATCAACAATAATTGTACGCAAGCTGAGGTTTTTTAATAATTCAGATACTAATACCAGTAGGTTAATTGCACAATATAAGACAGACCAAAAGATACACAAAGGAAGGACTGAATCATGATATGTATTCAAAGGATACAAAAAACTTGGACCAAAGTGATAAGGACACAACGACCAGGTACTGACAATGCAAAACACCAGACGGGCTTTGAATTCTTACTTATTGAATAACTTGTTGAACACCAATAATATTTGAATTAATGAATTGTTGAATGGTGAACGCTTGAAGCTTCGATCTCCCATATTAGTTCCATCCTCAAGTGGTTCAAGTATCCTTTTAAGTGGTTTTCGTCACTTTTTGTAAACAATAAATATTAGCGTCCCTTTTTGGGTCACAGATTCTCTCTGTCATATTTTGTGTACGTCGTTCTATGAAGAGCGTCACCTGAGGGGGTGCGTTCCCTTCTATGATACGTAGTCTTTCGGGCTTCAAACTGATTTCAATTACCCGAGCTCAGTCGTTAAGAGTGGTCGTAGGTCTAATCTCTGAGTTCCGAGAATGGAAGGAACAAGAAACCCAAGCAAATCACAATCCTCACGAATACAAGTATTTATTCACATTAAATACAAATTATCTGGTACCAGTAAAATATTTACAAACAAGCTTTCGGCAAAGGGAGAAAATGTTGTTGATATATTATAATTTCAGTATATTTCATTAGGAAAATATTCACTAAAATTGACTTCCCTGTATATATACGAGAATGGTTGGCAAAATCTCTCCTTTGTTTGGGAACTCCTGTATATGAATGGCCAGGAAGTTAGGTTGGTGAAACTCCCTTATTTCTTTCGGACCTGCCTGTATATAAGATGAGGGAATCTCCAGTATTAAGTCAACTTCAGTTATTCCAAGATGTTCGGGAAATATGAATCTCTTCAAGGAATCCAATATCAACACAAGTCTCAGGAATGTATGAAATTGAAAATTTTTCCTCCAGAAAAATCTTCCAGAAAAACTTTCTTCCAGAAAACTTTCTTCCAAAAAAAAACCCTTAAAGGGTTTTCACGATAACACAAAAATATAAGGTAGAATACCGAAATAATGAGATAGATCAATCACTGGAAAATTACGAGTATTCTTTTTAACGTTCTCAATGACGATCCAAAACGAAAAGAAAGGACCTCGTCAATTATTCGCGCATGCATGTGTTGAAGATAAGACATATGCACTGCCATCGCACAAGTACGTTTTTCTTCTTCGGGATATATTAGGTGGAAATAAATACAGGGGTAAACAATTTACGTGTAGCACGCTACACTACCCCATATCCCCAAGAAAAGGTCTTTGCTTTCAAAGAGCTTTTTCCAGTTCTAGACGTTGAGAGAAAAGTTGGGCGCCAGTGATCCATTGAATCACAAGATATAAGAGGGAGAGATAGGCTTCGAATGGACATCATCCTGCATCTGTAAGACACAAAATTAATTACTCCAGAACAACTCAGTAGATACGCAACATTTACACATATATGTAGATTAGATACCGTATATCAACACGTTGCTCCGAAAAGAAGTAGAAATAATCAGGGGTTGAGGAAAAATTTGATCCTAGGCAGAAGATAAAGGTAATTGTAATGGAGAGATATACATCATGCAAAGATGTAGAAGATAGATCACTCCACTGCAGAAAGGTAAATGCCCAAGGAAAATTTCGAACCAAGGCAGAAGATAAAGGTAATTGTTATGGGGAGAGATACATCAGGTTATGATGTAGAAGATAGGTCACCCCATTACAGAGAGGTAATTGCACAAGGTCCAAAAAGAAATAGGTAGAAGATAAAAATGTATCAACAAAGATACATAACCCTGAATATTTCAAATAGAGATTGAGTCCAAACTGAAGCAAAAATACTTTCAAAAGTAGGAAGGAATGGAGTTAATGGAAGGAAACACAGGAAACAATCAAACCTGTAAACAGTTGTCTGAATCATTCAGGCTCAATATCCAAAGAATCATTATCATCTTCGGTTAGATCAGGTTTCAAATCCTTAATATGAAAATTTCCCAATTCCTTACCAGACAGGTCGACTAAACTGTAAACGAGGGGAGATAATAACTTATTTACTATGCAAGGGACGAATTTGGGAGCAAGCTTTGAGGTGAAATTTTTAGAAGCATCCGAAAGTACGAAATTTCTCTTCCAGACCCTGTCACCAACATTCAGACGAACTTCTCGTCTTCTGAGATTGTATCTACGAGCGTTGATCTCGTAAGAATGTTTCAGACGTTTTCGAACTTCTTCATAGAGCTCTGGTAGTTGTTGTACCAAATTCGAGTCCAACACTTTATCCCCTATGGTGATAGAATTATCAGCATTTTCTGAAATAAGACCAAAAAACGAACCATCAGTGGCTATATTTCTAAGAAAGACTAAAAATGAGGGACTATATTTCAAACTCTCAGATCTTGCAAGTCTGATAGCCTGAGCAATTTGCTGAATGTTTTGGTCCCAAAGTTTGTGATCACCATCTATGAATGATCTGATGGCGGTAACAATGGTTTTATTAACCCGTTCGGTAGGGTTTATTTGCGGGTGGAAACGTGCATTGTAGAATATTTTCTGCACTTTATACTTTTTCATCAGATTCTTAAATTCGGAGGATATAAATTGTGATCCATTATCCACAGCAAAAATTTGAGGCACTCCAAAAATTAGAAAAATATTATTTTCTATAAATTTCACTATCGCTTTACTGTTAGCCTTGGATAGAGGCTGTACTAAAACAAACTTTGTGAACCAATCAGTTACAACGAGAAGATACTGGTTACCTGATTTTGAACGTGTATAGGGACCCAGCAAATCAGCACTCAAAAACTGAAATGGGAAGTTGATGTTACGATACTTGCCCATCAATCCTGCTTGCGGTAAGTTACCCGACTTACAAGAAGCACATACCTTGCAGTTTTTAACATATTTGATCACAGAGTTTTTCATCCGAGGCCAATAATATAAGGAAGATATTCGATGTAAGGTCTTGTAAACACCAAAATGTCCTGCAGTTGGCTCATCATGAAACTTCTTCATAATTTCCAGTCTGTGAGGAGTAGGAACAACAATTTTCCATTCAGGAGAATCATTTATCAGACGGAACCTGGGCAAAATATGTTTATATAAAATACCATTGCTAACTTGAAATTCGGGATACAGTTCAGGATTATCAATTACTTTAGATAGGAAATTCTTATACCATTTGTCAGTTATCATTTCAGAGAGATTCAAAATTGAAACTTCCACACTTTCGGTTGCCAGACGAGACAAAGAATCAGCCACAGTGTTGAGAGATCCACTGCGATGAACAATTTTGAAACGGTATGAAGATAGTCTCATAATCCACCTAGAGATGCGCTGGTTAGGATTCTTCATCGAATTAAGCCACACTAATGATGAATGGTCAGTAATGACTGTAAACTCGGTACCCTCGATATAAGGTCGAAATTTCTCAATCGACAAGACAATAGCCAACAGTTCCCTCTCAGTGGTTGAATAGTTGCGTTGACTTTTATTCAAGATTTTACTATAATATGCCACTGGATGTTCTAACCCATCTTCCTCCTGAAAGAGAACTGCTCCGATACCTTTATCGCTAGCATCACAAGCGATACAAAAGGGTTTTGAGAAATTAGGACTTGCTAAAATAGGAGCCGACGTCAACAATGACTTTATTTGTAGGAATGCTTCATTTGCCTCATCTGTCCACACAACTGCTTGTCCCTTTTTTCTACCTTTTAACAAATCAGTGATAGGACTACACACTGAAGCAAAATCCCGTAAAAATCTGCGGTAATAACCTATGAGACCTATCAAACGTCTGATCTGAGTTGTATTTTTCGGAGTGGGATAATCTAAGATGTCTTGAACTTTAGATGGATCAGTCCTTAAGCCATCTGCATCTACCACAAAACCTAAGAACATTAGGGATGGTCTACAAAATTGGCATTTATCAAAATTTATCGTCAGATTTGCTGCTTGCAGACAGTGAAAAAGTTTTCTGAGCACAGTGAGATGCATTTCAAAGGTGGGAGTACAAACAATTATGTCATCAACGTAGTAGAACACATAGGGCTCTAATGAAAGGCCAATTACCATGTCCATAAGTCTTACCATTGCTTGACAGGCACAATTCAAACCGAATGGTAATACATTGAAACAGAATAAGCCTCTACCTGGGACTCCGAAGGTTGTTTTTATTTTAGATTCTTCATCTAAAGGAATTTGGAAAAATGCCTGTTTTAAATCAATAGAACTCAGATATGAAGCATCACGAACTTTCCTTAGAATGGAATCAATAGTAGGCATAGGGTAACTATCAGTTAAGGTAACGGTATTTAATTTCCTGGCATCAAACACAACTCTATGGGTTCCATCTTTCTTAGGAACTATCCAGAGGGGAGACAACCACGGGCTACACCCAGAAATTGGTTTAATCACGTCGAGTTCCAACATTTTGTCGATTTCTTCGTTCAGAACTTTCTGCATTGCCGGAGAAAGAGGATACTGTCTCTGCCTAATAGGCTTTGCATCACC
This sequence comes from Halyzia sedecimguttata, assembly GCA_937662695.2. Lineage (NCBI taxonomy): Eukaryota > Metazoa > Arthropoda > Insecta > Coleoptera > Coccinellidae > Halyzia > Halyzia sedecimguttata. Next base: position 119,739,628 of record OW569411.2, read on the forward strand.
AGTATCGATATGATGTTGGTACAAATGAGTCCTGCCTAATCTATCAGAAGGTGCAAGTGTCTTGAACAGGTCAGTAACAAAATCCAGTTCGAATCTTTGAGAATCAGACAATGAATCAGAACTGAGAAGGGCTCTAACAACGGCCACCGAGGGATCTAAAGATAAGGAAGAGGAATCATAGGTAAAATTTTCGAAATTGAGAGTTAAGTTGAACGTATGAATGAAGTCCATACCCAATATGAGGTCATGAGTAATAGAGGGAACGACAAGTACTTTGAGAATTTTAACAGTATCATTCAAACTTATTGGGAGATTGACATAGCCAAGGGTGTTCTGAGACCTTCCATCAGCCGTAGTTAGGTTAATCGATACGTCGTAGTTAAGAGATAAATTCAACTTTCTCATAAGATGAAAGGAAGAGTGCCCTAAAATGGTCACATTGCTACCGCTATCAACTAGGCAAGATATGGGTTCACCTTCAACATAGACAGTTAGGTAAGGACGATTGTCCTTTTGACGGAGTTCTAATAGCGGATTGGTTTCTGGTGGTGAGGTAGTTTGTTCATCTTTGAGAGAATCAGAAGGAGACAAATTTTCATAAATGTGAGGTGAATCTGATTTTTCAAGAGTTATATTTGAAGAATATATTAGTTTTTGTTCTGGTTCCACCTTGCTTTTTGATTTTGTGCAGGTTTTTGGCCTGAAGGACCTCCAATACCTGCGGAATTGTGGCCCGGTTTTACGTTTTTTGAGCAAAGTGGGCAATTGGACTTGATCACGTTTTTCTGACCACAACCATAACAAAAACGTGTTCTCTGCTTACGACATTCGTTATAACGATGGTTTTCTCCACCACAATTCCAACATTTAACATTAGAACTAATTTCCGATACTACCAGCTTCTTCGGCTGGTTTGAAACATTCAAACAGAGAGCGTCTTCTACTTTTCTGCAGATAGACGTTAACTGAGATATCGAATCAATATCCTGCAAAACAAGAGCCCTAACATAATCTGAAAGTAGATTATTTCTAATAATATTGACCATTTCGGACTCAGGTGGACAATTATTCAATCTATAAAATTGAGCTTCCATGGACGTGATGAAAATAGCAACAGACTCACGAGGGTTCTGTTTACGGGACTTTATATCATTGAGCATGACGGAGTCATGATTACTATGAAGAAAAGTAGATTTCAAAGCAGTTACTAGATCGTTCCAGTTAGAATAACGATTCTTTATATGGTTGTTATGCCACCAAGTCCAGGCTTCGCTTTCAAACAAATCTCCAGCAGATTCGAACAGATCAGAATCTGTGCAACACCTAGAGATTTTAAGGGATTCAACCAATTCCAAGAACGGAATCAATGGTTCCTTCCCGGAAAATTTCTTCAGACCCCATTTGTATACGGGAATACATTTAGAGTTGGTTTGAAAATTGAGAGGGCAAAGGGGGTTCTGCAATCCTGTGGATTTAACAGGAGTGGAAGTAGAAGGAACTTGTGCATCTGGACCAGAAATCTTCTCAGCAATATCAGATTCGATCAGAAGAACCTCTTTAAAAAGATTCTGTTTAATGACAGATTCATCATCGTTTTCAGACGATAACCGATGTATTCTACCTGACACATGAGTTAAACGAGAAATTAGGCGCTTATAATCTACATGGGGCGATTTTGAGCTGAACTTAGAGCAAACATCTCTGAGATCATCCAAACTTTCCTTAATCCCTTCAATGTTCTCTTCGAGTGAATAAGGATCAGATAAAACTACGAAACTGCGATCTGAGGATTCCTGGGATAGCAAACCCCTCAAAATTTTCCGCTTGTCATCCACTGATGACGGAACTTCAATTCCACGAATCGCAATCTCATAAGATAATTCATTCTGTTTCAAAAAATTTGGATTAATCATCATAATGAAAATAAAATTATTGGTTAAGCAGAATGGCAAAATTGAAGATAAATCTAGACACGACCAAATCTGAAAATGAAAACTCAACAATCCGATATAATTGCCAACAGAATCAATCGAAAAATTCGTAGATAACTCCAAAATCCTACCACGAAGAAGAGTGTGACGTGCCACCAGGCTCAAGTCATCCCATCCAAACTCAGAGATTAAAAAAAAATTATTTTCCAAAAAAAAAAGAGAGCCCCACGTTGGGCGCCAAAATTTGTAGCCTTTCGGGCTTCAAACTGATTTCAATTACCCGAGCTCAGTCGTTAAGAGTGGTCGTAGGTCTAATCTCTGAGTTCCGAGAATGGAAGGAACAAGAAACCCAAGCAAATCACAATCCTCACGAATACAAGTATTTATTCACATTAAATACAAATTATCTGGTACCAGTAAAATATTTACAAACAAGCTTTCGGCAAAGGGAGAAAATGTTGTTGATATATTATAATTTCAGTATATTTCATTAGGAAAATATTCACTAAAATTGACTTCCCTGTATATATACGAGAATGGTTGGCAAAATCTCTCCTTTGTTTGGGAACTCCTGTATATGAATGGCCAGGAAGTTAGGTTGGTGAAACTCCCTTATTTCTTTCGGACCTGCCTGTATATAAGATGAGGGAATCTCCAGTATTAAGTCAACTTCAGTTATTCCAAGATGTTCGGGAAATATGAATCTCTTCAAGGAATCCAATATCAACACAAGTCTCAGGAATGTATGAAATTGAAAATTTTTCCTCCAGAAAAATCTTCCAGAAAAACTTTCTTCCAGAAAACTTTCTTCCAAAAAAAAACCCTTAAAGGGTTTTCACGATAACACAAAAATATAAGGTAGAATACCGAAATAATGAGATAGATCAATCACTGGAAAATTACGAGTATTCTTTTTAACGTTCTCAATGACGATCCAAAACGAAAAGAAAGGACCTCGTCAATTATTCGCGCATGCATGTGTTGAAGATAAGACATATGCACTGCCATCGCACAAGTACGTTTTTCTTCTTCGGGATATATTAGGTGGAAATAAATACAGGGGTAAACAATTTACGTGTAGCACGCTACAAATGCCTCTGTGATATAGTCAAGCGATGATCAGGTTAATTGTTAGAATAGAATTAGAGGAAGAAATATACGAATTTCTTCAATAGGTACTGCAATTTATTATTAAATAAAGGATATAAAAAAATAAAACAACCCATATTAAATAACATTCCTACACTTGAATATATAATATTTAATAAACGATATAAAAAATAGAAGAACTTATATTAAATAACATTCATACACTTGAATATATAAAGTAGGCATAATCTGTAATGCTGCGTATTCACCTGCAACAGAATGCTCCGAACGAACCAAACACGCCGCTCGCGCTCTAACAAATTTGTCTAGTCAATACGTCGCGCAGAACAGAACCGAACGCACCAAACATTTTCCGAGGTTTGTCGGTAAATGCGATTTGCACTGGGAACGCAGCGAATACCGCAAACTCTCCAAACAGCCCGCACAATGTTTGTTGCAGCGCGCGCGGTGTGTTTGGTTCGTTCGAAGTGTTCTGTTGCAAGTGAATACCTTTACATGTTATGAACAAAATATTTCGGGTTTTTCAATCCCAGCGACATCGAGCGCATCTTATTAACCTGGCTTTGACGCACTTTTGCTTACTACGGTTGCGCCTCTTCAATTTTGGGTATTTTCGAGATAGGTACATATTCATACAGGATGTTTTCAAAGGTGTGTCTTTTTTAATAGAAGGTAGAACTCATCCAAATAAATAATTTCACCAAAAATCGCATATAGAAATATGAATAATAGGGCTGCTATCCACCCACGGTGTAGTATGCGATTCCACGAATTTTCTGGTGCGGCTCTGTCTCCCACGCTTTCAACCATTGTAAACGCGTGATTCCAAATAAGCATTGCTATGTATGCGATCTTGGGATTATGCGTTTACAATGGTTGAAAGCGTGGGAAGACAGATCCGCACTCGAAAATTCGTGGAATCGCTTGCGACTTCGGGGGTGGATAACAGCCCTATCATGCATCTTTTATGTATGCGAATTTTGTTGAAATGATTTATTTTGATGAGTTCTACCTTCAAAAATAAACTCACTTTTTAATAAATACCCTGTATACTAGCGGACCGGACAGACGTTGTCCTGTTCGGACGTTGGATTGCCTGCTATCAGTGGGATCAGCAAACATTTTTTTCAATATTCGAATTTTTGATATACCTACGGGGGCATCCATAAATTACTTGAGGCATTTTCGAGGATTTTTTGACTCCCCCTCACTCCCTGGTGAGATGTCGTAAGATTTTCCTGTACTTTTCGTGTGATTGGTGGTGAGTATAATAATGTGGTAGCAGATCACATAAATATAAGTAACTTCTTTAAGTTAATAACTATGTGAAATACTCACTTCAATACTGCAGCTAACGAATCCCACAATGTATAGTCTTTAATTACATTTCAAAACTCTTCACACTTTAATTGCACTTCAATATAATATGTCTTAAACTTTATTTTTAAAACAGCGTCATACTGACTGAACTTAAAATGAATAATGAATGTCAAAGTGGCATCTCCAGGTCCTAGAAACTGGATGGTCGCATGCGGCATTTCGTACTAAAAAGCTGAAGTTTATATATATTCCAATGCCAATTAATTTACTTTTTGCGCACATGTTCTGAGAAACAGCGTGCTTTAATTTCGCCCAAATGTCCGTAATGACGTAACGATTTTTTCGCCGAAAATGGTCTCAATAGGTTCGACTCACTGATGAAGAATTGGACGTCAAATTTGATTATGTCCGGCCGTTGTCACGATAACTTGAGAACGGAAATAGATATCGACTTGAAATTTTCAGGATAGGTAGCGCGTCCAAATGCCACGGAAGCTTTAATGGGCATAATCGGCCCAACGGTTTCCGAGTGCAAATTTTGTTTTCAACGAATACAGAACCGATTGAAACTTGGTAACTAGTTGTCGAATAACGACATAAAAACAATTGAAATTTTGTGAGAATCGTATCACCAGAAAATTAAAAAAAAATTATTTTCAACAATTTTTTTTTAACGGGACAAGATAGCGACTTGCACCTCCAAATGGGACTTGAATAGTTGTTGTTTCGTCAATAACTCAGAAAATACTGATCCCATCCAATTCAAACACAATAATCAGTTATAGACTACTGACGCGGAAATTATTGAAAATTTCGTGAGGATCGTATCACTAGAAAATTTTAAAAAATTTAATGAAATTCATTGGAAGAAAGTCTATATCTCAGAAACTCTCCGTCCGAAATCGCTGAAATTTTGCGAGAGCCTTCAAAACTTAACAGCTATGTTCCAAGTTTGAAAACGATCGGATTCATATCGTTGGAGATAAGATCCGCCTTGGGTGAGTTCAGTAGCTGGATGGGTGAACGTTGCCACAATAGCTTTTGAACGGAAAGATTTTCTTTCTAGTTGGCCGTTTGCAGCGCTGCGTTAAACAGTGATTATATTCTTAAACAACGTTTTAATATTTATGAAAACGTTGTTTAAGGTAATAATCACTGTTTAACAAAACGGTACAGAAGGCCATTAGAATTTGATAGATCCATCATTGTTTTATCTGAATACTTAGTTTGGTGTAAAGAATACTGGTCCACGTTTTTTTTGTATTTCCCTAATTTATCTTCCACAATATAGATTTTCGAGTGTAAATCTAAAATTTTACTGTAGAATAAGGTTTTGTAGGCATTCGGGAAATTTCCACGATATTGGACGGATAGTTTTTGAGATACAGATTTTTCTAGTCACGCTATCCCCACAGAATTTTCCATACGTCTTCGTGTTGTCTAATTCGATCAGATCAGTATTTTTCGAGTTATTAACGTACTTAACAGGCGCATTTGGACCCCAAACCTACTCTGCAAATTTCAACTCTGTAACTCATTGCGTTCGAGAGTTATCGTGCTGACGGACTAACAGAATAAAGTTTGACCTCGGATTCTTCATCAGTGAGTCGAAACTAGTTTAAGATCATTCTCGGTTAAAAATTCGAAAAGACATTTGGACAATTGATAGGCACACTGTTCAAGTGAACAAGCACGCCAAAAACTGAGGCTAGCTAAAACTCCTTGAGAGTGTGGTCCCCCTTAGTCCCCGGCCGGAGCCCACTATAGTACTATACTACGCTTCTGGGCAACGTACGAGGACCGCAGCCAACATTCGCATTCCTGAGCCCGATTATTTATGGGCCCGCAGTGCCCGCACCCGCGATCTATTGCTCGGATTCGCGTATCGATCGGGGCTAGTCGGTAGGAAACAGGCACACACGTGTTTGAACGGAGTCCCTGCCAAGGGTCCCCACCCCGGCTCAGGTGGCGCTGTTCGACGCTGCTCCTTCCTACCTGTTGCTCGACGCCGTTGCTAGGTGATCCTCTTTGATTTTTTCCGGGGTGAATGATAATTAATCTTGCTTTCGGCATTCATTAAAGGGTAAAATGAAGGGTGCATTATAATAGGCTAAGATGGGAATTTCGAATACCTGAAGATACCGTCTTTTGTCTTGAAGTGAAATTTGGTGGATAATTACATCAATGAGTCTTCCCGTGATTGTGGATATTGTTGGTATTTCTTCGTTAATATTTATATACAATAAAGCATGTGTATGAAAAAATGTTTAGCAGAGGTTAGTGTAACGGGGTACCATATAATTTGATATATGATACTAGAGCTTAGGGAAAAAACCTCAGCAAAAAAACCCTATCTCCCCGTTAGTGTTGTGATTTATGAAATTTGAATTGTTTACAAAATATGCTGAAATATTAAATATTGAAGGGTGTTTTTTTTTCTTTGCTATCGCTTCTTCCTTCCACAAGCAGAGAAGTTTCTCCAAGGTAACCCAAACTCAATCTGGAAAAGGAAAAGACAAAAGGAGAAAACGAGCAAATTAAAAATGAGATATTCTATATTTTATTAAATAGTTTTGAAACTCGCTAGGTACCCATTATAAAAAGATTCAGAAATATTATGAATAGCCCTAAAACCATCTTTGAATCCATGTATGCGACAATTATTAACTAAATGATCTATGGTTTCCTCTGCTTCCCCGCATTCCAACTAGGGCTCTCAACTGAGTTCTATCTGAAAAGCATGCTGTTGCAACGATCATGACCGGTTCTTAGACAATTCAGAATAGACCATATTTTTCTTGGCAGATCAAACCCCTGAACTCTATTTGAAGGATCAGAAATGAAATCGTTGTTGAATAAATCGCAAGAAATCCATTCAGACCGCCGAACTTCCTTGTCACTTTTATTCATATTAAGAAAACACTTGGACCATAAAGGGTTTCGTGACTTCAATCTGGGAATCTTATTGTCTGGAATGTAGGAGAGAATCGGAAATGAATTCGGAAAAGAATGAAATTTATTCCCAGAATTTGAAACAGCAGTTGCCTGCGAATGTGGGGCGGGACAATCAGACCTATTCTGTTCGCGCATAGCAATATTGCTAAGAAAAAGATATTGCTACCACAGCAAGATCCGAAATATTGCTATTCTGATCATCGTTTTTGAGCAATATGATCTGTCATTTTGATAAACATATTGTTATCCACATTGCTATCTCAGCAACCTCAAAATAGTACTTGCTAAGAGCATAACAAGATTTGGAATATGGCTGAGAACCACTTTTATGTTCCAAGAAATCGAAAATATTTAAAATAGGTAGGTACTTTGATAAATATAGGTATATACATAATCGTATATATTTATTAAAGGTACTTTAAAATACTTAATTTCAAGGGAATTTCTAAGACTTAGGTTTAACACTAACAACCCCTTCTATTCGTAAACAGAAAAGTTCATAAACTATTCAACATCAATAAGAGGCTGAGAGAATTTTATTCATATATTTATTAGTTCATGAGCAAACTAGTATAGATACTGTTTCTTTTATGTTAGAGGCATTCGAAAACTGATCGACTGGATGAAATAAATAAAATAAACTATTAATTCAGCCTTAGTAAAAAGATGACTGCCTTTGATTTCATTGAAGAGACGAGGGTATTTTATTCATTCATTTATGTGTTCATCACTATATTCCTTTGAATACCGAAAACTCTTGCTCTCCTTTGTTGGACATGTTATCGTTCGGAGAATTTTTTCAATACAATAGCATTAAAAATAACTATGACAGAATGTTAGATTTGATTTTTTGTTCGAGAACGGAACCAGCTGATCTGAGAGAGAATATCATTCCTTTGGTGGATCAAGATAGCCACCATCCTCCTGTTGAATTTTACGTCCCTTTCTCTAGGCTGAAGCAGCTTAATACGTCGGTTTCATATTTTTATAATTTTAGGAAGGGTAACTACACTGGATTTAATGAATTTTTGTTGGATGAAAACTGGGATATTCTCTCAAATCTTTCTATTGATCAGGCTGTTTCCGTTTTTTATGAAGTTTTGAAGCGGGGTACAGAGTTGTATATTCCTAAAATTGAGATCAAAAATAAAAGATATCCGATTTATTTTTCCAGAAATACTGTTAATGTAATAAAACAAAAAAATAAATTTCACAAAAGATGGAAAAAATTCGGTAATGAATATTATTATGAAAAATTCAAATACTTGAGATGCAAAAGTAAGGATCTCATTCGTGATGATTATATGTTATATATCGGTAATGTACAAGAAAAAATAAGGTCTTGTCCGAAAAAATTTTGGAACTATGTATCCAATTGTAAAAGAGACACGAATGTACCCTGCACAATAAAATATAATGATATTATAGCTGAGGGAGGTGAGGATATATGTAATCTTTTTGCTTCTTATTTTCGCGGTGTTTATGAACCGCTTAAGCAGACTTTTCACTTTTTTCCGCATTCTGGTTACAACAATTTGATAAATACCATAGTTTTCTCTGCAGAATTGGTAGAGAATAAACTCAAATCTTTAGATGACAGTAAGGGAGCCGGCATTGATGGATACCCCTCATTTTTTGTTAAGCATTGTGCAGCTGGGTTGTGTCTTCCTCTGAGTATTTTATTCGACAAATCAATGAAATCCGGAATATTCCCTACTGTGTGGAAAAGGGCTCTACTGGTTCCAATTTATAAGAATTCAGGCAATAGAGGCGAGGTCGATAATTATCGAGGAATTAGTAAATTATCGATAGTGAGTAAGGTGTTTGAGAGCATAGTTTATGATCATATGTTTAATAGCTTGCGTTCATCTATTATAGAATGTCAACATGGCTTTTTCTCGAAGCGATCCACCGAAACAAATTTGCTTGTTTATACCGAATATATTTGTAGTGCTTTGGATGATGGAGTTCAGGTAGACTCACTGTATTCGGATTTCAGCAAAGCATTCGATAAGGTTGACCATAATATTCTAATGATGAAGTTGGCGGCGATTGGTGTTCAGGGTAATCTGTTGAGATGGCTGGCTTCGTATATATGCTGTCGTAGTCAGCTTGTGAGTGTAAATGGCTATTTGTCTTCGGCGTTTGTAGTTACCTCGGGTGTCCCCCAGGGTTCACATCTTGGCCCCATATTATTTTTGATATTTATCAATGACATCAAAGAATGTTTCAGGTATTCTGATTTCCTTTTGTACGCTGATGACCTCAAGAACTTCAGGAGGATAATTTCAGTTGAGGATTGCCTCAAGATACAGGAGGATCTCGAGAGATTTGTGGCCTATTGCCAAAATAATAAACTTAAACTCAACTTTGACAAGTGTGCATACATTTCTTTCACTAGGAAAAATTGTGGGATCAATTTTCGATACCGTTTGGGTGAGAATGTCGTTGTCAGGGTTGACCAAATAAGAGACCTGGGCATCCTCTTCGATTCAAGACTTACTTTTAATGCCCATTTTGATTTTGTGATTTCAAGTTCTAGCAAAACCTTAGGTTTCTTATGTAGATTATGCAAGGACTTTCAGGACGAGGCAGCTATAAAATCCCTATATTACTCCTTTGTTTGCAGTAAGCTCAATTATGGTAGTGTTGTTTGGTCTCCATACTATAGTGTTCACAAGCTGCGCTTTGAAAGACTGCAGAATAGATTTGTGAGATTTCTTCATTTTAAAATTACTAATGAATACGTTACAGTGGGCATTGGTGAGATTCGGGGTAGATACGGTATTCAGCCTTTAGAACAACGAAGAATAATTTCCGACTTGGTTTTTCTTTTCAAAGTCGTAATGAACTACTATGACTCACCGGAGATAGTGTCATTCGTGCATTATCATGTACCACAGAGGCAGACGCGAAGCAGGCAGCTTCTTCATAGTAGAGGTTTCAGGACAAATATTGGTAGGAACTCTCCTGTGACCAGAATGTGCGAATTTTTCAACAAATATGCCAATAATTTAAATATTTTCATTATGTCCTTATCCTCCTTCAGGAAGAAGTGTAAAACAATTTTTTGTTCATAAGACATTCCTTTTTTAGTAGTATGTAGGTGATTTCTCGAATAACTTATCATCTTTGTATATTACTTATACTTTCAATAATTCTATTTTTATGTGGATGCTTTTTGGGTGTAACCTGTTTGTGTCCCTTTTCTTCAATAAATAAATAAATAAATAAATCAGCAATCTATGAGATTTACTGCTTCTTTTAAGCTAGATATGCATTCGAAGAATGACCGACTGGATGAAATAAATTAGATAAACTATTAATTCAGCCTTAGTAAAAATATGACTGCCTTTGATTTCATTGCAGAGCCAAGGGTATTTATTTGTTCATGAGCAAACTATAAGATATACTGCTTCTTTTAAGTTAGATATGCATTCGAAGACTGACTGACTGGATGAAAAAAATTAAATAAACTATTAATTCAGTCTTACTACGAAGATGACTTCTTTTGATTCAGTTGAAGAACTGAGGGAATTTTTTCAGGAGAAAACTAGGAGACATACTATTCCGTTTAACTTGTGCATTCGAAGTCTGACTGAAGACAGGAAAAAATGTAAATTTAATATTTGTTTGGGTGTTTACAAGTCTTCAATTTTTCGGTCATGGTAGCGGTTACCAAAATTCGATGTGTTTCCTGAAAATGTGAAAATTGATCAATAACTCCATCTTGTTAGTTTCATGAATAAAATACAGTTTGTTTTTGGCTTTCGTGACATTTATATATTTTTGGTTAGGAATTAAGAATAACCACCGAAAAACGGACGAAATGTTTATCAATTAAGGTTAGATTCTTCTTCTAATTCACATAAAAGTCATGAAATACAGTGTTGTCAGCTCTAAAATCAATGAATTTTGACCTACTTCATAGCAATATTGCTGGGAGAAAATTGATAACCAACATTGCTATAACAGTCCGAACAGAATACGTAATACGATAGTCATATTGTTAAAAATTAGGAGGATAGCAATATGACTTGAATAGCAATGTTTATAGCAATACGCAAACAGAATAGGTCTGAATGTTTGAAAGAACTGGCAACCAATGAATAGGACTAGATCTAATAGTTCCAGTGATGATCCTCATAGATGAATTCAGCTGTGAATAAATTTTTGAGTATGAGCACTATTAAACCAGACGGGGCAACAATATTCAGCGGCAGAAAAAACCAAAGCTAACGCTGCCGTTCGAAGAGTAGCTGCATCAGCACCCCATGAAGTACCAGCTAATTTCTGCAGAATATTATTTCTTGTTTTCAATTTCAGACGCAAGTCTGGGCTTTGAAATTCAAAGAGGAATCTAGTTTCACTCCTAGATATTTAGGATTGAGGATCGTATGACTAGAAAATTTTTAAAAAATAATAGAAAATTGTTGAAAAAAATTCTATATATCAGTAACTATTCGTCCGAAATCGCTTAAATTTACGAGAGCCTTCAAAACCTAACTCTACTGCCACGTTCCAAGTTTGAACACGATCGGATAGAATTTACCATGGTAAATTCGAATTAAGAGTGTCCAATACAGGAGAATGGATAATAGAACATACGCGCAAAAGCTCCTTACTTCACGTCAGTGCTTGAACCAATTTTTTGTTGATAGCTATTCTGAAATTCGAGAATTATCATCATTTAATAATGAATATACCTCCCACAGTATTCTTTAATGATTATTTAGAACGGATGGGAGGAGTGGAGCAAAGAATAATTACATTTCCAAACTAAAATATTAGAAGATATCGATGATATTGTAAATAGCTCGACCCACGCCTTATTTCTCATTATTGTGCAGTGAGGAATGTTATTCCAGGCTTTCGCTTTTTTTTCTCAAAAATAAACCTATGAAATTATACAGGGAAAAAAATGTTTTCATTGCCATCCCTATCTCACTCCTCTGTTCGTGTTTATGTTACTAATTGGACGTAGTTAAACAGAAAGAATCCAACCCACAAATTTAAGTTTTGAGGAATTTCAACTTGAAGTATAGGGGGTATAAATAAACTATTTTTGGCGCTATTGTTCCTCGGAATAGAGTGCTTACCAATTTGCCCAAATGTCTGTAATTTTCGAATTTTTGGCTGAAAATGTTTTCAAACGTTTTGGTTCAACTCACTGATCAAGAATCCTTGGACAGAATCAATGCTGTCCGGCCGGCCGTAACCACGATTACTCTCGAACGGAATGAGTTAGAAAGTTGAAATTTTCAGAGTAGTTTTGGGAGATAAATATCTCGGTTGTTCGTTATTGGGAAAATCGGACAATATTTTTTTCTCTATTACAAATTTCAAATTCAATTTTTTTTAAGATGAAGTTTCATTATAAGAATCCATTGATACCATTTTCAGCTCTAACAAGTTAATACTTTCAGAGATATGATTTTTCAAAATTTCAATATTAAATCGTAGCTCTATGATTTCACAGAATGCTGTAATCGCAAAAAACGTCCGTATCTATGAATGTCACGATCTGTGTTCATACTTGTCATCATTGTCATCTCATCTACAGATAAGATACATGTCAAACAAAGTATGATTGAATGCAAAATGAACTTTGAAATATCCTTAGCTATCGTATATATTGCTTTTGGATAATCCATATGATGATGTAAATATATACTTTGGTAAGTTAATCAAATTGAGTTCTCCAGCAAACAAAAATTGGAATATTGGCTAAGTTTCAATTGGTATAATACAATTATTTCCATAGTAGATTAGAGGAATGAATATACCGGATAAGTTCGTTATTAGGTAGAATGGGTCTGGTGGTTTCGGATTAATAATTTTTGGTACTCTTGTTGAATTTAATTTATTTTATGACGCATATATGAATCCATAGATATCACTCCCAACTAAGAGAAACCAATACTTTCGGAGATATGATTTGTCAAAATTTGAACAAGAGTCCCAAAGCTCCTGTCCACTGAGCTTTCCCACTTTTTAAACACCTACCCAATTCCAACTCGATCTGATCTGTAGTTTTGGAATTATAGCGAAAATAAAATTTCAAAGGTGCATATCTCCGAAAGCAGATGGGCGGATTTTGCCCATAAGGACATAGAATTGAATTTGACTACGGATTCTGCATCAGTCAGTCAAATGAAATCGTTTGAGACTTCTTTCGGATCAAAATTCGAAATGAGGTGTCACTTATGCCTATTCATTAGGTACCCAAAATTTTGAGAGCGTATCTTGTGTGGGGTTCAATGATTATTTCACATTTAAATTTTCCATGGTTATTTCAAAAGTAGACCTGTCCTGGTCTAACCTATAACATTCCAGATGGCTGCTTTCAGTTGGAACATACTGAATACACTGAATTAAATGAAAGCATATTCTGTGTTCTAAAATTGCTTATGCAGCGAGTAACAAATAAAACCATAATATAATCTCTCAATCAGCGAGCAGTTTACTACTGAAAGTACATTTGATACAACATCAACTCTCTTCTCAGAAAAGAATTGTACTCAGTTGAATACGTACCAGGATAAAGATAACTTCATCATCGCTGAAATTAGAATCTCATGTCGTTGACCTTAAATTTCTTGCACGCCTTACCATTTTTATTGTTCAACGTCCCACTGCACCTCCCTGCCAAATCCCATTTTGAAGTTTATTTACTACGTTTATGACACTTAAAATAAATATGAATTACCGAGACTTTATAAAGCCGTGTTTTGGCGAAATGCATTTTCTTCGTCGTAATTTGCATAATGTGAAATGACTCATCTGTGCATTTCGGACTCTATGATGGCTATACTTATTTAGTTTTGCCCTAATGTCTGTAGTTTTCGTATTTTTTGCCGAAAATGGTCTCAAACGATTAGGCTCCACCATAGGATTACAATATTAGTTATAATATTATATATTTACCTCTGTTCGAGTCACTGATGAAGAATTCGAGGTTGAATTCGATGCCGTCCAGCTGACGGTTGCCACGATAACTTCCGAAGGGAAAAAGATAGCGACTTGAAATTTTTAGGGTTTCGGAGTTTAAATTGTTTTCAAACAATACAGATCCAATCGAATTGAGCATTCATTATCATTGGTGACTGGTTAAATAATGCCGACACAAAGACTTTTGTGTTTTTATTACGAAATTGTGAGAATATCACCAAAATAGTAATTTACGTAACAAGTCCGGAAAATAGGGTTTTTTTGGACGAATAGACAAAATTCTAGGACGAGCGTAAGCGAGTCCTAGAAGTCTATGAGTCCAAAAAAACCTTTTTCGGGCGTGTTGCGTACAATATTTTTTCGGCAACCGTGTAGTATAACAAATCAATGAGAAGACACATTTCTTTTTTATATATTTTGATTCTTATTCAAATTAAACAGAACAGAAAATATAACATGTTAACTAATTTTATATGAACTGTCAACCGTTTTCTCAGTGCCATGGTAACTTCATTTATCAAAAATATACCTACCAAGATTTTCATAATGTATTTACAATGACCAAAACGACGTGATTCTTCCGGCCTAGTCCGGGAAGTACGTACTTCCCGGACTAGGCCGGGAAATGCTTCTTTCTCAAAGAAAAAGCGTCCGGGAAGTGGGCACTTCCCGGACGGTTGCCGAAAAATTTTTTTTTTTATTATTAAAAAATATTCTGTATCTCAGAAACTATGTGTCCAATTTGGCTGAAAATTTGCGATAGCATTCAAAACCTAATTCTACAGCCAAGTTCCATTTGAACACGATAGGATGTATATTGTAAGGGTAAATTATTAATCCGAAACCGCCAGATCGATTCTACCCAAAAACGAATTTATCTGAGATATTAATTCCTCAAATCTACTCTGAAAATTATATTATATCAATTGAAACGTAACCAATATTCCAGTTTTGTTTTTACTGGAGATATTCTGATCCCAATTTGATTAACTTACCAAAGCATGTATTTCGATCATCCTATGGATTATCCAAGGGCATTCTATTATCACCCAAACATTATTATATCCATAATTCCACGTTAGCTGAATTTCATTTTGCATTCAATCATACTTTGTTTTCTAGAACAGGGGGTATTTTATATAATGAGAATAGTATTTTCTAAAACAAGTTGCAGAATGGGCTCCTATTAAAACACGAATGCAAAATTCGAAAACGAGCGACGAAGGAGCGAGTTTTCGAACGCATGAGTGTTGGAATTGCCTTCTGCAACGAGTATTAGACGATATTTTCTCTATTCCAGGCAAGTTTTTAAAATACTGTTGAAATTTAATGAAAAATTCGGATTATACATCCTAGTGACTTTTGTATTGTATCTTGGTAGTTGGTGTGACTGTTACGAAAGTTGACAGATTACGGAAATTGAATTTGAAACATACGTAGGGCAGGGAGATCAGATTTAAAACAGTTTCCTAAGAGCATGAATTATTCAAAATTAGCAAGAAGAAAATCTCTAGTTCCATATTTTTTAATGAAAATAAAGCTTTTCCTGAACAATTATTGCACTATATCCAGATTATATTGAATTGTTAATTGACGTGTGTTGAAATTTGATAGGATCGAATGTCAGTGCTGACTACCATAAAACGAAAAATATAACTAGAAACAATGCTGGAATGAGTTCATTCCAGCACTGTTTTCAGTGCTGGAATGGACTGATTACGATACTGAAATAGAGAAACGAATTTTGAAGATAACCAGAAATAAATATGACATGTCGGTTATCGGCAGATAAGATGACCTGTATGAACACAGATTATGAAATTCGTAGTAGTATCATAGTATCGGACACGATAATTTTCGATTACAGCAATCTGTGAAATCATAGATTTACTATTTATAATTGAAATTTTGAAAAATCATATCTCCGAAAGTATTAGCTTATTAGTGTAGAAAATGATATCAATGGATTATCATGATGAAACTGCATCTTAAAAAAATTGTTTGATTGTGATTTCCATATTCTCAAACTTTTTCTCATCCCCGTTTTTATAGGTACCCATTTTCTGTTATTTCACAAATTTCCAACTCTTCTCGTTTTATTAATTTCTTCATGATCATTATTTCTTTCATTTTTCATTAAATTTGTTTCTATGATAATTATTTCTCATTTCAAAACTTCCTTCTTCCCTTTTATGTAATATTTCAATATTCTCTTCACAATTCTCAATATTGTCATGAAATTCTTCAACTGAATTGCTAATATTCATTTAAATTTTTTTCTGCGTTCGTTGTGTCCTTATTTCATTTTCGTTTATTCTTTTATTTTGTTCTTCTGACTTCACCTCCCATTTTTCCTCTAATCTTTTTTAAAAATCTTCTTCTATTTCATTCATCCTTGTACTCAAAATTTCATTGAGTGATACTATGCTTTCTTCTATTCTACTGTCCATCTTTTTATAATTATCTTCCATTTTATTTTCCATTCTTTCTGAGTTATCCTTTATTTCTTTTATTATTCTTTCTGAATTATCGTCAAATTTTCCCATTATTTCCGTAAAAAAATTTGATTCACCACCTATGTCCTGTTCTTTACTAATTCCTTGTGTCTTATCTCCTTTGTTCCCAATGAAAGTTCTACTCTGTTTTCCAGTTACAAATTTCAAATTATGCAGGCCTCGCGTTGGGCGACAAATATTATGGATAACTTTGCTAAAATCACAGATTAATTTCAAATTATTATGGATATTTTGATATAATTCTAGCCTCATGTTGGGCGCCAAAATATTATGGATAATATTATTGAAATCACTTATTTGATTGCTAATTACAACTTATTGAGACTCTTTACTCGTTTGAGGGTTCTTCATACGAATTCAAAGTCTTTTTCTCTTGAAATTTTATTAAAATCTCTTCGAAATAATCTGACTTTCTATCTAGCATAATATATTTTTAACTACCTACTCACAATTGTTTTTTGTTTCCATGGTTCTTTTTAGTTATAAACAAACACACTCTAGTTTATAACTTTACAAAATTCATAAGAGTACAAATACTGATTGAATTCTTTGTTTCAGGTTGCCGTGGAATCAACAGTAGAACACCCTTATTTCATCTACGGACAAGGTTGGGCATCGTATAGTCCAGAAAAAACGTTTCAATGCTATGGTCTCAAAGTTAACAGGTTACAAGTGGGCGACATTCTTGTATCGCTTACTCCCAGAGAACAGAAACATCAATTGGAAAGGAGTTCAACAGTTGTTACCAAAACGGTTACGTCCATGTTACAGCCACAAGTTTCCTCAACAGTGTCAACCAGCTCAAACCAACACGAAAGTCAACCTCAAACGCAACCACTGAACCTACATAATTCAATTCAACCTCATAGGACGTTATCTCCCGATAGTTTAGCTGCCAGGAAGAGAAGATGGTCAGCACCGGATCAAATTAGTGAAGAGGAACTCAACAGTAGAAGGCATCGTGGGGAGTAGATTTTTTAAATTGACTGAATTGTTTTAATATGATCGTGATAAATCGTAATTTACTCGATGTTAAATTGTGCTACATTTACAAATCTTTTGTATATTGTATATATGTATTTTTGTTTCATGTTTGGATAATGATTTGGGAAGTCGCTGTGATTTAATCGAGTTATTGTGGAATAATGTTCATAGTCTTGATCAAACCTGCAGATCTTGAATGCCATAAAAAATCCTGGTTGGTGTTTTCTCCCTATCAATGTAAAGAAATTTGTAATCTGAAACCGCACAGATTCCAAAAATGATAAAACTTCATTGAATTTGCAATGTGAATGAAACTTTTCCTATTGTTTGACCTGCAATTGAAAAATTAGCTGAAATTTCACGAAGGAAAAATTTTAAAATATGCTTCCTCTTAAACCAAATATATAATAGTCAACTTATTACGTTTTAGTTATTAAATATTACTCGACAAAATCATGTGGACTTTCCATTTTCCACAATAATTTTTTGTGCAATGATGGCTTTATGCAAGTGACACTTTTGAAATATTGAATTCAAGCCATGACAATATATCCCAAATTGCCATATTAGAGCTGAATGTGTAATACGTAATAGTGTGCCGGTACTGAAAAAATTGAGTATTAGGTAGAACAATCAACTGTTGAAAATTAGTGGGAAGTTTTTGTAATGTTAAAGTTAGAAAAAAAGTTTAAAACCGTCGATCTCATTTGAGACGTGTGATAGAACTGCTTTTAATGTTGTTGAATAAGATCTGTTTCTGTTTCTTCGGAGGAAGTTTTATTAGTAGGTACTAGTTTGTTACATCTGCATCTCTTCCGTCAGAACTATCAAATCAGAATGAAATATAATCTTATCCCAATTTATCTATGCTCATCCTATAAAAAATAACATGAATACTTCTTTCAACAAAAATATTGTAGTAATGTGATAAGATTGAAAAAAACTTAAAATATAGATTAAGCTGTACCATCACTCGAAAAATATAAACGAGATGCAGATATCAAGGATGTTGTTGTTTAGTTTAAACTTTTCTGAAGTATCAGGTGAATATGATTAATTCAAATAATGGATATATTTTGTGCTTTTAAATGAATAATCATTTTCCATGTGAATTCTTGGCTGTGATACGATAAAACAAAATAGGTGGGTTATCTTTCCCCTCAAATTTATCGTATGGATCCTTAAACTACATACCTCACACCAGGCTTATTGTAGAAATATATTCTTAGCAATTAACTCATCTGAATTATTGTTAATTGGCTTAGATAGCTGTATTATCCATGGAAGAGAACAGGATGTCTTCTATGTAAATATGAATTAAAACGAAATACTTGAGAGGAAGAAGGAAAACATGTTAATGTCGGTGACAATGCAAATACAGTGAGCATCAGATAAAAAAATGTTATATATGTTCAGAAAATTGAATTTCAAGTCCATTGGTATGCAAGGAATTTCCTTCAAATGATTCACGAATAGTTCATATTTCAAGCATAAAATAATATGTTTACTGTATTTGTATGAACCTAAACTTTGTATTATGTAGATCTCAATTTTGTTATAAGTAGGTAAAACTCAAAATTTTCATACCTATATATTGTATTTTAAGGATACTTCTTTCGAAAATGTTCAATTCATTAAAAAAATTATTCTTTTCAACCTATTCTTTAACTCTTGGTGTACCAGAGTTTGAAAAATTATTATTCATCTATTCTTTCAATATTACAATCGAAATTGTCCAGTTTGTGGGAGCCAAAACATAATAATTACTTAGGAAAGAATGTTATGATCAAATATGGATGTTTGTGATGTTATTTTGAGTTGTAAAGGCATTCTGTGATATATGATTTCTCTTTAGTGAAATGTACTTTTTTTCTTGGAGATGATTGAATTGAATTGAAACACATTGCGCAAGAAATTTTCCATTTAACTCTCCACAACCAGAAAGTCATTGTGATGGTACCTTTTGGCTTGTACAGTTAACAGCTTATTGACTAGGCTCAACTGAAATGGAGTAGTTATTGATTTGGAGGAGACAATGATTAAACTGAAGTGCCTTGAAATGAGGTTTTGTCCTCTTAAGAATGTTATTTATGTAAAGGATCTATTGAAAAAGCTAACAGATTATGTATAGATGATATATATTATTTTACAGATACTTGTAAGGTGTGCCATGTTGTTCATGTGTAAAGCCGGATTGGCGATACAGTCAACTAATAAAATAAGTTGAATATATATTATATGTAATGAATTGGTCTTATTTCCCATTTAAAAACTGTCGCAGATAGTATAATTTTCGAGCAATCATTATTATTAAATATTGTAATGCAATTAAAGAATTGATTTTTTTTTGTAAAACATGGAAGATGAAACTTTTGTGCCAAAATTGAACTATGAATTGGTGATATTTCCCACTGACAACATCATAATTTAATTTATTATCAAGAAAAATATTCATGCTCATGTTTTGTATTCTTAGTAGAATGGAAAAATCAAAATTTTAGCGGTTGCCAAAATTTAACGGTTATGGAAATAATAAATATTCTCCAAGGTTATCAATATTTTTATTTTTTACTATGGACACACCATCTGCTTCAGAAATTCCTGTTCAAGTTAATGATTTCCATATTACCGTAGTTCTTAGTTCAACTACTTGATCATCTAATGAAAAATGGCATTAACCACACTGAATGCTGTCACAGGATTCAGATCACAGTCATGTAAGTACAAACAGAAATTATCACATTATCTGACAGAAATAAGGGTCAAGATATTATTATTATTATTATAATTACATTAAGCGGCCTAGGCCGATGTAACTGCATTTAACAATTGTTACATTGATTTCATTTGAAAACAAAATTAAGATGAGCTAAATTTTGTAATAATCTGCAGTGCCTCAGATGTGTACAGGGGATGGCAGATCGGAAAATCAAGGTGGCCATCCCTGCAAATGAAACGATTTTAATTAAAATGGCTCACTGTAATTATGATTGCTTACAGTCAACATTGACTTTCTTTATTTTATTTACATTAAATCTTTGTACTAATCCTTTGTCAATCTATGTCTAACATCGCCATTACAAGTAAATATTTGAGATTTTTTTTCTGGTTCATATGTAGAAAGTTTTGTAGCTTATTCTGGAAATATTTTTGCATATACAGTATGTTCCATTTGAGAGGAATACCTATATCAAAATAAGACTTATGTTTTTGATACAACTTCCTTCACGAATACTTTTAGAAAATTTTCAGTGAACATGAGGAAAAACTCTTAAAAAGTAGTAATTTTTTTTTTCCTAATTATACTATATTCACGAAAATTTGCGCTTCGGCATTCGACAAGTAATTACAAAATTTAAGATGGTTATAACTACAAAACTGTTTTGCCGATTATGCCCAACAACAATCTCAACTGTCCCATTCGGATGCACAACCTACCTTGAAAATTGTAGATCGCTAGCCTTTCCGTTCGGAATTTATCGTGGCAACGGTCACCCATTCAGCTACCGAACTCACCCAAAGCTGCTCGGATCTCCAACAATATATACATCCGATCGTGTTAAGTTTTGAAGGCTCTCGTAAAATTTCAGCGACATTGGGCTGATAGTTTCTGAGATACAGATTTTTTTTTAATATTCTAATATCCTCACCAAATTTTGCAAAAATTGGGTGCCGCCATTCTACAACATTACCATGTTTGAATTGGATCGGATTCGTATTTTTTGAGATTTTGAGGAAATAACAACAAAATTTCAGATGGCTTATAACTCCAAAACCGTTCAGCCAATTATGCCTATTATCGAACCTAAATGTTGCATTCGCCTGGCGCAGCTACCCTGAAAATTGCTATCTCTTTCCGTTTTCAAGTTATCGTGATGAGATTTCGCGTCCCGTATAACAATTCGTTATCGATTCGTTACAGGTAGAATATCTGAATGTCCGGTACGCTAACGAAAAATCGTTATCTGAACCAGCAACAAAACGTTATCAAAAACCTCTACTCCTTTGATACAGATCAAATAACGAAAAACTATCATCCAAACGGTAAAGTTTTAATACAGAAATTCTTTATCGAACAGATACCTATTTTGGGAGCAAGAATTAATAAGAATTACGGTGGAAAAACATAATTTTGAATGTTTTTCTTATATTTTCTGCGTTTCATCGTTCGGATAACTCAATCATCCTCTTCATTTAACCCCTATTACCATTGTATTGATTTAACGTATTAAATTAAATTTTCGTTCCTCATTTGGATTCGAACCTGCATACCTTACCTCCAATTTTCGATCTGACCACCACCTTACCAATTCATCCATCCACTAACCTTGTTGTAGGATATCGCAAGTGCGTGCATTTTAACGTCTGATGGGTGCAATGGATACACATAATAAAATAATGCGATATAACTGACGATCGGAGACTGAATATTCACGATTAAATCTTAAAAAAAAAGAAAATGGAAGCTGCGCATAATAAAATACGTAGAAATAATAAATAATGCAAATGACCTTAATAATGATACGATGAAGGAATTCTGTGGAAGGAATATCAGTGTAAGAACTTCACTTTATTCTACATTTTTTACTCAAACGCTATAATCAATACTACGTATCATAATTTCTTTTGATTTGTTACCACAGTTATTGAAGGCATAAACATAAACAATAGCTTTCCCTCCAGTGATCACAGTACTAAGCTGTGATACATATAAGAGTTCACACATTACCTGTAAGTGATTAGCTGATTACTGATTATATAATACCTATTGTTAGTGATCTATATTTATATTATCATGAGCTTTATTCGAATAAACTTGCCTGACCATTTTCGACCCAATGGACGGAAAGAAAACAAAATATGTCCTTGTTGTGGAATTAAAAATGAACTTAGTGTAATGAGTGCCAAAATTACACTACATATATAGAAAACCTATGAACAGTAGGACAATCCCGATTTCAAGAATGATCTGTTCCTGTGTAGTGTGTATTAAATTAAAAAGTATTAAATATTGTAATATCATTGAATTTCAACGCGACAACGCGTTGTATGCGTTTGGCATGTGAGATTTACATTTCATTACTGAAAGGAAAGCAGAGAGTACAGTAGAGTAGACGCAGAGTATATATCTGGTAGAAGTATAGTATTTTCCTCTGAAAACTGTATCTATTGTCTATCGATTCATCGTGAATTTTCGATAAAGAATTTAATCACGGGATAGTATAGAACCTATAAAGTTTTTTGATATAGGAATATCTTCGAATATCGTTATATATTCTTTACAGAGGGATTAAAGATAACCGTTAGCGATTTTCTTACTGAATGCGTAGCGATTAGATATCGATTATCGATACAGATATTGTTTGCAAGATCTTTACCTAGTCTTTGTCGAATTTATATATTAGGGATCGCTATAATGTATACAGATTATCTTTAAAGTTTGGATATAGAATCGATAGAGTTTTGCTTTAACATTAGAAAGTTATTCAGTCGTTACGATCGGATAACGAAATATTCGGCCGATAACGAATTGTTATACGGGGTGGACCGTACGGTCCTTGCGATATCTCACATACGTCTGTGTATCGGTATTCTACAACTAGTTTACCAATTGGTATAACTAGTAACTAGTAATAACTGGTAATTGGGACAAAATTGACCTCAAATTCTGCAATGGTGAGTCGAACTAAATAGTTTGAGATCATTTTCGGCAAAAAATTCGAAAATTACAGACATTTGGCAGAAAGATAGCACGCTGTTTCACAGAACAAAATGCAGAAGAATCATAGAAACATTCGATAATACGCAATTTGATCAGTTCGTGTCAAATATGAATTTTAACACATTATACAGTGCGCGTCAAAATTATGGAACAAATTCATTTTCTCAGAAGAAAAATATTTGGCAACATAATCCTGAAATAGGTCAATTTTTGTTTCACTTTTACCAAATTTTTATGCATTTAAGAAGGATTTTTGTTGCACCCTGTGCCATCCCCATCAACCCTCTAAATTTTTTGAAGAGGGTACTTTTTTGGCCTGGTCTTTGTATCTTCTCTACAGGCGTGCAGAAATTTTCTTTTTGAAAAATAGTTAATTCAAAGAGGTTTTCAGTATGTGCACTTTGTCATGGCTCATTTACTTTGAGACGATGGTACCTGATATATTTGTCACCGAATGAAAGTCGACCATTACAGTTTTGTTCATGCACAACTTTCAACCCCCTCACACCCCCCCATTTTCCCCATTAAAGGATTCGTAGGGGTTGAAAGTTGTGCATGAACAAAACTGTAATGGTCGACTTTCATTCGGTGACCAATTTCATCAGGTACCATCGTCTCAAAGTAAATGAGCCTTGACAAAGTGCACATACTGAAAACCTCTTTGAACTAACTATTTTTCAAAAAAGAAATTTTTTTCTTGAAAATTTCGGCACACCTGTAAAGAAGATACAAAGACCTTGCCAAAAAAGTACCACATGACCCACTTTCCCTATTCAAAAAATTTAGAGAGTTGATGGGGATGGCAAAGGTTGCAACAAAAATCCTTCAAAAATGCATAAAAATTTGGTAAAAGTGAAACAAAAATTTACCTGTTTCAGGAGTTTGTTGCCAAATATTTTTCGTCTGAGAATTTTCTCAGAAGAAAAATATTTATATAAATATATTATGGAACAAATTCATTTGAATTTGTTCCATAATTTTGACGCGCACTGGTAGGTATATACTGGGTGTTCTGAAATATGATTCGAACCTGAACTCGCTTACCTTCATCAATATATATATATACATATATGGAACATGGTGTAATTCATGATTTTAAAAGATTTGGAAAATAATTTTCCTATCAAACAATCTGTACAGCTAAAATCACACTTTTCTTTCAACAGTAAATTTATATTTGACAAGAACACGCTTGCCGAATACACGCGCAAAAACATATTACCTATATTCTTTTCAAATTCAAAAATATTTTTACAATGTGCTACTAAACGTTCTATATATGGCTGCAGAAGAAAAAACTCAAATATCTGCTGGTAACTGGATATGGCGAAGAAACGGGTTAAATCGGTCTCTCGTAAATCCACCTTTATTTGCGACTCAATGAATTTATAACAACAATAAACTAGGTAGCAATGAATTCTTAAATAAAACATTGTTGTAGGTGGAAACTATAAAATTTCAACAGAATTGCGGGCTAATTCTCGGACTCTCTTTACCAAGCAACATGTACGACCCAGGTTAAACATGGATACCCAAGTGCCCTTGATAAGTACAACGAATGGTATAGACAATAATAGAAGAAATCAGCAAACACAACAGAAGCAAACAGAAGAATCATTCATAGAAATACGAAAGAATTTGATTAATAGTTTAGTCCGTTTATTTGTTCCTTGTTGTAAATGAGAAGAAAATTCTCTATGTGAAAATATTTATTTGAATAATTAAGTTACAGGCTGACTTTTCTACATGGTAGAATACAGTTGACGACAACCCTTTTGGTATTTCGAGACTTCTTCAAATGGAATGTATTCCATGTTTGATAAGGAATTTTTATTCCGTAAATATACACGGAATAAAAATTCCGTATAAAAATTCTAGCTAATAAGCTAGTCTACATCTCCAGT
This sequence comes from Halyzia sedecimguttata, assembly GCA_937662695.2. Lineage (NCBI taxonomy): Eukaryota > Metazoa > Arthropoda > Insecta > Coleoptera > Coccinellidae > Halyzia > Halyzia sedecimguttata. The sequence goes on from OW569411.2 coordinate 119,765,021, forward strand.
AGTAGTGGTAGGTATGGATTCATACATAATTTATGTTGAATATATTAATATTTCTGTATGAGGAAATTGATAATTATTAATTGGATATCAACTAGGCGACAATGAAATAAATGACAAATTATAGTTTTTTTTCAATCTATCCTGTATGTCACATATCCAGCAAAATATGTAGCGAATCCATCCACTTTCCAAATTCATATCATGATGAAAAACTGTGAAAAAAGTAATTCCTTTTCAAAGACCTAAAACTAAGGACAAAAACAAATTTCAACCTGCTCAAACTATATTAAAGAATAGATTAACTTAACTACCACACCTATAATAATAATTAGGAACAAAAATAAACTCCAAAACGTTCCAGACAAATTATTCAGGGTGTGCCTATCTGAATGACACCGAAAAAATGTAAGGGGTGATTCTGTGATGAAAATTAAGGTGGATATTTGGTGTACAATACAATAGAATGGGTGATGAAGAAAATAAAGCAAAACTTGTAAAATATACAAACTATAAACAAATAAATTAGGTTAGGGAAATCCCACCTCGGTGCTTTTCGAAAATGTATTGCATTTTTTTCTCGTAAATGCTTATAAGTTCTCGAGATAACTTGTAGAGATAAAAAAGTTAGTAAATGAATTGGACTTTTCAGCCCTGTTTTCTTAAAAGGAAAATTTTCATCCAAAAAAAGTTGTAAGTAAAATTATCTTATATCAAAAGAATATACATATATGTATATATTATACTGATTCTCCTAGGTCTTCCCCAAGGAAACCCCTCATTAGCCTTACCCTGGTATGCAGGTGATTGAAATAGGATTATTTTCTTTTCACTTTTTACCAATTTCAAAAATTATCGACCCAGATCTAAAAGCGAAAAATAACACTATAAGGGAAAGCTATCAATATGAACGGATTACCAGAGACCCACGTTAAGTTAAGGGTAATCTACAGAGTGCATCTTCATCAAAGTTGAATAGCGACAGACCGGTTTCTGGCCTTTATGAGAATCCAGCAACCACTTCTGAGTACTAAGTAGACAGAAGTGACATCTGGCAGTCAACCAACCAGGCTCCTCGCTGCGGTTACTCGAAACTATAGATCCCTGCGTGTATTCTTTCCCCCTCGCAAGTACTCCGTTTGGAGTCTCATGCTGTCCACCAAGGGGGAGCGAAAACGCCCAGATAATACGCAAGAGCGCAGATATCGGAATCATGCAAAGGAAAAAACGCTTTAAGGGAAAGCTACAACTAAAATCATTCAAGATGAACGAACTAGCAGAGAACAATATCAAAAGTAATCCACTAAGTGACGAAGGAATCATGAATTCAAGAACGCATGATTGGAATGAAATATTTTTTAAAATTTTTAATTGGTTTTTATTAAAGAATTTCAACAATTATTCGTCTAAGGTACAAAAATCTATACAATAATAAGAAAACTAGAAAACTCTATCTTGATAACCACCATCTTGTATTGTCGAAACAGTAGGCCTTGGCAAAGTATGATGCCGTGTCTGTTGAGTTGCCCTCCTTTGGGGCGCTAAGAATTCAAACATACTCTGAGTGTGATTAGCAAGCATATTTCCAAGTTCGCAAGGCATCGGATCAGTCCAGAAAAAATCATGATTCAAGGCTGTATCTGAGTCAGCCCGTTTGCTTGGATCTAGTACAAGTAGTCTATCTAAAAGGTCAATGGCATAGGGATCTTTCAAATAGGGCTTCAGACGTTCTCTGACCTAAAAAAATATGTATATTATGAATTTGATAAAATATTTGTTTACTTTCAGTGAAATACACAAAATTTTGATACAACTACGAATTAATATAATTATTAGAGATAACTGTAGTACTTTGCATGTAATACTAATAATATTTTAAATAACAGTTTCTATACCACAAATTAAAATAATGATTATAATCACTCATTTTGTTTATATATTAGTTGTAATATTAACACTCAATTAGGTTATGTTTTAAAATCTGTTCAAAACCAACGGACGGCCGGCCGGAAAGAATCAAATTTGACCTCAAATTCTTCATCAGTGAGTTGAACCTAGTCGTTTGAGACCATTCTCGTCAAAAACTTCGAAAATTACAGACATTCGGACAAAATGATAACGCGATGTTCCTCAGAACATACGCGCAAAAAGCCTAAAATGGCCATTACTCTAAAACCATTCAGCCAATTTTTCCCGTTAAGGAACCTAACCGAGATATTTATGCCGCAAACCAACCCTGCAAAGTTTAACACTGACTTGTTTTGTTTGAGAGTTATCGTGCATACAGCCGGATAGACTGACGGAATTGGATTTGATTGTGATACCATTTTCGTCCAAGAATACAGACATTTGTGCAAAACGATACAGCACTGTTCCTGGGTGAACAAGCGCGCAAAAATACTTCCTAATTTTAGTTTTACAAAAATCAATACATACCTTTCTTTTCTGTGTTTGTGGAAGTTCCATCTTTTTGTACAAATCCAAACTTTCCACTCCAGGCCAAGCTTCAGGCGTTATAGACCCACACAATTGTGAGATAAGTGTCAATTGCTGATGCTCACTATTACCTTGCATAATTGGTGATCTAGTCCACATTTCTGCCATTATGCAGCCGGCCCCCCACAAGTCCACAGGTGGACCATAATTCCGTTCACCCAATAGAAGTTCTGGAGGTCTGTACCATAACGTAACGACTCTATTAGTAAATCTGAAAACGATTCAAATCAGACTATGTTCATATCTACTTGGATTTATGACACCTCAGCGTCGTTTTCGCTGTGAAATGTTGATGATTAACAGCTCAAATAGTTAACCTCTAAGTTTGAAATTTTTCAATGTCATATTTATTAATTTCAATATTTGTTTCATTGAAATAGAATAGAATATATTACCTCCATAAAATTTGTTCACCTTGGACAGGTCATATAAGTATACAATTAAAGGTAAAATACAATTAAACTAAACACTAACACACCAATAATGCTATTGGATATTTTCGAGAAGAAGCTCCCAAAATCATTACATATAGGTATAGGATGATTCTTGAACCATATAGAAGTGGTAAGTGATCGTATAAATGGTGGCAATTTTTCGTCCATTGATGGCTATATTCTCTCAGCATGGACTAAGGATCAGATCGAATTAGGTACCTACCTAATTGAATTTTCATGTGTTTATATTTAAAAACACATCGTTCGTTATATGTATGTCTACAAGAAACCATTAAGGTAACATTTACCCAGCACTTTCCATATGACAAGGAGAGAATGTGAAAAACACAACAAAATATTGAAAGTGCTTCCTTGATGTCAAGAACTTAATCACGCTCGTTCATTGAAAAACTTTGACCGATTCAAGGTGCACCACAGTGTTGAAAATGTTTACAATCAAATTATATTAAGTTTGAATGTATCAAAATTGATGATGGGTTATTGTAAAAAGCTGCATAAACATTCAAATCATTATTTTACATCTAGCATATCCTGATACAAACTTGGCTGGACCTTTTCGTCTTGAAAACGTGAGAAAACAAAGTCTATACAGTAGACTCCCTATTATCTGAAACCCGATTATGCGAAATTGTCATATTTTTTGTCACATTTAATACACTTTTGTCACACAACGCATCTGTTTACTCTTCTGCGAAGCAATAAAAAACATTTATACTTGTCATGTATTAGGTATGTGAATGCATGAGATTACATATTATGTTTTGTTAATCTTTATTACATCTATGAAAGCATAGTTAATTTTTCCAATTCATACATCATATTTAAGTTAATAATTATGAACTTATGTATTTGTTTTGTTGTTTATTATTTAAATGAAAATTTAATAAACTTTTCCGATACAAAATACATCATAGTTGATGATTTTCTTCAATCTACGCATTATCCGAAATTTCAATTATACGAAATCAGCCCGGTCCACCTTATTTCGGATAATGGAGAGTCTACTGTACCTATATCACCCAATAGGCTTTTTTTTCTTTTCTATCCACAATGATAAGACTTTTTTATTCTATTTAGTAACATAATCAACATGGTGTGCAGAAAACTAATTCACATGATCATATGTAATAACCATCAACTATACAAACAATATCAAAAATAACAAGAGCTCCAAAATGGATATTGTCTAAGTAAATTAAATTAGATCCTCTGATAAAACCACAGTTCTGCAAAATAATGTGACGATATAATAAGGTGCTATAAGTTAATTATTACTATATCGAAAGAATACATAAAAATAAGAATTTAACATTTGGATTAGCATAATAATTTCAATATGCAAATGAATTCAGAGATCGCACATATCCTTCCATTTCATTAGTCACCACATTTTTTAAAATAAGCACTTTACTGGTTGATATCAACAATATATGTTTGTTTGTTATTCTTCTGGTCTTATTCTGATCTTAATGTTTATATATTATATAATCAAATTATTATAGAAAGACTATAAATTCATATAGATACCAAGCTTTTACCTGTTAGGTCCATTCTTGTTGATACTGAAGGCTCTTGCTAATCCAAAATCTGCCAATTTTAGAACACCATTCTTAGTAATCAAAACATTTGCAGCCTTCATATCTCTATGTAAAATCTTATTGCTATGAATATAATAAAGTCCATTCAGTAACTGTTGCATCACCTTCTTAATCTCTCCCAAACTGAATTTCACATTAACATTAGATAAGAGTCCAGCAAGATCATGCTCACAAAAATCAAACACTAGGTAAAATGTTGATCGATATCTATTTGCAGCTGATGCTTTAGTCCTACATATTTCAATTAAATTCACCACATTCTCGTGTTTCAATAATTGAAGTATTCTGATTTCTCTTAGTGCAGTTATAGGGAACTGTAAAATCAACATATATCAATTTCATTAAATGCTTTCAGTCCAAACTAACTTACACCTTCTTTCTCATTATCCATGAGAACTTTTTTCATAGCAACAAACTTCTTAGGATTTTTTTTATCCCGAGCCTTGAACACTTCTCTAAAAATAATAAATTAATCCATATTAAATATTGTGGTATATTCAATATCACTGGTTTCTTCTACACAAGTAATCTTTTAACAGTGTTGTATGGTTCAGATCAAAAACGCCATAACCATATTTTAGGAATGTGAGGGTGAAATATGAACATCCATTGAATTATATTCAAGGCGATAATTGAAGTAGCAGGATATTTTGTTACAAAGTCAATTTTTATAGATGGTTCTTAAAACAAAGATTCTACAAACCCAAAGGTTCCTTGGCCTATTTTGGCAACTTTTTCATACTTCGTGGATTCATCACAAAAAGGAAAATTGAAATTTGATATATACTCTTCCTTTTCCCTCAAGCTCATAACCTGGGGAGGATTAAATTTCGTTTCCCTGGTATTTCCAGGCTGCATCTTGGAGTTTTCTAATTAACTTATTATACTTGAAAACATTTTTATTCAAACATATTCCAAACAATAATACGATATTATTAAATTATTAATTACACATCTTTTGACATCTCACTTATCGACTTATCTATGGCCAGGTTCTGACACTTGACAGGTTGTCCTCTCATACGCCATTAGCTCTACGACTTTTACGAGTTATACGCAGAGAAAACTACTATGATTGTTCTTGTCATAGTTGGCCTAAGCTAGCAGTTTGATCAAAATGGACCGTCTTTTGGCGCCCCTAATTTGAAAAAAAAATACAAAAATCGAACCCACATTTTTCCTCGAACTTAACCACGCAAACCAGGTTAACTTTCCTATGACGTCACGGTATACTTCGGTTTACTTTTGAATGTTGACAGATGTTCGTTTGAAGTGTTTGAAACATTTGAATATCGCGCTTATTATCTTCTTAGCTATTTCCCAATTTGTTTTCTAGTTCTTGAACATACAGTGAGAATAGATGTGACAAATTTATTGGTTCTAGAATGCATGAGGATTCAGATTGTACTGCAATCTTCTTTAGCGGCCATCAATTCAAGGCGAATAAATTTTTTCAACATCTCGATTGCAAATTCTGGTAGATGATGAACATTTCAGAATGCCCATTGTAGATATATATATATATATTCTTTTGAACTTGAGCATTACAATTAATTTTTCATCTAACAATAAAGCATGTGTATGAAAAAAGTGTTAGCAGAGGTTAGTGTAGATGATGATTGATGTATACCATCAAAAGAGTAGTGGATATTGTAGTTGCTTATTGTTTAATTTTTGTTTGGACAATAATGATGTGACTGAAGAACAATTCCAAGAACCAAGCACTTTTGATCATTTCCAACATGCGGAATATGTAGATGTTAATGGAGCAACAAAAAGATAAAAATTATGAATTGAAATAAACTCATTTATGTTTTCGGTGTTTTTTATTGTTACATATAACAAACAACGCAAAGTTATATTCTATGAAATGCACAACAAATTATAAATTTAAATAAACTCCATATAAAAACGATGTGGTATTTAAAATATCTCCGTGATGAGAAGTCAGTCAGATTCTGATGAAATAGGTCTTTTTCGTTTCCTAGACCTAGAAATTTTATTTATTTTATTCTTTCAAGATCTTCAATAGTCTTTTTTTTGTTCCAGTTGTTTTTCCATAAAATAAGTTTGCTCATGAATAGCTGAACAAATTTTATTAGTAGTTCCTTGCTGAATAGCATTATTTTTTCATTACATTCTGTAATTTTATTTATAATATCAGTTTTTGTTTGTACCTTCGTCCTTTTTTTCTCAAGACCAGATGAATTTGGTATACATGTTGTTGATGTCTCATATATGGGAGCATCAATCTAACCTGCATCAACAATTACTGTTGGTTTTGGCATTGTATAAAGACTACCTAGTATGCTCACGTAAGTTTCAGCGTTTCAGAGACATCTAGCGAGAAATTTTGGTAGTGTAAAAATGGCTACCCGTTAGCTAGCGACCTCTTTAGAGAGTTCACATGAACTATGTAGGAAAACACAGGGTCGTCTTCAGGTAAGGTTTGTCCCGGATAATATGAAGAGTTTATAGAGGAAAAATATGAATATTATTTCAGACTATCGTCCAATCTTATTTAAGTGTTCGGAGTTTCATGAAAATAAGCTGACGAATTTATTATTTTACCTCTATTCTCTTTTATGTAGGCATAAATAGTGATTAGCTTCCCTTTATTCAGTTACAGAAAGCGATATATCAACTCTCCAAGCAAAAATGAGAGTATATTTAAACATAAGGTCTGTAGTAGAGAATATCGGCATATTTTTGAGGAAATAATCATAATTTTCTTTCAGGAAATAGGTGAAAAAAGTAATATATTTTACATGTATTTTTATTTTAGTCTATTCATGGGGAAGGTTTACATTAAAGTGAAAAAATTATCATTACAGATGTGTTTGCACAAAAATAATACCCAAAAGGAATCATGAAAGGACAAAATTAAAATGCAGCATATACACTTTATACATACATTATTTTTTGATAAAAAAAGGAACAAATCACAATGAAAAAAGTAAATATTCACAACATATCAACAATTTCATTAAATGTAAACTCTCCTGCACACACGTCAATTTTTACACAGTAAACTTGAATAATAGTTTTCAAATTATCACAAAAATAAAATTCAATATTCTTCGAACTAAAATATTTAGGAATAAAATTAAAACCTTCTAATGAGGCTACAGATAATATTGTCTGACAGAATATTTTCAAACAGCTGAATAATGGCTATAAAGAGACACATTTATATTTAAATTAACCTGTTAAGTGTAGCAGTCAACAAGGTCTTAATAGATGGTTGCAATATTTGAACGAATACATAGGCGGTTGGAAAAAAATGAGTTTGACACAAAGTAAATTGATACACCTAAGCAACGGCTCTGAAAAGATACAAAAAAATGTGTTATGTTTCATGAGTTGAGAGAAGAAAATTTGAGTACAACAGAAAAATGTATGGATTGTATTGGGACACTAAAACCTATTCTTACTTAGCTGACATTGGTAGAAGCAAATCATCAAGAAAGATACTCATCAATGGAAATTCAGTAGGCTATTTTGTATCAAAGAATTTTGTATGAAACCATGTTGAAACATTTGAAGATTAATCTTGAGATGTATATTTTTGTTAATTCATTATTCGTTGATATTAAAATGGTTGATGTTTTAGTGAATGAACTGGTGTACATTCAACAGCATATATTATTTTATCCCAATATTCCATATTGGATAAGCTGTCAATACCATGAGAATAATTTAATTATCAATAATATGCAATTAACTATGAGGATAATAAAGAAGAAATGTTTCCTCGTTCTGACTGATAATCATTTGAACCCAAATTGTGCTGTAAACTAGAATTCTAATCGGCTGCTCAGTTGTAACTTGTAACAGTGTAGGAGCTGTAATCAAAACTGCTTTGAAAACAACAAAGTAAACCTAGAACCTATTTCTTCAATTTTTTGCCCCGACATCAGTTTATTCAAAAATCTCAACCCTTTAAATGATTCTTAGAGATAAACTAGATTGAAAAGCACTGATGACAGGGGCTTTTGCGCGCATGTTCAACTTCCTTGTGGCCCATACTGTCCAGTAATAATATGATAAATACCTTATATTGGTAGTTTTCCATAACAACCATCTGCATCTAGCTTTTATTTAGTATCAGTTCCTGTAGAACGTGAAAATAATAAGTGTTCTCTATATAATATACGGTTTTTGAACTTGGTATTTAGGAAATCTGTCATCAACCATTATTATTATCAATATCTTCCGAAACTGTGATCGTATCGAACTGAAATTTTGCACACTCCTGTATAATGCTTGGTTTAACATCTGTACAATTTTTGTTCTGATCTGATGGATAGTTTTTTTAAAACGAGAAATATAAAAAATATTCTTTTTAAAAATAACTAAAAAAAATTTACCTAACGAAATTTTAATAGAAGTTGCTCATACTTATGCTTGAACTGCCTTCCAAGTTTGAATTCATTCTGTTAGGTATTCACTGAAATATTGATAATTGAAAATTTCAAATGACTATAACTCCGAAATCGTTTGGCCGATTTTGCCCATTAACGAACTTAACCGTCGTATTTTGACACAGAACCTATCCTGAAAATTTCAAGTCGATAGGACAAACGGTACGCCTGTGAGAGTGCTTACGGCCGGCAGGCCGGCATCCAAAAATCTGTCACCGGATTCGTGATCAGGGGGTCCGAATTAGTCTATACGCAGCATTAGTGATGACGTAGCATCTGAGGTAGGTCAAGGGTTCAGATCTAAACAAGTGATCCAAACAAAGGAGAAACTTGAATTCATATCAATAACTATTATATTGTGAATATCTTGCAGTATTTTTCAAGGTGAGTGTATTCATTTATTTATTATAACGATATCTATATATTTTCCTGATGTTGTTATATATTATCAAGCTCAAAATACGCGAAAACTTAAACGTGCATAACCTCAATTTTTGTTTTCGTTTAAAATTTCGAATTACTATTCGTTATATTGTGAGTATTATACATATTTTGTTAAGTATCTACAACGTTTCATCTGAAAATAATATTTTACTAATATGTATAGCTTAATTTTATGGTAAAATGGACATGTTTCCTTTTCAAGTTAAAAACCTTCTGTTTGCTATATTGCTATTGTTTAATTTTCTGAGTGTATGTTCTTTCAGATGACCGAAAGGCGAGGGATTCCAATGACAGACATTTTTGCATTTTTCAAAGATTACCAGTCTCAATTTCAGAGAGGCGAAAATTCTTTTACAAGTGGAAATGTTTTGCGTGCACAATTTGATCCAGAGGTACAGCCTATGTTACTTAAAGGCGAAGTGCAAGCCAGTATGAAGAATAGAAAGTATACTGTTGAGGTAAGTAATATGTTTTTATTACTTAGCAATTTCAAACCAAAACATGCTTATTGTTTCAGATATCTCTAGATGTTGAAGATGGTGTCACTGGAGCAACCTGCTCATGTCCAAGGGGTCAGTTGGTGTGCCACCATATGGCAGCTCTCTGTTTGTTTGGCCACTACCATTTTAGCATCACTGATAAACCTTGTGCATGGAATGCACCAAGAAAATCTGCTGAAGAAGAACAAGTTAAAGATATATCACAACTTTTTCCAATGACAAACAAGAATTTCCGTGCTTCTAAGAGAATGGCAACTGATGAAGAAATTGAGACCTTCGTTAAGGCTCTGGAGGAACCTGTTGGATTCAGTTGGTTACTGAAGCCAGAACCTTCAGACATTTCCATAAATTTAGTACCTTCAATTCAGGATATATTATTCAGTAAGGATTATCTTGAGTCAAGCGACAAACCTGAATACTTCTTAAAGGCAACCCATGTATCACAAGAAATAATAGCTAAAGTTGCTGAAGTGACTACAGGGCAACATAGAAATGAAAATTGGCTAGTCCTCAGAAAGCACAGATTAACGGCCAGTAATTTTAGCAAAATCATTGCAGCCTCCAAGAGGAATAAGTTTCCGCCATCATTATTTAAATCCTTGATCGGTGGGTATGATTTAAATGGGGTGAAGGCTGTTCAGTGGGGACGAGACAATGAGGCTGAAGCGCTCAATTCATTTCATGTTGGACTGGAAATGGATGTTTCACCAACTGGATTATGGCTAGATGAGTGTGGTTTTCTGGGGGCTAGTCCTGATGGTCTTGTTGGTGAAGACGCCATACTCGAAATAAAATGCCCCTACAAATACAAAGACTCAAGCTTGGCTGAAGTACTGAAAGTAGACAAAAGCTATATCATTTATAAAAATGATAGTGGCCATACTTTTGTATACAAGGACCATGCATATTGGCACCAAATTCAGGGGCAACTGTTCATAACAAAGCGAAAAGTATGTTATTTGATGGTATGGACGCCTACAGAAATGGAAGTAATAGCAGTTGAAAAATGCGATCTGTGGGCTGAGAACATAGGGATATTGAAGAGTTTTTTCATCAATATGTATTTACCCTATTTATGTTCCTAGATTATTTAAATAAATGTATTAATGAGAATGATTATTTCATCCTTTATTAAATAAATATAGGTAGGGAAAAAAGCAGGAAAAATTGTTATTTATTTCTTAGGCCTCATATTGTTATCGATTTTACTTAAAAATTTGTTGTTACTTTTAACAACACTTTGTACCGGTATGTAGGTGGGAGTTTTTTTATGCTGAAATATCTTTATTTTATGGTGGTACATGAATAAATGTTTCTTTGAATTTCATTTATCATTCTTTGGTTTTATAAAGTTATAGATAACCATTTATTACAAGTATGATGATTGAAGTTGGAGATGACTTATCAATTACTTAAAACTGGAATATGAACACTTACTCTGAATAATTACTGATTATTAGTATGATAGTAGACTGTATATTATATGCTGAACAGACTATCAAAAATAAATGCAACAGAAAGATATTGATTTCAACATTCTGAAATTTCTTATAGTTTTAAAAATTAATATATTCTCTAATTATTCAGCATGCCAAAGTTAATATAATATCGGGTATTTGATAACATCATTCTTATACATAATGAAATCGTCTTTAGGATTTTAAATAAATATTTCAGTAGATTTATAAAAAATTTAATCACTATCACAAGACAAGTTGTTTTTTATTTCCTCTATCAGAGGGTTTTGCAGGTTTGTTAATGCTCCTATCACCTGGAATATCATTTTTCCAAATGGAAATAGAGAGTGTGGCATGAAATTCAGAATCTTGAATACTTTCATCCTCTGTATAGCTCTCTCCACGTGAATTCTGGCTCTGGCAATTGATTCTGTTTGTTTTATCTGTGCGGGAGTGAATTGTGCCGTATTCAAGAAAGGTGGAATATTTAACGAAACTCCACTAGGCAACAAGTCTCTAATGAGAAATCCTTTATCTGCCAGAACCAAATCTCCTGCATCCAATTGTCCTAAAACTCCACAGTCTTGGACAATTTTTTTATCAGAAACTGCTCCTGGGTAGAGAGAGCTTACATATGTTATAACTCCATTCGGAGCAACTCCAACTAGTGCCTTCCAAGTATTCTTATGCTTATAACTGCTGTATGTCATTTTTTGTGTCGCCATAGATGTCCTTGGAACTGCCATCGCCATCTCAGTGCAATCAAGGACTATTCGGCAGTTTGTGAATTTAGCATAAACATTTGGAAGGCAAGTTTGATTTTTTTTTCTTGATGGAATTTTTGAACTCGACTGTTCATGTAGAATTTCATGTAAAAAAAAAATCCAAGTGATGACCACATTACTCACTAGAGCTTGGGACACTCGAAACCTTTGGGCCAAGTCAGCATGCGGATTATTCTGCCTCAACTTCATTAAGCACATGAGCAGTTGATCTATTTTGGATATTTTTTCAACATTCCAGCCAAAGTAATAATTGATTTCAATATGTTTCAACAAATCATAGAGAGCAATGAAACTTTTGCATGGCAAACCAGTATACAGTCTGCACAACTCGTCACTATTTTCAATATCTTTAAATCCAAAAGGTCCACCTCTTGCACTGCTCTTTAGCTCTTCTAATTCTTGTTTTAAAAAATATACCTCTGCTTCTAAAAGAGCACTTGAAGTAGTCGGCACATAAGAAGATGAAGGTGCTGGTTCAGAGGTAATCTCTGCTTCTGGAAATGATGTCGAGGTACTCGGTAGGGAACTTGTAGATGGTATCAATTCAGGGGTAATTCTGTAAAATATAAATCAATATGCATTCAATAGAATCAACAGAATTCTTATCAGTAAAGGATATTCAGGGTATTACCTCTGTATGGAAGGAAATACAATAATTTGAAATGATTAATTACGTTCGCTTAGTTCGCAGTAGTAAGTAAAACAATACCACTTTTATAAATAATTCTTCATACTTGCTAATTTTAAGGACACACATAACGAAAAATTAGAATTACCAAAATTTTATACCAGAATGTTTGTATACAGGGTATTTAACTTACCCTTTGAATATTTCATCGTCATTGGATTCTGTTACCATTACAGAGGTTCCAACTGGTGGTCTGTTCTTTCTTTTTTCAGGTGATGAAAATTTGAACCTTTTTTCAATGTTATGAGAAAAAATCGTTGGCTCGTTTTCTTTGTTTCCATCAGTAAAATGGCATGAGCATAAACGTGCACCCGGTCCTGGTTCCACATCACGTCTAAAATTAATGAAATTGGATGTGCAAATATCGAAATTATATGCTAAACAATCAAATTATTACCTCACAAGTTTAATCCATTTGTTACGCAGCTTTTGATCCTTAGGAAACGAAATAAACCTACACGTGTCTTTAACATTATAATGTTTACAGTCAGGAGCCCAGCACATCACCATCTGAAAGTTGAAAAATATCTAGTATCGTAGGATCAAAGCCAAATTTACTAAAGGAATCTCTTCAACTTCTATTTTCTACTTTTTAAAGGAGTATTAACACTAGTTTAATGAACTTTAGAGGTTAGGATCAAAATAATAAATCTCAAATTTCTTCAACAATTAAGAACTCAGCAGGAAAAAAAGTGCATAGTTGCTTTACTTATTCAAAAAACTTTGACCATACTTACTTTTCAATCGTTATTTGTTCAAATTTGATAGACAAAATGAGATTTATACGAATAGCCCAAAGTAAAATTGCGTTGTTTGGATCTGGAACACTGACCAATGTCAACGTGACGTCACACTAATGCTGCGTATTCCGACTATTTTCAGCTCAAAATTCGACAATTACAGACATTGTGACGAAATGATAGCACGATGTTCCCATAGAACATGCGCGCAAAAACATCAAGTACTAAAAGCTATAGATACTGTATAGAATTTGATATGAAAATGTGTAGAATATTGACATAATATAGGGGAAACAATTAGGACTTTTCAAATTGAATTGATCATCACAAACAAAAAATGGTCAAAAAGTGTACTAGAATGCAAAAAAATCTGAATATTCCATTTTGGTCATTGGCAAGTTTAAACATTATCCTCTTGGAACCATCTTTTTGAGGTGAGCAAAAAATAAAGTGAAACTAAGGTGATATTGCGGTCTAGTATTGAACAATTTTGATAATATTTTCAATTTCAGAGTCTTTTCATTCCACTCCCTAAACTATTGTTGAAGAATCTAATTTGCAGAATATAATAATAATAAAGTAAATTAAAGAAAATTTTAATTGTGCTCTATAATTAAAAAAATCTGTATGGACTGAAAAACCTTGAAAATAAGATGAACAGATAGATATTTGCTATTTCCTCATGAAAAAATATTGAAGAGAACATAATTGTTATATCCTTGTATTATTCATAAGACGTGTTTATACAGTAAATAAAACAAATTGAAATAAAATAAGAAATTAGAAGAAACCCATGAAATTGCAGCGTACCAAAAAAGCTATGCTGTGTTCATATCTTATTTTAATGTGTTTTATTCACAATACAAAAGCGCCTTTGGGACTTTTATTAAAATTCACCTATGTTGCAATATTGACAACTTCACATTTTTGGTGTGTGCTCGAGTTGTCATAGATTTTGAAATTGTTTTGCAATATTTGAAAATTAATGTCCTCAGTAATAATTCAAAGATATAGTCTATATGTTCCTTGCAGTTCTCATCAATATTAAACCAATCAGGAATAGTTTTCTCCAGATTCACAATTATTTTGCTCTTCATATTCTTAACAACTCTCTTGTCCAAAAATTTGTTGATATTTTCATCAAAACCGATCATGCAAATCTTTGTAAATTGCTTCATTGAAGGCGTGGGAGTCTTCAACAAATTTTCTCTCTCAATATCAAAATTTTTGTAGAATATGAGTAGTTCATCTGTGTTTTCAAGATTTTCCTTTCCTTGCAGATTTTGTCGACATAAATCACAGTTATATTTTTTTAATACTTTTTTTACCAAGTATCCTGCAAAGTAAATTGTAGAACAATTTTCCAAACTGAAATTTTCGATCGAAAATTTTGACAAATTTTCCAGCGAAACTTCACAATTCGCAGAGGTCTTGGGGACAGATGAATCAGACTCGGAGCTGTTTGAAACTTCAGGAACATTCTCATCCTTTTCAACAAGGAGTAAATTTACTGAAGTATTCATTGCAACGTCATCAAAATCAAAAATATTATCATCATTGTCAATGTTTGTACCAGAATTGCCACTATTAGCTGCCTTTATCAGATTGCTCACAATATTAATTTTAAATGCCGCTCGAAATGATTTTACCGACGGATTCCTATTGTACCCTCCTTTTTGCCTATATATGGAAAATTGGTTCTCAAGAGGATCTTGTATAAGCCGCCCAGTAAATAAAAATGAAAAACCCCTATTTTTTTGATTCAAGAATATCATTTTGACAGCATTGATTGTTTGAAGAAATCCATCAAAACTTGGAGGCCTAGTGAATTCGCCTTTTTTGTTAATTTTACCCAATTTTTCAATCAATTCATACCCACTATCCAAAGCTTCTAATACTTGAGGATTTTTATCACTAAGAACTCTATTATAAGGATTGGAATTTTTGAATTGCGTGCTGTTGAGAGCATCAAAGAGATTATTGATTGTTTTTATGAAATAGGCCGTATTTTCAGCTGTCGTTGACTGAAGTTCTCCAGTCCTGATAGCAACTTTCAGTGCAGCAGCCACACTATTACTGAAAAGCTGAGCAGCTAACTTAACACTCATTTTTTCAAATCCATTTGGGTTCAAATGTTTATTAGAAAGTTTTAGGAGACACCTACCTGTCTTACTGTTGTTGTCTATTTCAAATACTTTTCTGACATCTGCAAAGTCAACTTTTTTATCCTCATAAACAAATTGCGAGTTCAGAAAATTATTCCTCAAACATTTCAACAGGTGTGGCGTATCATACAGAGCAACACATATTTCTTCTCTAAATAAAAAATATGGTTTTTCTTTAGAAATATCCAACTTTTTGAATAGTTGTTGGTTTACTGCAGATACGTCACAAACAATTCCCGCAGGTTTAAAGCTTACATCCACAAGGTGATCCAAACAATCCAAAAGAAGCACCTTCAGCTCATTTGCGCTTACACCATCTTTAGATACAACATAAGCCACTGGAATTTTCCAAGTAGAATACATTCCTCTGATCATGAACACCAAAGCCTGATTAGCTAGAATAGGTTTTCTGCCCAATGGGCCTAAGTTCTCTATACCCTCAATCATATCAATCTTCTGATTGTAGTCCAAATTTCTTTTCAAACTCATCTCGTCAAACATAACGATGCATATTTTTTCGGAGTTTTTCATTGTATGTGCTTTTAATTTCAATTGTGTTAACATTTTTTTGTTGAAGCCAGGCCAGCAGTTGAAATTTCCCAACCATGCTCTTATAGTTGATGTGCCCGGAAGTGTAACACCCTTCTGTCTTAAATATCTGTACACTGATGGGCTCTTATAGTACAGCGACAACGCTGTTTTTTTTTCAGCAGGTGTCCATGGACACCTCTTGACATGGGCCAGCTGCATCTTCATCAAGCTGGACGAAAATTGGCTCGTACACTCTTTAAAAAGCATCTTTGAAGATAACTGAGCTTTTAAAACTTTTTTCTTTTCATTGTTTAACTGATGTCTCAGGCTAGCATTTTCTTTTCTGAGTCTATCATTTTCCTCTATTAAAAAATTAGGTTTTCGCTTCCTATTTTGACCAATGGGTAGATTTTGTAGTTCACGCAGGTATTGATTCTCACTGCTTTCACTTTCCTCAGATTGCTGTACCTGTGACGAAGTACTTGGCTTATTTCCATATGTTTTGGTTACATATTTAACCTTTAATTCTGGACTGGTTTGAACAGCTTCATTTGAACTGCTTGATTCAGAAACATATTTGACGGGTACTGCATCAAGAGGTAACCTGTTCGGTAATATTTGTTCTTGTGAGAAATGTTTGCTGCATAAAAGTTTTCTCTTCAATGACTTTGGGCTGACATCAACCAGATTTCCATTTCCTAAAACAAGTTTAGTTTTTAAAAATTAACGTCCAACATCATCAGTATTCTAGCTTTCTATTCGCTAACTGATCAGTTGAATCAGTTGTGAAGTCATTATGAACTGATTCAATTTACTTCGAACTGGACTTGGTCTCTATATTTTGTAAAAAAAATTGGTTCAAGCACTGACGTGAAGTCAGAAGCTTTTGCGCGTATGTTCTATTGTCCACTCTTCTGTATTGGACACCCTTAATCGAATTTACCATGGTAAATTATGTTGTCCATTCTCCTGTATTGGACACTCTTAATTCGAATTTACTATGGTAAATTCGAATTAAGTGTCCAATACAGGAGAATGGACAACATAATTTACCACGGTAAATTCGATTAAGGGTGTCCACTACAGAAGAATGGACAATAGAACATATGCGCAAAAGCTTCTGACTTCACGTCAGTGCTTGAACCAATTTTTTTTTTCGTAATTTTTTTTTTAATTTTCTAGGGGTACGGTTCTTAAAATTTTTTTTTTCGTCATTTTTTTCAAATTTTCTAGGGGTACTGTTCTTACAAAATTTTAAACACTTCTTTATGTTGATTTTCTACTACTAGTTACCTAGCACCATTTCGATCGAATATTTATTTTTTGAGTTATTAAGGAAATAATATTCCAGGTGGGTGTAACTCGGAAACCGTTAGACCGATTATGCCCAAAAACGAACTCAACTCTCCCTTTCGGATACGCAACCTACCCTGAAAATTGCAAGTCCCTATGTCCTTTCGTTCGAAAGTTATCGAGGTAACAGTCACCCATTTACTGAACTCACACAAGAATGCTCGAATCTCCAACAATATTTAACCGATCGTATTAAAACTTGAAACTTGGCAGTAGAGTTAGGTTATGAAGGCTCTTGCCAAATTTCAACAATTTCAAACGGATAGTTACTGATATATAGAATTTTTTTTTTATTTTCAATGATTTATTAAAAATTTTCTACAAATGCAATCCTCACCAAATTTTGCAAACATTTTCGCGTTGGCATTCTACAACTAATAACCATGTTTGAATTCAATCGGTTCAGTATTTTTCGATTTAATGAGGAACAAAAACCACCAAATTTCAGAAAATTTCAGATGGCTATAACTCTGAAATCGTTTGTCCGATTATGCTCATAAACGAACTGAAATGTCGCGTTCTGGTGCACATCCTAACCTGAAAACTTCAATCCGCTATCTCATTCCGTTCTCAAGTTATTGTGACAACAAAAATATTTTTCAATAATTTTTTTAAAATTTTCTAGCCATACGATTCGCACAAAATTGCACAAACGTGCTTAGGTTCATATTCTACAACTAACCACCAAGTTTCAATTCGATCGGATTCATATTGGTTGAAAACAAAATTATTACTCAAAAACCACTGGGCCGATTATGCCCATTAACGAACTTGTCCGTCGTATTGGGATGCGCCGCCTACCCTGAAAATTTCAAGTCGCTAGCTCTTTTCGTTCTCAAGTTATCGTGGCAACGGCCGGACGGACAGAATCAAATTTGACATCGAATTCTTCATTGGGGAGTTGAACTTAATCGTTTGAGACCATTTTCGTCAAAAAATTCGAAAGTTACAGACATTTGGGCAAAACTATAACGCGATGTTCCCCAGAACATACGCGCAAAAAAGATCGGTTCAAATAGTGGCATCACAAATGGTTCCGGGTCATTTGGAAAAGCACATATATAATGCATATATGCATTATATATAATTTTTTGAATTGAAAAAATACAATTATTCAACTAAATAACATTTTATTGCGCGTATGTTCTGGGGAACATCGCGTTATAGTTTTGCCCAAATGTCTGTAACTTTCGAATTTTTTGACGAAAATGGTCTCAAACGATTCAGTTCGACTCCCCAATGAAGAATTCGAGGTCAAATTTGATTCTGTCCGTCCGGCCGTTGCCACGATAACTTGAGAACGAATAGAGCTAGCAACTTGAAATTTTCATGGTAGGTGGCGCATCTCAATACGACGGACAAGTTCGTTAATGGGCATAATCGGCCCAGTGGTTTCCGAGTAATAATTTTGTTTTCAACCAATATAAATCCGATCGAATTGAAACTTGGTGGGTAGTTGTAGAATATGAACCTAAGCACGTTTGTGAAATTTTGGGCGAATCGTATGGCTAGAAAATTTAAAAAAAATTATTAAAAAATATTTTTGTTGTCACGATAACTTGAGAACGGAATGAGATAGCGGCTTGAAATTTTCAGGTTAGGATGTGCACCAGAACGTGACATTTCAGTTTGTTTATGAGCATAATCGGCCAATCGGTTTTAGAGTTATAGCGATCTGAAATTTTCTGAAATTTGGTGGTTTTTTGTTCCTCATTAACTCGAAAAATACTGAACCGATTGAATTCAAACATTGTTATTAGTTGTAGAATGTCAACGCAAAAATGTTTGCAAAATTTGGTGAGGATAGCATTTGTAGAAAATTTTTAATAAATCATTGAAAATAAAAAAAAAAAATTTATATATCAGTAACTATTCGTTTGAAATTGCTGAAATTTTGCGAGAGCCTTCATAACCTAACTCTACTGCCAAGTTTCAAGTTTTAATACGATCGGTTAAATATTGTTGGAGATTCGAGCATTCTTGTGTGAGTTCAGTAGATGGGTGACCGTTGCCTCGATAACTTTCGAACGAAAGGAGATAGGGACTTGCAATTTCCAGGGTAGGTTGTGTATCCGAAAGGGAGAGTTGAGATCGATTTTGGGCATAATCGGCCTAACGGTTTCCGAGTTATACCCAACTGGAATATTATTTCCTTGATAACTCAAAAAAAAATTGGTTCAAGCACTGACGTGAAGTCAGAAGCTTTTGCGCGAATGTTTTATTGTCCATTCTTCTGTATTGGACACCCTTAATCGAATTTACCATGGTAAATTATGTTGTCCATTCTCCTGTACTGGTCACTTAATTCGAATTTACCATGGTAAATTCGAATTGAGAGTGTCCAATAAAGGAGAATGGACAACATAATTTACCATGGTAAATTCGATTAAGGGTGTCCAATACAGAAGAATGGACAATAGAACATACGCGCAAAAGCTTCTGACTTCACGTCAGTGCTTGAACCAATTTTTGATCATAAAAGCGCTATATACCCAAGAAACCTTCAAGAAATTACATATTAATATGTTTTTGCAGAAAGCGGAGGCATATCAAAATGGTTTAGAACATACCTGAATTCAAAATCCATTTTTTGCATCTTTCGGTATCATTGCTTGGAAATCTATAAAATCTAAGGCTTCCATCTTTCTTGCTGGTCATCCCACAATTATAATATTCACACTTATTGCCAGACATCCTAAAAGATGAAATGGATATTTTTGAGAAGGTTAAATTTAATTAATTCGTGCAGGCTGAAAAGCAATCCAAATAAAAAAAATATCTGGAAATTATTCGACAATCAAAGCAATAGGTTTGATTGAAATTCTTGAGTGTGCATCTGCTAACTTGATAGTAAGTTTGTAGGTCCACCCCAAATAAAAAGTAAGCCAGCGACTTTTTTTTTTTCACGACAAATTCAAGCAATACGTTTCATTTCTTCTAAAATCAGGCCAGAACATTTAATATTTTTAATTAAATAGAAAACATCGAAAAAATACATGACAAAAAGGTATAAAGTTTGTTTATTTACGATAAATAGGGTTAGCTTTCAGTAGATTATGAACGGAATTAGAATCTGAATGTGGATAATGTCCAATTTCTTTCATTTACAACCAACTATGTATACTTAGATCGATTTAAATTATTGAATTATTCGAGGCAATTTCAATGGCTTTTGATTTCTTCTAAAATCAATCCACAACATCCAATATTTTTAATTGAATAGAAAAACATCGACAAAATACATGTAAGAGGATATAAAGTTTGTTTATTTACGATAAATAGGGTTAGCTTTCAGTAGAATATGTATGGAATTAAAATCTGAATGTGGCTTATATGTATCCTTTCTTTCATTACGACCAACAATTTCAGTATAATAAATAATAGCCCGAAATTCTCTTGAGCTTAAAACGAATATTCTAAAAGAATAACACTAACAGCAAATTATTGCACTTACCTGTTCTAATATTTTTAACGGTATACTCGATTTTAAGTTTAGCAGCTCTTCTCTCTACGATACAAGCAAACAACTGAACTAAACTGCGAACGAACGAAAAGAAAGATTCAACCGAAAACCATAGACAAGATATGCCGAAAACCGAATTTTAATAGGCGGCAGATGTTCAGGGTAATAAAAATAGAATATTCGAGGAACCAACTCTGTCATTTAGCGAGATACGAATTTCGACCTTATTGACATTCGTTTCCCTCGACTTTATCGCCCCCTGGTGTTAGTTTCTTTTCCGTGGAACGAGATTAGTAGGGAGATGAGCATACTAGGTAGTCTATATACAATGGTTTTGGGGTTCTAGATATGGTAGGTATCTGAAATGTCTCTCAACTGTACTTTATCTTCTATTTCTGGTGCTCTCCTAATGCGAATACGGCCCTCTTTATCGGCAGAGTCCACTGTCGGGCCAGTATCCTGTTTCATTTTATAAAAATTATATTCAATTAGGTATTCTTCATCTGTAACAGAAAAGTTCTACTTCAGATACGAAAAAATTTGATGAATTAGCCACTTACCTATTTTCGGCAAGTCGATTACATCTTTTTTATCAACAATCTGCTATTTTACTTCATTCACGTAAACTTCGTACGAATGGGGTTACGTGCAGTTCTGACAGTTGACCGACATTGGAGGACCAACAAAGCGGGAATTAGTACTGTTATTGTTTGTTTTGCTCTTATTATCCTGGATTTTTCGATATTTGTGAGTGTTATATCAATTGAATTGCTGTTTATGAAGTGAAGTGAATATTTTGTTATCTTTATTTGTTCCATAAACATTAATTTTTAGTAATAAAATGCCAAATTTTTGCAAGTTCATGAGCTGCAGTAGCAAGGGCGAACTAAAAAACGTACAAATATCACATTTTTCACGTAAATTTATATACAGAAAGTGCGTAAGTAAGTGAGTAAGGTATAGATCTATTTTAATATCTTGGTTTCAATTTGAATCTTGTATGAATGTAGAGCATAGACCTAATTTAAAGGTCTATGATGTAGAGCTGAACTTAACCGATCACCTTGAGAGATTATAAGAAAGAACTAGGTATATTGTTTTCAAAGGCAAGAATTCTATTGCATTAGTATGTCTCTACGATTGGAATCTGGAAAATTTAGAAGACAAATAACACTTTCCAGCTTGTCAATTCTGTATAATTATAGGTACATATAAAAATGTTTCACTTAGTTAGCTGCATGAATAGTAATGTATGAATCTATAATATTATATTATAAATTTTACGAATTTCTCAATTAATTTGATTTCTTTATTGAAAGGATTTCATCAGTTTTTGATAAAGTTCGCAAAATTTGTTACCTCAGCAAAAACCAGAGATTTATGGATTCGTCTGCTGAAGAGATTCGACTTAACAGCTTCGAAACTCAAATTTGGTATGATGTATTTAACACGTTTTCATTCAAATATGAAAGGAAATAAAATTTTGATTTGTTTCTCATGTTAGAATATAGAAAATTGTACACCATGTTTTCACTAGGTAAGCCAGCAGATTTGTCCTATAAAAATCATCCTGATTGGATTCCATTATAGAATATGAT
The DNA here is from genome assembly GCA_937662695.2 of Halyzia sedecimguttata. Classification (NCBI taxonomy): domain Eukaryota; kingdom Metazoa; phylum Arthropoda; class Insecta; order Coleoptera; family Coccinellidae; genus Halyzia; species Halyzia sedecimguttata. The sequence continues at coordinate 119,787,715 of OW569411.2, forward strand.
TGTGTATGTAATTTAGCTGTTATTTTTTATAATCTAATGTAGTTAATTCGTGATGAATAAATTTAATTTTCCCAACTCTGATGCCAGGTCCAAACCAAGCGAACAAAAACGAGAATAAGGCTGTTACAAAGCAAAATGTATATTGTAGATTAATTTATTTAAACAGAACTGCTTAGACATGATGAATGTTGTAAATAAATTATAAAGTGTACAATGTGTTTTTTACTCTATTAATATTAGTGTAAATTTTTTTAAATATGAGTGCTTCAGTTTAAACTATTACCAAAAATCATGACGAGCATGAATAACCCATTGTCACTGTGAAATACTTCTTAATCCTACACATGCTTAAAACCAACTCTTGATATTCAACTGCTCCCTGCTTTCAATTTCAATAGATTTAGATTCAACCACTGTCAAATTTGATGTTGATGCTTCTGCCTGAAAAATATTGATAAATAAATCATTTTACTAACGTTGATACAAGCTGCATTCATATAACATCCTTGAAGACTCATTTATTACTGCCACTAATAAATTCAACAGAACACATAAGATAAAAATCACCAACAAGTATAAAATTTTAAGAACTAAAAGTTTGATAGATTGGGGCTTACCGATATCCTGCAATTCCTTCGATGATATATTCAAATACTTTTCTTCAAATACATCCATGATAGTTATAGTGAAATATATAAATTTGAAGATGATTGTTGAACCTATACCTTTGCAATTATCAAACTATGATTGCCAGTCTTTATTATGGAGATATTCCGCACCCATCCACATGTTGTCTGATTATAAGCCTACAAACTTTTATTAGAACTCATATCATCTGAAGTATATTTGTTCTTGGTAACCACAAGGTGCATAAAAATGTCCGGTTACAGTATTTTCGTAAAGTCATCAACTTTTGTTGAACACTTCTGCTTCCTGATAGTAGTATAAGGATCTAAACGAACCACCAATGATGGAAATTTGATCGATATAGAGCTTTTTGTCACTCTCAGAATGTTCTTCAGAGTAATCACTATAATCCATCATGATTATTTACAAATATAAATTGGATTACAAGGTACCTGAAAACATGGAAATGAGCAAACTGTTCAGATAAGGAAGATATTAGCATTCTTACCTATGAAATACTATTTTTTTCTCAATATATACCCCTTTTATGGATCAAATAACGTTTATGAGATATTAATTACACTACATAAAATTCGTAAATAGCATATAACTTGATATAACATTCAAAAATTACGAGAAATATGAGCAAAACAACCAATAACAGTACTACTAATACTGTTTTGTTGGTCCTCCAATGTCTTGTCAACTGTCAGAACTGCACGTAACCCATTGTACCTCTGATTTCTTCATTTTCCTCCCTTGATACAAAGCAAACATAACCTCCAAAAAGATAACCCGGCCAAACTACCTCCGTGAGTTGGTTTATGTGGTTGGTTAACTCTTACGTCATAGTTTGGAATACACTTCGAGGAATATTGGGTGGTTAACTTATTTCTATCCTGGTTTGTATGGTTAAGTTCGAGGAAAAATGGCTTTTATATATTGATGAATACTACATAGAATTATAAAATAATATAACTATGAATGAAAATTATTTTACAACTAATACCGCGTTCTGAATTTGTGTTTTTGAGAGAAAAAAAATGTTTTTATCTCTCAAAAGCTCCAGGGCCAAAAAAGAATTGTATTTGACAAAAATAAATATATATATCAAGCTTTCGAGATGATAAGAATAATCTGAAGATTTTATAAATATTAAAAAGAAAACTTTCGAAAAATGATATACCATAAATTTCATGTTACCCTGCTATTTAGAGTGGAATGTTCCAACAATTCTTCGAAAATATCTGCTATTTGGCATATTGAATGAGTTTTTTGTAATTCCTAAAAATATTGCTCAAATGAGCAATATTTTTGTACTCATCACCCTGAAAATTTTTGTAGTATGCATATAGAAAATTAAATCTTCGATGTCACTCAATCGAATATTTTACCGAAATATCACGAAAAAAAAATGTTATGTTTTATAGACACTGAAAATCAACCTGTCAGTGCAGTTGTTGAATGAAGATTCACAAGGTGCTACTTCCCCTAAAACTATGTGTCAGCATGGTGCTGCCAAAACTTACTCTTCTCGCTCTATTCGAAAATACAGTCCTCTTTTTAGCGCGCATGTTCTGGGTAACATAACAGAACACGTTTTCATTTTGCCCAAATGTCTGTAATTTTCGAATTTTTTGGCGAAAATTGTCGCAAAACCTTTGGTTCAACTCTCTAATGAAGAATTCGAGGTCAAATTAGATTCTGTCCGACCGGCCGGCCGTTGCCACGATAACTTATTGAGATAGTGCCTTGAAATTTTCAGGGTAGGTTGTGCATCTTAATGCTAGTTTGTTCATAGGTATACCCATCTGAAATTTGGTTGTTATTTCCTCAATTACTCGAAAAATACAGAACCGATCCAATTCAAATAATTATAGTTGTAGAATGCCAATGCGAAATCTTGCGAAATTTCGTGAGGATCGTATCACTAGAAATTTTTTAAAAAAACATTGAAAAAAATCCTAAATAATTCGTTCGGTATCGCTGAAATTTTGCGGAAGCCTTCAGAACTTAACTCTACTGCCAAGTTCCAAGTTTGAACACGATCAGATTGATATTGTTGGATATTCGAGCAGCCTTGTGTGAGTTCAGTAGATGGGATGGCTGACTGTTGCCTCGATAACTTTGGAACGAAAGGATATAGGCACTTGCAATTTTCAGGGTAGGTTGCGCATCCGAATGGGAGAGTTAAGTTCGTTTTGGGCATAATCGGCCCAACGGTTTCGGAGTTATAACCTCCTGGAATATTTTTTCCTCGATAACTCAAAAAATATAGACCTGATCGAATTGAAGCTTGGACTAGTTGCGGAATATCGCGGAGAAACGGCTTTTGGCGCCCCTAATTTGAAAAAATATACAAAAACTGACAAACACAAAAATATGGATAAAGTGTACCTATATACATTGATACCTATATATATATATATATATATATATAAATATGAATACTACATATTATCTGAATAAAGAATGAATTATAAATTAATATAAGTATGAATGAAAATTATTTTACACACACGACTACGTTCTGAATTTGTGTTTTTGAGTGAAAAATATTGTTTGCATTTCTCAAAAGATCCAGGCCCAAAAAATGATTGTATTTGACAAAAATAAATATATACATCAAAGCTTTCAAGATGATAAGAATTATCTGAAGAGTTCACAAATATTAAAACGAAAACTTTCGAAAAATGATATAGCAATAATGTCATATTACCCTGCTGCTATCTAGAGTGGAATGTTCCAACAATTCTTCGAAAATATCTGCTATATATTTGGAATATTGGAATGAGTTTTTTGTAATTCCTGAATTAAAGCAATATTTCTGTATTCATCACCCTCAGAATTTTTGTAGTATGTACCTATATAGAAAATTAAATCATCGATGTCACCCAATCGAAAATTTCACGAAAAAATCAGTCATGTGTAGTTTTATAGTTCAATCTGTCAGTGCAGTTGTTGAATGGAGATTCACAAGGTGCTACTTTCCATAAAAACTATGTGTCAGCAATCGCCAAAACTAATAACGCTTTTCGCTCTATTCGAAAATACAGTCCCATTTTTGGGCGCATGTTCTGGGTAACATCGCGTTATCATTTTGCCCAAATGTCTGTAATTTTAGAATTTTTGGCCGAAAATGGTCTCAAACAATTTGGTTCGACTCTCTAATAAAGAATTCGAGGTCAAATTTGATTCTGTCCGGCCGGCCTGCCGTTGCCACTATAACTTGAGAACGGAAAGAGATAGCGCCTTGAAATTTTCTGGGTAGGTGGCGCGTCCCAATACGACGGACAAGTTCGTTAATGGGCATCATCGGTCCATTGATTTCTGAGTAATAATTTTTTTTTCAACCTATACAAATCCGATAAAATTGAAACTTGGTGAGTAGTTATAGAATGCAAACTTAAGGACGATGGTGAAATTTTGTGAGAATTGTATCTCTAGAAATTTTTAAATAAATAATTAAAAATATTATTTATGTCACGATAACCTGAGAACGGAAAGAGATAGCGACTTGAAATTTCCAAGTTGGTTGTGCATCTTATTGATGCGACATTTGAGTTTGTTTATAGGCATAATCGGCCAAACGGTTTTGGAGTCCGCGGAACCTTGCGAAATTTCATGAGGATCCGAGGATCGTATCACTAGAATATTTTTGAGATCCGAGCAGCCTTGTGCGAGTTCAGTAACCGGATGCGTTACCGTTGCCTAGATAACTCATTGGGACTTGCAATTTTCAGGGAAGGTTGCGCATCCGAATGGGAGTGTTAAGTTCATTTATGTGCATAATCGGCCCAACGGTTGCGGAGTATTACCCACCTGGAATATTATTTCATCGATAACTCAAAAAATATAGATTCGATCGAATTGAAGTTTGGTAACTAGTTGTAGAATATACACATTAAGACGTGTGTAAAATTTAGTGATAACCGTGCCCCTAGAAAATTTAAAAATATTACGAAAAAAAAAATTTTTTTGGCAGGGATCCATAATCCGTATTCGGTTTTCGATTTTAAATTTCAATAAATATTCAGATTCACTATTCACGAATAATTTATATAAGAAGTACAAGGCTATGCTTCTTTCTATTGAACGATTTTGATGTATAGCCGGGGAAGGCCGGGAATTCACCACTCCTGCCATCTAGTCTCTAGCAGCAACAAAGTTTTCTACAATGCTGTCGGTCTATAATAATAATCATCTTATTCAAATAGTAGTTCAAAAAAATGTGTTTTTATTATGTCCTTTTTCTGTATGCAACTATCCGCGGTCAATTTGGCGCCCTTTGAGATATGATCCGGGGGGCGTATTGGCATTGTTTACTATGCTGCAACGCATACATGCTGTTGCAATGCGGTAAAGAATGACTGAACCAAAGCTCTCTCTACCCAGACATATCTTACCACGACTCAGCACAGGCAGGTGTTCAGACGTAGTAACTATTGTATTATTGATACGCTGCTATTCCCGAGACATTGTTTACCGCTTTGCAGTCCCAACCACGTTCGAATTTGCTTTCTTCTACAATTTTGCAGTTCGCGTTCATAAAAATAGCAATAATATACTATCGCTGAAAATAGTCTAAACCACACTTAAATACAAAAAAATTATTTATAGTAAATAATATAATACACCTAAAAATAACAGTAGTAGCTGTACCTATAATATAGTAAGTATATCTAAAAAAATTATTTAACCACACTAAAATACAAAAAACTACATTAAATGCAAAATCCACTGAAGTATAATCCTAGTGTGCATTTCCATGTGATTTTGCATTTGGTCTATTACGGTCAATATTTTCCTTTAAAGATCTTTGCCTTTTAGGATTGTTTGGCATTTCTTTCTTGGACGGCCTACCAGCTTGAATACGTTTTGCGCCGCATGACAAACCACGTCTAAATTTTCTTCGGCTCACTGATTTTAGCTGAACAGAAAAGTTTTTTAGTGGGATATTTTTTGATATATGAATAAAATTAAATAAGTCAGAGGGTGTTATAATTTTATTTAAAGTTTTATGAAACTTTTTCATGGCCTTAACCATATCATCCGTTTTATTGTTGGTTGCTACTTTACTAATTCGCTCCAAATTTTCTGTTACAGCTGGGGAATGTTCTTCACCAAAATTGTTTTTTGTGCATTCTCGACAGTGTTTATTGTTTCGATAGAAAAATTATGCTGTTGCATAAAAACATTGCTTTGTTGCTCTGTACTACTTGGCAAGTCATTTTCTATACCCACATCACTTGACATGTCTTCATAAAATTCTGGCGATATGTTTTCTCCTAGAGCTAATTTTGCCAATACTTTTCTGTATTGGCGGTGTTTATTTGCATACAGGTCCTACACGTTATTCCAAACTTATTTTGTATGGCGTAAAGGCCCTTACAATACCTCCCACCCTGTCCGAAACTACAGTCGCAGAATGCAATATCTAGTTACCTATGCATTATAAAACAAATTATTATCGGTCTCCGAAGAGAGCAAATTTGAACGTGGTTGGGACTGCAACGCGGTAAACATTGTTTCGGGAATGGCAGCATATCAATAATACAATAGTTACTACGTCTGAACACCTGCCTGTGCTGAATCGTGGTAAGATATGTCTGGGTAGAGAGAGCTTTGGTGCAGCCATTCTTTACCGCGTTGCAACAGCATGTATGCGTTGCAGTATAGTAAACAATGCCAATACGCATCCGGGGGAATTATTGTAATTAAATTCAAAACTTAGGTCTATGACTCACCGGATGTTGGAGTTACATATACATACACATACATATACATCAGTGAATTATAATTAGTATTCTACTATGAAATCATAGAATTAGAATTTCGAAATTTGTGTTGCAAAAAAAATTTTTTTTTTCGTTACTCCGAATCCATATGCCCAATATGGATCTTAACTGAGATATTTATCTCTCAAACCTACTTTCAAAATTTCAACTGTCTAGCTCATTCCGTTCGAGAGTTATCATGCCTACCTACGGCCGGGCGGACAGAATCAAATTCGACCTCGAATTCTTCTTCAGTGAGTCGAACTCAAACATTAGAGACCTTTTCCGCCAAAAATTCGAACATTAAGTACAGACATTAATTGGGCAAAATGATAGCACGCTGCTCCTAGGAACATGCGCGCAAAATAAGAAAAAAAATTATAATATCCTGTAGCTCTGTAACTAAGCGTTTTAGGATGTTTATATGAACTTTTTACCATAAAATTACTCAGGGAAGATGCCCCTAAAATTTATTATTGAATTTTAGAGCACTTGTATATTCCACTCCTTCCTAATTATGTAGTGGAAATTATAATTCGTGAGGTATCTAAGAACATATTGAAACAATACATTTATATATATTTTATTGATTTTGTTTCCCAAATGCAATACATTATACAGATTATCACTATCATACAGTAATAGAAATTACCAGTAAAAAAATGAATTGCAAACTTATAAAAACTTATTGTATCAGTTAAATTTATCATTACATATATGTCTTCGATGATTATTTTATACAATCTACAACAAACATCTATACAAAGGAAGTAGATGGAAAATTTCAAACAATTATGCCATCTAGTGGATAATTCAGATTTGGTTTTTTCGTTGAAACGAGGCAAAATCAGACAACAAACGACGACATTTGTTTATTTAAGTCACTTGCTGATAATTCTTTCGCCTGATTTTGATGATTACATAAAATGTTTGGAAATGATTTTTAAGGATATACATGTGATTGGCATGAGAATAGTCTGAACACCTAAATCAGGTATTACGATATATTGGTCAAAACTGTCATTAGTAGAAACATTCAAGTGATGAACCGTTTGTAATAAAATCTATGCTGAAAACAAATCTCACAAAATATTCTATTTGAAATAGATGATGTCCAAAATAGTGAGCTAAAAACAAAATCTAGTAATGGGAAAGAATGTATAGTTTTTATAATTAATGATGATGATGATGATTTACTAATGAGAATAGGTATATTAAAAACGATATTATCCTATGATTCCATCTTGTCCCGCCCCATTCTTTTACTGCCTGTTACGACGAGCAGCTGAAAAACAAAATTGCTAATTACAAAACCTTGATTTATCTGATGTAAATGAGGAATTGAATATTATAAAATTTTGATTAAATTAAAGTATTGAAACAATATTCTGTAAAAAGATATTTAATTATATAAAAATATAAAATAAATGATGGAAACAGTTCTTTGTTAAATATCCAATGCAGTGGATCGATCTGAATTAATTTCTCTCACATTTTTCCTAGAATGTCATTCAAGTTTTTTAATTTGGATGCTTGAAGCTTTTAATTGAGGCAAATCGATAACTCAAATTAAAATTTTGTTATGGGAGTTAAATTATAATTTTGCTTTCGAGTTAAACAAAAAATATAAATAAAAATAAGAGCTTGACCATATTACTTACCCTTGTTTCCTTTATTACCTTTGGTAGGTTTGGCACCTTTTGGTTTGCATTTTTTTGTGATTTGCCTACTTTGTTCACAGGAGGCGTCGCTGTTGGGCTTGATTTTATCATTTCTAGTCATCATGCTCTGCACATTACATTCACCCCATGTACCTTTTTCATATCGACAAGCTGCAAATTAAATAACAATCATGAAATATATGCTTTTGTCTTCAAATATTTAATATTCTACAAAAGAGGTCAATATAGATTTGCCTAACACTTCAGTTCTGTTTCCATTTGAGTAAAAGAGATATAACCACATCATATCATAATTTTGACAGATGCCCCTAAACACAGTAATTTCATAGGAAAATATGAATGGCTAGAATAGGTAAAGACTGCAAAATTAATTCTTTTAACAGTGTTGCTATTATGTATCTTAAAGAGAGATGTCCATTAAAGATAGGTCAAGGAATCCTGAGTAGTACAACATAGATATCTCATGTTCTCATTGAAACTCTGAATTATAAGTGATTTATTCAAAACACATTATAAAGTAATAAAAATTTTTTGAATTTCACTCTTTTCATTCAAGGTACTTTTCAGGGAATCCTCTGAGAAGGTTAATATGATGGTTAAGCCATGCCCCATCGACTGGGAGTTCTTCCCTTTTAAATCCCTACGAATGATGTTTGGTCTATAATACATCCACTTCAGTTGCTCTATTCATTCAAAAGAAGAAGAGCTATAGTAAAGAGTTTTTTCCGAATACTTTCAACTTTAGCTCACAAACATACCTAAATGATGGCGTATAATATGACCTACTCGTTCTTTTGATATCTTAACAATGCCAGCTATTTCCTGCAGTTTCACTTTACTGTCTTTCAAAATAATTTGGTGGATTTTTTCAATTTTTTCTGGAGTAACTGCCGTATTTGGTCGGCCTGAGCGTTCAGCATCGTCTGTGCACATACGACCCAATTTAAATTCAGCGAACCATTTAATTACACTTGATTTCGCTGGTGCAGCGGTGTCATAACTTTTATCTAGCCATTCCTTTGCTTGGACTGTATTCTTTGCCATCAAGAAGCAATGTTTAATAAGCACACGAAATTCTTTTTTATCTATTGATATGAAATTATCACTACCATTAAATTCATCAAACAATTTAATTATAGTTGACTGCGGTGGTGCAGATATGCCATAGCACTTATCAAACCAATCCTCCGCTTGGGGTACTTCTTTTCCCATCAAAAAGCAATGCTTTATAAGAACCCGCAATTCTTTCTCATCCATCGTTATGAATCTTTCAAAATAAAAACAAATAAAAAATCAAAACACAACTCCATGATAGACGTTCGTCAATTGTCTCGATTGTCAGTGTCAAGTGTCAAGTGTCACGTTTCACGTCATATCTCAAGCACAGAATACTAATATTAAACAGGTCACAGACATTCGTCAGATTGAGATACCGTGGCCGCATGAGCGATAACTAGCGACCAACTTGGGAAACAATTCGACTATCCAGGTCCGTCCCAAGCCTAATTGCCGCCCTATAGTAGAAGAGTCCAAATTTCACTTCTAGGGTGAAATATTTATCCACTACTTAGAATGACAATGAGGGATACCTGGAAGCATCCACAAATAAGAAGAAAGAAATGTCCAACAAAATTCTCAATTTGAATGCTTCGAACTGTAACTTAGAGCCATTATCTTCTCCCAAGGAGCAGTCGAGTTCAACCAACATGTTGGCTTCCGCTATTACCTTGCATGAGGAATCTAACTGTACGTTTACGATAAATATTAGTAATAATTAGTAAAAATCTTCCTTATTACTATTTGTGTATGCTGTTATACTCTGTCTCCTTTTCGTTTGAATAAATACAGTATTCATAATGAATATTCGAGTTTCAATTTATTTCATGCGCTTGTAGAAAAAATGTTGTTCCGGTTAACCATGTTAAATATTCCGCCGTATTCACAAAGCATTCAGTCTCCGTTAAGTCCTAACTGAGGCCTTCTGCAGTTAAGGATAAATAAGAATCGCAACCTCAGCTTACGTATGGAACGGCGTTGAAACAGGCCTGTTTCACGTTAATTTTCACTTAAACTGAGGTTGTGATTCTTATTTATCCTTAACGGAGGACCTCAGTTAGGACTTAGCGGAGACTGAATGCTTTGTGAATACGGTGGATTGTTTATGTAATTTATTGTATTCGTCAATACATATCTAAGAATTTTAGAACATATATTATTTATCCCCATACAACGATAAATATACATTGGGCATCAACTTAATTCAAATTTTAAAATAAATGAAAATAGTGAACTTACACAACGGAGATTCACACCCAGATCTCCCGAGCGACGTGCGAGGATGCTAACCTCTCGGCTATCGAGGAGTTATTACTATTCTGAGATTTGAAATTTCAGAAGAAGTAGATACAAGTTTGAAATACGTGAATAACCTAGTTGGAAAAGCCCTGAGGTCAGGAAGTTTAGAGTGCTTCTTCAAATTTATAGCGAGAGCGGTATCCCATCCAGGTGCTGAAGTCGCCCAAGGCAGCTTGGTAGAATTGACATCTGCAGTCAAGCGCTTCATTCTTGGCATACGAGGCCACGGAATTTTAAGGGTAGCGCATAGATTGCGATAGTTACATATTTTTGGAACCACATTTAGTTCTTATCGGCTAAGCACATTCTAGAGCGGCGAGTAAAGCAGGGATGAGAGCGGAAAGCACATAGTTTTACCGCACATACTAAGGATTTTTAATTCGAATATGCACCATTGTCTTTTAGCGGTAATGTTGGATTTATGGTTACTGGAGACCTCATAATTTAAAATTTTATATTTATTGAACAGGAGAACAGGATCAGTGTTGATCAAAGCTGCAATGTTCAATAAGTTAATAATATAATACATAAACATGTCGGAGAATTAGTGTTTAAGTCGACTATTTGATTTGTTTGGCCAGGCGACAAGTAGTGTTTTGCCTTTCGTAGCCGTCGGTCCGCTTGAAAAAGTCACTTGATAAGATTTATTGATGAAGGAGAGGAAAAGGGAGAGTATGGGAACGATGGGAATAATGTGGAGAGACAGTTTTTAAGTTGAAGGTGGCAGTTAGTTTTTGAGAGAGAAACGGGCGTGATCGACGGATACGTCAGCCAAAGTAACGAATCATTAGTTATTGAGAGTAATTCTTGAAGTTTTTCTGATAAATAATCATGAATAAAAACGAACGATTCGACATCAGAAGTGGGATTCAACTCGCAAACACGATATGGAGATCAATCTTGGGTATTCAGAATCGCAATTTCATAATCATATTAAATGCAGTGAAAAGTACAGAATAGAGTGAAAGCAATTTGCAGTTGCCTAAATTTCATTCTGAATTATCAGATATTGATCCCATTGCTTGGTGCAATACAGTCAATTTGTGCCAAATCCGAAAGACCAAGTACAAGCTAGTGTTTTAATTAGTGCAAGTTGCAAGTTTGCAAGGAAGTGCGTCTCATTGGTTAGTTATCACGAATATGCTATAGTCTGGTATTACCTGGGCGGAATTCAAAACTGTAGGTATTCATTTGAGAATATAGTACAAAGTCGTCTAAATAATGAGAGGACAGGTGAGAAGAAACAAATCAACAGGGTGAACATAGTTCCAACAGGTATTTCAGAGCAGTGTGGTGAGTAGAAGTAGTTCTATTTTGATTCCGGAGCAGAATGCCCATTGATTAAGGATGAAATGGTAGCAAAATTTACTGTAAGATAATTCAATAACATCGTTGATTTCAAGAGTTTAGGAAACATAAAAGTTTTTAGTACAGTACAGCTTACAGGTTTCTTCAGAAATTGATGATTAACATTGATCATCCCGTATTTACAGATGGTTACCTGAAATGAAACATGATATAATGATTTTTATGTGGAATGCTTGATAAAGGCATTGAGTTTAGGATAGTAGGTAAAATTTTTTTATTCTTAAGAAATAAATCGAGGATAAATGGCTGCAATGAAATTAATTCTATAAGGACTATTGATTTTTGATTCGTATCAAAACAGATATTAATGATTAGGTATAATAAAATAAAAATGGCTTGCGAGAATTTTGTCAGAATTTTCAAATTACTTCATTGAAAATTGAAAATAATCCTAGTGATCAAGTCGCTAGTATACAATTGAAAGTATGATTAATTTATGGAAATAAAATAGTACGAAAATCGCCTAATTGACTTGCATATTGTGAAAAGTGTGATAAGCAAAATGCAGGTGTTGAAAACTGATATAATTTTTCTTATAGTTACTCTCATTTTCAAGTCCGATAATTTTTGTTAAAAAAAAAGTGGTACGGATCGATTATGTCTCTATTATAGGGAGTGAAATTGGAATGCCAGATGGGCATTATGAAAGGTTGCTCATGCCTTTTGGATTGAAAAATGCTACGGCAGTTTTTCAGCGTGCAGAAATGAAAGCTTTGGGTTGAATTTCCTGTTCTTGTGTTATCGTTGATGTAGAGGACATGTTGATTGTTTCCTAAGCTATCGATGTAACGATAGAAAGATTAGAAAAGGTGTAACAAGTATTGAAGACTACAGCATTCTCGTTCAATGCTTTTAAGGAAAATTGAACATCTTGGATTAGAAGTAAAAAATTCTGAAATACGAACAAATTCCAAAATTTTCACAACTGGCCGGTCCCTTTATCTTTCAATATCTAACAAAAGAGATGTTCAGTGAAAACTGGAACATTATATGATTCGACAGAAAAATATCATTAAAATCTTAACAGTGCTTAAGATATGTGATCTACAAGACTCAATTGAATTATTCACCCATACCAGCTTTGGCTTGGTACGATATTGGAGTAAAAATTGATAACAAACTTAGCGTAATTGGATTCTACTGCGAAATAATATCTTCCACTGAATCCAGGTATATTTCTTCATGAGGTAGAAACTCTGGTTGTTACCACTATAATTTATCATTATTGGTATTTACTATTTACACACTGAAATATTTTGAAATCAATGAAATCAAAACTAATTAGATAGCACACCTAGAGTATATAGGTGGTGTGTATTTTGCCAATCGTTCACATTTGACATTGAGCATCTCGAAGGAAAACGGAAGATCCTCGGCATGGACCTATCGAAATCTTTTACCTAAAGAAATTGAAAATAGTAACATTGCAAGGGTTATTGAAAAGAGTATAAATCTAGCGGAGATAACGAGTTACTGTCTACTTGTAGAATAAAAGAAGCGATGATGATATAAGAAACATCGATACAAAAATAATCCACATTGAGATTAATGACCTGCTGAAAACCTATAAATTGCTTAAAGGAATAGCCAAAGGCTTGACCGGACAATATGTTTTCCTATTGTTTTAGGACATTTAGTTAGTCCGTAATGAATCGCTTTCATTAAACCATAATTCATTTGGGACGCGAGAAGAACCCAGATGAGGTATTTGAATACTATTGGTGAAGCAAAAGCTTTGTGAATTGAACCGTATTTTACGATGCTATGTTCATTTGATAATGAAAACACAGTGTTAATTTTGTTGAAAACTTTAGAGATGTATGTGTAAAATATGACGTACAACTAAACAAAATATGTGATATTCCCCTTAGACTATAGTATAAGATATTCCCATGATGCGTAAATTCTTACTCATTTATGTACCTGGGGTCTATCTAGGGTGTCGGGTGTCATTGTCGGTGTCGACCCACTTGTTGTTTCTCGTACCTCCACCTCGTACTGCTCACGCTGACAGGGGTAAAGATAGGAAATGCCCATTTTCATTATGAAAGTGACACAATTACAATTATTATTCTGGTATAAACAATTGGTTTGATCATATGAAAAAGTTGGGCGTGCTATGAGTAGTTCGTACGTCTTGGTAAGATATATTGGGATAAATTGAAAAAGCACTGAATTGTTGGATTAATCGAACTATTTGAGCTATCTTTTTTGAGATGTTGATAAGCAAATTAATAATGTCATTTAGACAATTATATTAGATGATGAACATTGTTGATTGTTGATAATGAAACTGTTCATACTTTAAGTTACAAATCATTGAGACACTGCATGGTACAGAAAGGGAAGATTTGATAGTAATAAAGCTGAACTTTGAATTGAGATGTTGAAAAATGAAGGAAAATATTAGACAAAATTATATTCGAAATTAAGTGGAATTTTTGTTATTGTAAAAGTTGCATGTGAAAGAAAATGAAGTAGGTATGTGTTGAATTAGTTGTCTAATGAAATAACTTATTCGTATGCTGATGGAAGTTTGAGGAAAATGCCTGAGGGCTTTATTGCAGTTGAATGTAATGAGAGTGGAAGAGAAAAACGTTGAAAGAGAGGTTGAAGATTCAGATCTGAAAAACATTGAAAGAGACGTTGAAGATTTAGATCAGGAAAACGTTGGAAGAGACGTTGGTGATCTATGTGAGGAAAATGTTGAAAGAGACCTTAGAGATGGAATATGGTTTAACTATTAAGTTTGTTGTAGTTGCAAGTGTGAAACTGATCTGAATAGATAGTTTTGTCATAGCGTAATGAGCAGCAGTCATAATAGTTGAATCAATGAATTAGATCATTACGATGGTTGAACTTTTAAGTTGTGCTGTGTTTGCAAGTGTGTAACTGATCTGACCAGATAGTTTTGTCATGAGGAAAGAGCAGCAGGCATAAAAGTTGCAACATTGAATGTTGAATGTGGTAAATATCAACGATTTTGAGTTGATTGAGAATGTGTTTGTTGAATAATTTAGAATCTGTCAACTAATCATTAAAAAGGTTGAATTATCACGCTTGGTTTTAATTGCAGATGTGAAACTGATTTGATCAGTTTTGTCATGGAGTAATGAGCCCCAAGCATGATTGTCAAACTAATAAATGAGATAAAGTAGATAGCAATGATTTTAACAGTTATAAGGATGTGTATTTGTTGCAAGGTTTGCAAGAATTTGTTTTGTTTTGAAACAGCCGAGGACGACTGTTATGTCAGGATTGGCCGTGTCGGAGAGTTAGTGTTTAAGTCGACTATTTGATGTCGGCCAAAGTAACGAATCATTAGTTATTGTGAGTAATTGTTGAAGTTTTCCTGATAAATAATCATGAATAAAAACGAACGATTCGACAAACATATATAATTTAATAACATGCAGAGCCAATAACGGGATTATTATCAATTTTGCTTCCATATTTTCATATGGGCATGTACACATTTAGTTAAATTTGGCAAAGAATAAGACATCAGTTGTTAGAAAAATTGAGAATATATACTCTATTCACTTTTATGAAGTCTCCAGGTTGGCCATGAAATTTTGACACATTTCACCATGTATATTTTGAAAATACTCATTTTCCTGTCAGATAACTACGCAACGTTGTCCTCTCTACATAGAAGTCGTAGTAACTACCTATTTCTCACAATATGAATTTTCTTGGGAAGAATAATGAAATTGAGTAGATATTAGTGAATTCGACAATTCCAAAGACCTGGCGACTGTTGAAGAAAATGTTTCATCTGTTGTTACTATGGAAATATTTCACTTTTATAAACTGGTTGGAAGATTCAGTTATTCTATTTTCTTGTGCGGAAATCAAGAATCAAGTGTTGAAATTTTAAGGAAACATAATGAATAGAATATACACTTTTCACCACTTTTCCAAATTTTCAAGAAATTAGCCTACAGAAGATATTATAATACCTTGTTGCACAACTTGAAAAACACCAGTTTCAAAATAAAGTAGTTCTACGAAACCTGTTAAACCTTAATAAAATATAGTGATAGGATAGGAAACTGAGTAATTTCATTCGAGAGTTCAACATGTCCTAAGACAGAATGAAGTTTTTCTATTGCAGATTTCAGTTCTGTAATTATACCTGATACTTTGCCTCTGCTTCTTCAATACTGCTTTCAGGAATTTTCAATTTCAAAGCGAAGAGTTCTTTATTATTCAAAGATAACGATCTGTGATAATATCTTGTCTAAGACGGAACATTATGTTGATTGCTGAGAGTAGAAATTGGCAACGTCTCAGAGAATTGTTTTGACATTGACGATATTTCAGGAGTGCCAACCTGCCTTAGTTTTAGTTACAAAAACGTGATAGACCTAAATCATGGCCAGCCGGGAGACTTATAAACGAGAATGGAGTATAGTAACCAAGTTTCAATTCGATCCGCTCTGTATTGGTAGAAAAAAAATCTTCTCTTTCTTTCCGTTCGAAAGTTATCGTGGCCACGGCAGGCCGGCAGGACAGATTTAAGTTTGATCTCAGTTTCTCAATCAGTGAGTCAAAACTAAACGTTTGAGACCATTTTCGGATAAAAATCGAACATTACAGATATTTGGACAAAATGAAAGCGGGCTGTTCTCCAGAACGGGCGCGTCTTGTCTTTAGCCCTCATAAAATCCTGTTTTAGCCATTGAGGGGTAATTACTCACCGGTTCGGAATCGCTGGTCTAAGGATTAACCGTCGTTTCAAACAATATCGTTTTAGTTCTTCGATCAAGGTACTTTTGAAGTCACCGGCATCCAGCTTATAATAAATTCTGTGGATGTTATTCTTTTACCATACCTGTTATTTTCCGGATCGACAAATTCCGTTACCTACTTGAAAAAACCATTAAAATTCGAGGGGCGTAAGCGATGTACGTAGAAAGATCCCTTCCAGCTTATAAATGTGATTTTGAAATTTCTCTGAAGATTGGCAATATAACCTGGGGTAGTTTTGCCGTGAACAGAATTCAGGCAGAAAAAGTTCTCGAGAGCGAAGGGTAGATTAGATGGATATTTTACTCGATTCTCAAAATAATGATCTTAACCTGAAGGGTATTGGGGTGCTCTTGACTTTAGAACTTTCCAGTATGATATAGATGAGCAGCTTTATTCTGAAAATTTTCTTCACGCCCTAAAATTATATTTTTGGCGCTCTCGAACGGAATGAGATAGACAGTTGAAATTTTCAGAGTATGTTTCGGAGATAAATATATCGGTTAAGTCCGGTATTGGGTGGTTTCAGAGTAACGAAAAAACTTTTTTTTTTGGCGCTCTAGTTCCTCGGAACAGAGTGCTTATCAATTTGCCCAAATGTCTGTAATTTTCGATTTTTTGGCTGAAAATGGTCTCAAACGATAACTCTCGAACGAAAGGAGTTAGAGTGTTGAAATTTGCAAGGTGGGTTTGGAGCGTAAATATCCCGGACGAGTTCGTTAATGGGCGAAATCCATCATGCGGTTTCGGAGTTATGGCCGATTTTAGTAAAAACATTTTTTATGAATATTTCCGAAACCGATCACTCGATTTATCTGAAATTTAGCATCACATTGTAGAATCATGACCTTTACACGCATGTGAAGTTTTGTATTGACCAGGTTACCGTAAAGTGTCAAAAAAAAATTTGAAAATTTTAAAAATTCTTTTCTACAATAACTCTCGAACGGAATGAGCTAGGCAGTTGAAATTTTCAGTGTAGGTTAGGGAGATGAATATCTCGGTTAATTTCGTTATTGGGCAAAATGGGCCAGATGGTTTCGGAGTAACGAAAAAAACATTTTTTTTACATTACATCTTTTGAATAAAATTCTTTTTAAGATGCAGTTTCACCATAAAAATCCATTGATATCATTTTCAACTCCATCAAGCTAATACTTTCGGAGATATGATTTTTCGAAATTTCAATAATGAATCGTACTTCTATGTTTTCACAGAATGCTATAATTATTCCATCTAAGCTTCAATATATGATCTGTGTTCATACTCGTACTTGTCATCCTGTTCTATAAGAGAGAGTCAAATTCATTTCGGGTATATTAATTTCATTTCTTCCATGGTGCAGTTCTCATTCTCAGATTGCTCATTTAATCTTGATAAATAAACTATTATTTGAATTGAATTTCCTTTATGATGCAGTTCTATCATAAGAATATATTGATATAATTCTCAACTCTGAGAAACCAATACTTTCGGAGATATAATTTGTCTGTTTGAAGAAGAGCGCCAGAAAGCTCCTGTCCACAGGGCTAGAACCAATTTTTACATTACAAATTTAAAATTCATTTTTTTTTAAGATGAAGTTTCATCATAAGAATCCATTAATGTCATTCTCAACTCAAACAAACTAATACTTTCGGAGATATGATTTTTTTTAAATTTCAATAATAAATCGTAATTCTATGCTTTCACAAAATGCTGTAATCGAAAATTAACGTCCGTATTTGTATCTATGAATTTCATGATCTGTGGTCATACATGTCATCTTATATACCGATAAGAGACATGTCATATTTATTTCTGATTCTATTCAAAATACTCATGATAGAAAATACCTCCTGTTCTAGAAAACAAAGTATGGTTGAATGACCAATAAAATAACCTCAGCTATCGTATAATTATGAAGATTATCAAAGTTAATCAAATTGGGTTCAGAATATCTCCAGAAAAAACTAAACCGGAATATTGGCAATTGATACAATATAAATTATCAGAGTAGATTTGAGGAATGAATATATCGGATAAATTCGTTATTGAGTAGAATCGGTCTAGTGGTTTCGTATTAATAATTTTTGGTACTCCTGTTATTTTTTCAATGACACTTTTTCTTATTTAATTTATTTTATGATGCAGTTCTATCATAAGAACCCACTGATATCATTCCTAACTCTGAGAAACCAATACTTTCGGAGATATGATTTCCGCATGTCTATTGGCGCACTTGTTCCTCGAAACAGAGTGCTTATCAATTTGCCCAAATGTCGGTTATTTTAGAATTTTTGGCTGAAAATGATCTTGAACGATTTGGTTCGACTCACTGATCAAGAATCCGTGATCAAAATCGATTCTGTCCGTCCGGCCGGCCGTAACCACGATAATTTTCGGAAGGAGTGAGGTAGACAGTTGAAATTTTCAGAGTAGGTTTGGGAGATAAATATTTCGGTTAAGTTCGTTATTGGGTAAAATCCCCCTAGTGGTTTCGGAGTAACCAAAAAAAAAGTCTCTTTACATTACAAATTTTAAATTCTATTTTATTTAAGATGCAGTTTCATCATAAGAACCCATTGATATAATTCTTAACTCTAACAAACTAATACTTTCGGAGATATGATTTTTCAAATTTTTTTATATTCAATTCCTTTTGTCAAAGTTTGAACAGGAGCGCCAAAGCTCCTACAACAGGACTTTCCCACTTTTTGCATTACATAAGGTGGAAACTCCAAAACATTTGCATATGAAAAACTCGATGTAAATTTTACAGGAAAGTAATGTCCTAATTCATTTTTTAGCGCGCTTGTTCCATCTGGAACAAAGTGCGTTCTGTCCAAATGTCTGTATTTTTGGAATTTTTGACAGAAAATGGTTTCAAACGGGGTTCGACCCACTAATGAATAATCCGGGGTCTAATCTAATTCTTTCAATCCGGACATCCGGCCCTGCGTAGGTACGATAACTCTCGACCGAAATGAGTTGGAGAGTTGAAATTTGCAGGGTAGGCACTGATGACGGCCAAGAAGTCTAAAACGAGTCTGTTCTTGCTCTTGGCTAATCAATGAAATCTCCTGTTTGTTCATTCGAGTTGTGAATGCTATATGTAGATTTTAAGAACTTCTTCCAAGAGACCCTATTGGCATAACGCTCAGACTTGATTGATTAGATATTGGAAATTTTCACAGGAAACATCGTTATTCTGCTAGTGAAGTAGTGTCTGCCATTTGCCTACCCGTTTATTGTTTCGAAAATAATGCATACTTACATTATGAGTGATAAATATAATAATAATAGTAAATTTATCAATACCCTACTACATGCAACTTTCTATGTTCTATTGAACCTTGAATTATTGCGCTGATATCATAGACATAAAATATAAAATGTTATTCTATGTCTATGGCTGATATTGAATTAACTTTTATAGTAGGGGAGTCCAAGCAGGGATTTCGGGATTTACTGAAGCTCGGCAGATTAATATAAGGGGAGATATCTTGCACCCTGTTGACAACCTACCTCCACCATATACAGTGAGCCTCAAATGTATGGAATGAATGATTTATTTTCACCCCTTTCAATAATATCAAAAAATCGTTTGATAAGTCAAAGTAATTTATTTTTTAAGCAATTCTTATTTTTCTACAATTTGCCGTTACCAAGCTGAGACGTCATCAATATTGTTTTTAAATTGCAATCCCCTATTTGTTTTCATGACATGGATAGATCATACAATTTTGAATTCAGTAATACCTATACATGGAAATGGTCCAAAACGATTTGGTTCGACTCACTGATAAATAATCCGTATGCGAAATCGATTATGTCCGGCTGGTTCGGCCGGCCGGCTGTAAACACGATAACTCTCGAACGGAATGAGCTAGACAGTTGAAATTTTCAGAGTAGGTTTGAGAGATAAATATCTTTGTAAAGTTCGTTATTGCGCAAAATCGGCCGGTTGACTTCGGAGTAATGAAGAAAACAAATTTTTTTAAAACACAAATTTCGAATCGAATTTTTTTGAAGATGCAGTTTCATCATAAGAATCCATTGATATCATTTTCAACTCTAACAACTTAATACTTTCGAAGATATGATTTTTCAAAGTTTCAATAATAAATCGTACTTCTATGTCTTCATAGAATGCTATAATTATTTTATCTATGAATTATTATATGATCGGTATTCTTAATCGTTCATGTCATTTTGTGTTCCTATAAGAGATATGTCAAATTCATTTTTGCTATCGTACAATTATGAAGATTATAATATGATATTATACTTTTTGGTTATATTTTAATGCCCGTGGATAATCCATATGCTGATGAAAATATAAAATTTATTAGGTTAATCAGATTGGGCTCAGAATATTTCCAGTGAAAACAAAACTCAAATATTGGCTAAGGTTCCATAGTTATTATAATATAATTTTCAGAGTGGATTTGAGGAATTAATATCTCGGGTAAGTTCCTGGTTTCGGATTAATAATTTTTTAATTTAATTCCTTTCATAATGCAGTTGTACCATAAGAATCCATTGGTATCATTCCCAATTCTGATATTATCATGTTTCATGTTATTCGATCAAGTTTATATCGAGCGCTAGGCTGTAAAATAAGTTACATATCACAGAAGTGATAGATCAATTCTCACTAGGTATTGAACGAATATTATTACTGACGTATCGACTTGTCAAATTTGACTTCGGCCGATCTAATTCATTAAATTCTCTCCATCACGTCAAAGATCAAAAACGGTTGACAACTTCGCTGGTCGAGTGTAAAACCAGTGGACCAGTACATCACGATCGTAGGAATATTTCGATATTTCAGCGATATCTTCACCAATATAGATCTGATCGAGTTGAAATCTATAACTTTACTGTAAAATAATTTTATTTTCCAGTCTGGAATTTCAGATGGATTTAAATCTGGAACCACTCGGCGGAGTGCCCATTAACGAACTTAGCCGGCGCATTTGGACTCCAAACTTACTAAGAAAATGTCAACTCTCTAACTCATTGCATTCGAGCAATCGTTTGAGACCATTCTCTGCTAAATCTGAACAGCGCGCCAAAAAAAGACATTGAATTAGCGAAAAAGAAAATCACAGTTATGGCCATGAATTTCTTTGAAAAACTGAAGGTCGTTCTGTTGGCTTTACCGAGGTCAATAGATATTATAGTTTATTTGTCGAATAAGTCCAAATAACATATACTAATTCTCACTTATTAGGACAAATAAATTGAGAGGATTGACCCTACAACAATATAAGTAATACATCTTCAAATTGCTACTTAACATCATCGAACCATATACCGTGGAGGATTTCTTAACCTACACGATCTGATATTTCAGAAAAATATTTATTTATGACCCTGTTTCATCTCAAGTATTCACTGCATTGCATGTATACAATTCACCTAAAATAAAGTACCTACACTATTTACTTATTTCTACGCCCATGTTAGTAAACGTAAAAAATCGGACTGTCGACATTCCTTGTAAGTGACGTTTTACAATAACACACACGTAATGAGACCTCATAACATAATGTACTCCATTCACTTTTATGAAGTCTCCCGGTTGACCATGAAATTTTCACACATTTCCCCGTTTCGTGTATATGTTGAAAATGTTAGGTTATGCCTATTTTCCTGTCAGATAATTTCACCATGATGTCCTCTCTACATAGAAGTCGTAGTAATTACGTTTTTTTCACAACGTGAATATTCTTGGGAAAAATAATGAATTTGAGTGGTTATTATGTGAATTCAACAATTCCAAAGACCTGGCGACTGTTGAAGAAAATGTTTCATCTGTTGTTACAATGGAAATATTCTTGTATTTCTTGTACGGAAATCAAGAATCAAATGAAATTATAATGAACAATAATGAATACAGTAGTCCGTTACTTTGAAATAGATCATTTGAAAATAGAACAAAAGTACCTGAATAACCCGGCAGGAAAACTTCTAAACGAACAGACTATGGAATTCCCCACTTTTCGCAATTTTCAAGAAATAAGCCTACAGAAGACATATAAATACTTTGTTGCACAACTTGAAATACACCAGTTTCAAAATGTAGTAGTACTACGAAACCCGAGTCACTGTTAAACCTTCATAAAATATAGTGATAGGATAGGAAACTAAGTATCATTCGAGAGTTCAACATGTCCTAAGACAGAATGAAGTTTTCCTGTTGCAGATTTCAGTTCTGTATAGCACTTCCTGATACTTGGTCTCTGCTTCTTCAAAACTGCTTTCGGCATTTTCAATTTCAAAGCGAAGAGTTCTTTATTATTCAAAGATAATGATCTGAGATAATATCTTGTCTAAGATGGAACATAATGTTGATTATTGAGAGTAGAAATTGGCAACGTCTCAGAGAATTGTTTTGACTTTGACGATATTTCAGGGGAGCCAACCTGCCTTAGTTTTAGTTACAAAAACGTGATAGACCTAAATCATGGCCAACCGGGAGACTTTATGAAAGTGTAAGGAATTTTACACGTGCGTTTTGATAAAAAAACTTAAATTTCTTGGTTTAATTAAATTTCAATAAATTTTTTATCCAAGATCGACTTTATTTGGTCTATTTACATAGATTCAGTCGATTGAAAAGCATAAAAACTTTTAGCATTAGCGAGACACATTTTGGATTAAAAGAGTGATGACCCCAAATGTCGGAAACACATTACGCGGCTTCGTGCTTAAACTTTTTCACTTCGTGCGTAATGGGCTACTTATACAACTCTTGTTACGTATAGGGCTTCACACGAGACGAGAGGCGGCGAGAATTTAACAAATCTCGTCTCGGTCTCGCCAATTCCCAAAAAAAATAAGACTCGTTTAAGTCTCGGTCTCGTCTCGTTATCAGTTGTCTCGTCTCGTCTCGCTTAATTCTGAATAACGATAAAAAATATTATAATATATAAATGAAATGGTAGATTACAATGAATAATTTTGTAAAGCTATATTTATTACGCTCTTGTACATGTACATCATTTTTTTAATTTTAAAAACTGTTAATTTCATCTTTCAAATTACTCGATTACCAAGAATTCAAACACAATCACGCTTGAATCACATCATCTTTCAATGATGTACGTGTTTTTGCCAAGATCATACCTGCTGTGCAAAATAATCTTTCAAGAGGTACGGATGTATTCATTAACTTTGTTGATGTTTTAAAGAGGCTATCGATGTCGATATATTTTTTAATAGAATTGGAGAAATTGGTATCGTTTTCAATGGATATTTTCCCAGTGGGTAGATCATTGAGGGTACTCTCGGCATATTCCTGATAGCACTTTTCGAAACAATGAATATCTTCATTTTTGATTTCTTTACCAGTTTTATTATATGTACCTACATACTTCCACAGATATATACAATTATTGTTCACATCTTCACTATAAGAAGCACAATAAAAAACAATAAATTTCTCCAGATGTTCAAATAGAGACGAAATTTTAAAAGCAATGGGATTTAGGGGTAATAAAAGTTGTCCTTTAAGTATTGAATTCATAATGGGATCAGTTTTTATGGTTGTGAATTCTATATTTTCTTGAAAAATTATCTCAACTATCGCAAGTTCTTTAAAAAATCGTGTATTTCTAGAACGATCGATGTATAATATAGACCAAATATATTGGTAATTATAGTGGAAACTCTTCATATTCAATTGTTTTCTGTGGGTGTTCAAAAAGGTCGAGTCGTATATAAGAGAAGTTTACTGTAGCCGTGTTCCGATATTCCTGAACAGTACTGAGCAGTAAATTGAAACGTCAGATATTACTGAAATTCACTGGTGATGCTTACTGTTACTTAAGAGCGTTCCGAAATTACTTACTGCAGCCAGTAGTGCCAGCAATTTCGGAACACAAGGTATATGTATCTGCAGTAAATAAGACGATCTTTCAGGTAGAAATTTTCGAGCCAAAGAAGCCATAGTATACACGCTTATTACTTAGTAGTTTATAGACACATATACTCAACCGACATTAAAAATACACATTCAAACCTAACATATAAAAATTTGCAAAGATGGATATTCATGAAAAGAATATACGTTACTATAAGAAGTTATAAGAACAGTTAACAAGTTGAAATAAAAATATGAAACAATTATTTTGATTTACAATAAAATATTTCACAGATAGTCACAAGAGTTGATATTTTGTAAAATATATTGATCTCTATGTAGACCTTTTCTAATTTTTCGAATAAAAACTTTATACAAAAAATTTTACGAGACCAAAAACGAGACTCTCAGGTTGCACTGTATGTGGTCTCAGTATCGCCTATATAATATTTTTCAAAACGTCTCGCTCTAGTGTGAAGCCCTAGTTACGTAATATACTAATAAAGAGAATACCGACCCTTAGTATAAATAAGAATGTTATTCAGTCGAAAACAGTTGGTTAAAATGTAGCAGAGATCGTTATTCACCCTTTCAGTTAGTATCCATATTAATATCCACTTCTTACAACGCCAATTTTTGTGACGATGAACGATAAACGTGCGAGATAAAACGAATTTCAACAAGAACCAAATGCAAATTATGCTTGAATTCTACATCAAAGATCCCGGAACATCTGAGGAGAACAAGAAGATGGAGAGTAGTCCTTTGTTCTATGCACAGAAAATGGCAGGCCTAATGGCATTAGTGGTGTTACATGAGACGGTATCCTTTCCCTAATCTGGCTCAGACCATTGTTGGCAGACAATTTCCCGCATAAGATAACCGACCGAATGCAACTCCAGCTGTCTTGTCCTCTGATATAGTAGGCCCTATTTATAATCTGAACAGATAATCTGGAGTTGGTGTGTCTGGATATTGGATCTAATTCCTGGCATCAGTCAAACTAATTGAGGTGTGAGAGTAAGCGGACAACCCAAGTAATATACAGCTCGGTTTAGTGAGATATGTTGTATTGAGGTCTGCTAAACTTTGAACTTGTAGCTGGAGACGTCTACTAATCATTTGTTGTTTTCTGTACGAATTTTAAATAGTGAAATTAGGAACACCTCAAGCCATCATTATCATTAATAAACCCTCAAATTAATCCAAAAGAGGCAAAATATATTTTACTCCTTGTGCAGGGCGAAAATTTGAACAACATTTTAATATCTCATACAGAAACATAAATTTATTAGGAGAACCAATAAATAGTTATTTTTGTATCTAGTGCGCGAAATGCTACTTTGGTGATCGAGAACTGATTTTATTTAACGAGGCGCATCCGAGTTAAAAAAACATATTCGAAATCAGCAAAGTATTTCGCGCATTAGATGCAAACAAAATTTTTTCTACAAACGTCTAAAATATTGTTCTAAAATAAGTAACATGCTTAGCTTAATATGAAAAAATGGGTTGTCATTATATCCTTAGTCCAGTATCCATAGATATCAAATTAAATTAGTTTTGACATTTTAAGAAAACCTACTAATTCTGATATTTACATTTCGTCTGATTCGGTAGCTCCCTGGTCACATAAAACAGCCAGCTTACATTTCCTCGTTAACCGGTTATTTAATATTCCGCTCAGCAATGTAAATTTCAAGAAAGAATTAAAAATTATTTTCCAAATTGCCGAAAGAAACGGGTATAGCCATCAATTAGTTCAGGAAGTTATCAATACACATAACGATAAAAAGTATTATAACCCTAACGAAAGAAATATATATATATATATTCTTTTGACTGAGAGCTGTATATGTGTTAGCAGAGGTTGGTGTAACGGGGTACCATACAATTCGACGTATGATACAAGAGCTTAGGGAAAAACCTCAGCAAAAAAACCCTGTCTCCCCGTGAGTGTCGTGATTTGTAACTATTGTTCACAAAATTTACTGCAATTTAAAAATATTGATAGGCATTTATTTCTTCAATATGGACTCCTTCGTCAAAAAACGGAGAGGTTTCTCCAAGGTACCCGAAACTCCTGAAAAATGAAAAGACAAGAGGAGAAGAACGAACAAATTATAAATACTACATAACCTTTCAAAAGTCTCCTCTCACAAATATAATTCTCTGTAGGCGCATGGGTTCTCTTGGAGAAAAATCACCTCCGCTAGTTTTCAAAAATATTCCTTCTTGTTCTTAGAAATCCCTTCAATATTTGAATTCGAAAAGGAAAATGTTGCTCGTAAGGCCAGGAGGGTCTCTTTCAAAACCAGGTCTGACAGTCCAAGCGATGATTATTCAGAACTTCAGATGTTCGAAGACCGCTACAGGGCCCTTATTTAGGGCTATCATCTCCCATAGATAGATGTTTTACTTTGTATCGTATAAAATAATGGAAAAATGAGCCGGAAAAATTTACGAAAGAAATAAAAACGGTAAAAGGTTTCCGTTCCATCCGAAAACGAACAACAAACTCCAGAATATTTTCAAAAAGGTTAATATAAAACTGGCTTTATAAACTTCCACGAAATTTAAACAACTTCTAGGGTCTAGATTCGATAAAACTCCGGACATGTTAAACTCGGGTATAGGTATATGAAATTAAATGTTTAGATTGCCACAAGTGTTACGTCGAACAAACAACCAGAAACATTCTCACGCGGTATGAAGAGCACACGGGACACATTTGGAACAACAACGTCGATAAATCTGCGGTTGCAAATCACGTTTTAACAACTGGCCACTCAATTTCAGAAAATTCCGTCATTGTTGTAAAATTCCAATAAAGCGTACTTAGGAACACTTGAAGGTATCGAATTGTATAAGAGAGAGGATATTTTACTCAATAATGACCTAACCAATTAGTGAGAATAATGGGTTGTTAATAGGGGTTAGGTCCTAACCCCTATTAACAACCCATTATTCTCACTAATTGGTTTATGACTAAGGGTTTAATGTCAACCCATGTGTAAAGGGTTTTCCAATAAGAGGTGTTATTTTGATATTCAAAGAAAAATGCTATTTTTCAATATAAATGATCGGATATTTATTTCATTATAAAGAAGAAGCTATGCCGTTAATAGTGGAAAATAACATCAGGCAAATGACCACCACGACCACGCTTACAGGACCATATCCTTTCAATTAAATTTTCCATAACCAAATCCCAAAGTGGCTGCCCTATGTCCTCAATAGCCTCACGAATTCCATCTTTGAGGTCTTGAATCGACGCTGGGCTATTGGCGTAGACCTTCTCTTTCACGTGGCCCCAAAGGAAGAAGTCGCAAGGTGTTAAATCACAAGATCTCGGTGGCCAATTATTGTGATCACCTCTTCGAAAGATAACACGGTCCGGAAACTTTTCCCGCAAAAGATCAATGGTTTCGTTGCTTGTGTGGCACGTAGCATCGTCTTATTGAAAGTAAACGTTGTCCAGATCAATACCATCCAATTCCGGCCATAAAAAATCATTAATCATCTCTCGATAGCGCAATCCATTCACCGTAACGGTTGCTCCAGCCTCATTTTCGAAAAAGTAAGGTCCAATGACTCCGCCGGACCATAAACCGCACCAAACAGTGACACGTTGAGGATAGAGAGGCTTTTCAACAATAACTCTTGGGTTTTCCGAGCCCCAGATGCGACAATTTTGCTTGTTGACGAAGCCACCGAGGTGCAAATGGGCCTCATCACTCAAGATGATTTTTCGATGGAATTCCGGATCATTTTCATGCATTTCAACGACCCAATCAGCAAAGACACGACGTTGTTGATGATCGGACGGCTTGAGTTCTTGTGTAAACTGAACTTTATAAGCCTTGAGACCCAAATCTTTATGCTAAATACGGTGTAATGACGTTTGTGGAATGCCTAATTCCAAAGAACGACGAGGAATGAACAAACCCGGGTTTTCTTCAACACTTTCGGCTACAGCAGCAATATCTCGGCTGTTCTTGAGCGACGTGCACGGGTTTTATTCTTCACATAACTAACTTGTCCCAACAGCTCGAATTTTTCCACCAATTTCTTTATTGCGGTCCGACAAGGTGCTTCACGGCGACCCAAAAATGTTCGAGTTTTACGAACCGTCTCTGCCAAATTTTCATAATTTTTATAGTGAATTTTAATAATTTCAATGCGCTCTTGAAGCGTGTATCATTCCATTTTTAATAATGGCGTAGTTTCTACTTGTCAAATGTCAAAAAATTACTGCTTCAAAAGTGACATCTACCGAAATAGCGGGCTATTCAAAATAACACCTCTTATTGGAAAACCCTTTAGTTACTTTTATAGTGATCACAGTGAACTCAAAATATAGAATATAGTGTTCCTTGAAGTGAGTCTTATGAAATGAGCAGGTTACATAACTGTATATCATAGATGTCCTATGAATACCCCAATAGGTATAGCGCCTGTATCAATCATATAAATGTTCAAACCTGATTGTTATCATTCAGTGGAGGGATGAAGATATTGTATATCGAAACGCTTTGCGCTCAATGAAAATATCCATTCCTTTCTTTATTCCTTGAATTATGTTTAGAAACCATAATTATAAGATCTCGACGAGCTTCTAACCTTTCCTCACAGAAATTTCCTCCTGAAATTTCAACGTTTAATTACCACAATTTCAAAATTTTCCGCGGAAAGTGAATATCCTGATCCGCCTTTCCGAATAAAATAGAATAAAAGTACCGTTCTACGTTCCACTTCGATTTTATGAAAGCCTAATTAATTAACTGAAAATGGAAGGCAATCAACATTCAACCCGAAGTTTCTAGTGATGAATGATTACAAACAGAAAATGTTTGGAAACTTTTTAATTAGACAGGCCAAAATGAGAAGCAGTTGTTTGATTCGATTCGAGAAATCAAGGATTCACTTTTCACTAATGAAAATAGATTGAGTGTCTCTCTCCTTTTGTTTGGAAACTTCGTACTAGTTTAGGGTGAAATTCTGATCTCCAATTAAAAGATGCTTTCTGCACGAATATAGCGCTTGTAAATTGATTTTTTGTTCCTTAATTAGAGTAAACTTTTTGGAAAATCAATATAAATAAATACACTGTTGTTTTTCCACTTGATTTAGAGTTATTTCATGAAGCCAATAATAAGGAGAGAACCGCAGAGCACGCGCAATGAGAAAAGTTCTTTCGCACTTGCTGTTTTGTCAGTTCTCGAACTGATAATAATTATTCTAATCCGTTTTTTGTATCAGTTTTTTGAAGGGCAATGGAACTGTTCCAACGATTTTCAGTAACGAGCAAAAATCGTTAAAACAAACAGGGAACTCTGTGAACTGACATAAAGAACAGTGGGGGCTTGTGATCTATGGTCAGATATCTGCCGAGTGGTTTCGGAGTAATAGCCATCTGAAATTTTGTTTTCCAAGTAACTCGGAATTGAATCTTGCTAGTTAGATGAAAAATACCGACAAGAAGACTTAAGCCAAATTTTGTGAGGATCGAATCACTAGAAAATAAAAAAATATATATTTAAAATGATTCTTGTATCTCAGAAATTATCTGTCAGATATCGTTGGAACTTGGACTTCAAATCCTAATTTAGACCCAAGTTCTAGATTCAATCTCGATCGATTCTATATTGTTAGGGATATATTTTTGACGTGATGTCGAACGAATTTCAAGCAGTATGAATTGATAGAATAATTTGATATGCCATGCCTGTGGTCATGTCATTTTTATAAGGGAAGAGCAATTTGTTTAAACAGTTATTTTAAATCGATTTTTAATAACTATCACGAGTTAACCATGGAACTTGTGGATTTATTTAGAAGAATTTGGACCAATATTATGTTGGTTGAAAGTTAAACAATATTTTTATCCAGATATAATATAGGATACCCAAAATCGGGAATATTCTATATAATATAAAACAAGAAACAATGGAAAAACCTTATTTACTTCTTTCTAGATTATCACAATATTTTTCAATAAGAAAAAGTCAGTTAGAATTAGAGTATACTTTGGGAGGTATATTCAGAAACTATACATCCGAGATAGCCTTCAAAACCTAACTCTACAGACAAGTTTCTAATTTGAACACGGTCGGATCTATATTGTAGGAATTATTGAAAAGATACTGGAAACCGAATAGCGCTGGCAGAGTTCAGTATTTGAATGGGTGACCGTTACCACGATTACTTCCGAACGGAAAGAGAAAGCGACTTGCAATTTTTAGGGAAGGTTGCGCATCAAATTGCGAAATTTAAGTTCGTTGATCGACATAATCAGCCAAACGGTTTTGGAGTTATGTACACCCATCTCAAAATTTTGTTGTTATTTATTTCCTCAATAACTCAAGAAATACAGATCTGATCCTATTCAAAACGCCAACGCACAAATTTTTGGGAAATTTGAGGATCATATCAACATTAAAAATAATAAATTGAAAAAAAAATCTGTATCTCTGAAACTATCCGTCTGATATCGCTGAAATTTTGCGAGAGCCTTCAATACCTAACTTTACTGCCAAACTTCAAATTCGATCCGATCTATATTCTTGGAGTTTCGTAGTTATTCCCATCATTTTTTTGGTATTCCCTCAATAACTCAAAATGCACGAATCCGATCCAATTAAAACTTGGTAATTATTTGTAAATGCCAACGCACTATTTTTTTCGAAATTTCGTGAATATCGCATCTTCAAAAAAAATTTGAAAAAATTTCACCATTACACCACTGAATAGAAAAGTCAGTGCTTCTTAAGAATTTTTGAGAATAGTCATTATCTATAGATACTTCAGGTCTACTCGATAAAGACCATAATTTGAACAATTATTAACAAAATTGGAATAACGATATTAATGTCGAGCAAATGAAAAATTGAGGAATCCGAATCATTCGAGAGATAACTGCGAAACTTACCATTAGTATGAAACAAAAATTTACAACCTTCAATATGATTTCATATCAATTTCATCAGCCTTCCTACTTTTATAATAATTATGTTTGAGAATATATATTTATTTCGAGAAATTTTATGGAAGAGTTGACTTTTTCCTATAACGACCATAATTTACTTATCAAGTTTAACTAATTTTTAAAATTTTGCGCACCCATACTATGAATATTATTTTGGGTCTATGATGAACGAAATGTGAAGTTTTGATATTTATCAAATCTATCAATTTTACGTAGATATTATATTAAATGATTATGATATTTCTAGATTCATGTGGAATATCAAACGAAAATGGTGATTTTAAATCAAATAGATTCTGCAAAATCAGCCCATTATACAACATGGGTTCTTCTATTAAACAGCCCTGAACTCAATTCCCGCTTAGACTCAAAAAATAATTCATCAGGACCCCTTCTAATATTGTCGACGTAATGAGTATTCATTGCCTAACTTTTTGACAGTTTGTTGAAGGGAATCAAGAAATATGTAGGTAACGCCTGAACAGAGATTTTTTAGGGGCGTTATCAGCATGATGAAGGGGAGCTCATTTTTGGCGCTCTAGTTCCTCGGAACTGAGTGCTTATCAATTTGCCCAAATGTCTGTAATTTTCGAATTTTTCGATGAAAATGGTCTTAAACGATTTGGTTCGACTCACTGATCAAGAATCCGTGGTCGGAATTCATTCTGTCCGGCCGGTCCGGCCGTCCGGCCGTAGGCACGATAACTCTCGAACGGAATGAGCTAGACAGTTGAAATTTTCAGAGTAGGTTTGGGGGATAAATATCTCGGCTAAGTTCGTTATTGGGCAAAATCGGACAGATGGTTTCGGAGTAACAAAAAAAAAATTTTTTTTTACAGAACAAATTCCAAATTGATTTTTTTTTTCAATAAGGAGTTTTACCATAAGAATCCATTCATATCATTTTTAACTCTAACAAACTAATACTTTCGGAGATATGATTTTTCAAAATTTCAATGATAGAATTATTCTGTGGCTATTCTATGAATTGTTATAACGTCAACTTTGACGTTGTCTCATTGTCATTCATTCCAGTAATGGTATCAATATGAGAATTATAATATCATCATACTTTTGGTTGGTTGATATTTTCATGCCGATGGTCAATCCATATGATGATGGGAATGGTAATGGTAAGTTAATAACATTGTCATTCATTCCAGCAATCGTATAAATATGAGAATTATAATATAATATCACAGTTTTTGTTGGTTGATATTTTCATGCCGATGGTCAATCCATATGATGATGGTAATGGTAAGTTAATAATATTGAGTTCAGAATATCTCCACTAAAAACAAAACTGGAATTGAGGAATGAATATCTCGGATGAGTTCATTGTTGG
Source organism: Halyzia sedecimguttata (assembly GCA_937662695.2). Taxonomy (NCBI): domain Eukaryota; kingdom Metazoa; phylum Arthropoda; class Insecta; order Coleoptera; family Coccinellidae; genus Halyzia; species Halyzia sedecimguttata. The sequence continues at coordinate 119,820,464 of OW569411.2, forward strand.
GTAGAATTCGTCTATTGGTTTTGGATTGATAATTTTTGGCACTCTTGTTGAATTTAAATTCTTCTATGATGTTTGAATTCAATTTCTGCTAAGATGAAGTTCTAAATTTCAATAATGAATCGTACTTCTATGTTTTCACAGAATGCTATAATTATTCTATCTAAGCTTTATTATATGATCTGTGTTCATACTCGTACATTTCATCCTGTTCTATAAGAGAGAGTCAAATTCATTTCAGCTATTTTAATTTGGTTTCTTCCATGGTGCAGTTCTCATTCTCAGATTGCTCATTTAATCTTGATAAATAAACTATTATTTGAATTGAATTTCCTGTATGATGCAGTTCTATCATAAGAATACATTGATATAATTCTCAATTCTGAGAAACCAATATTTTCGGAGATATAATTTGTCTGTTTGAACTAGAGCGCCAGAAAGCTCCTGTCCACAGGGCTTGAACCCATTTTTTATTAACCATAATGGCCGAATGCCAACTTTACTATTGCTAAGATATGCAGTTATGGTTGGATCTAGAGCTGTGATTACTGTCATAGAGATTAACACTATCTCTTGAGTGTTTCTGGAGGATACATTTGGGGTAATGGCTGCAGTTTTCAACTTCAATTCATTGGATACATACTTTAACTTTTACAATTACAAATTATAGAAGAACCGTACACTACAGAATTCTGTGGTTTTCAGATACCTTGCATACCAAGAAATCAATAATATTGCATATTGAAAAACTTGTTTATATTACACTGTTATGAATTTTCATTTATTTATTATTAACCTTGATTGAAGCAAATAATATTATGTTTCCATTGTTTTCAAAATTTAATTAGGAACAATTTTGGAACAATTTTCAAGATATTAATTTCAAATTGTAATGAGTGGAATGTAAAGGGACAGAACTAATAGCGTTAAGATGTTAGATTTGTGTAGAAATTAGAGAAAGTGTATAAATCCTATACTAAAATGTAAATCAGAATATGGGTGGAATTTCAAAATGGATATTAAGGTGCAAGAAGCTTTTGACAGTCCAGCATATTTGGATAACTACAAACTACGATTAGTTTCGACTCATGCACGAATGCAGAATTCGAGGTGATATTCAATTCTGGTTCCGTGAGTCGAACCAAATCGTTTGCGATCATCTTCGGCAATAAATTCGAAAATTACAAACATTTGTCAAAATGAGAGATGAATGGACTAGCTTTACCTTGAAGCGATAATACCTTTGTACTTGTATTTGTCAAAATGTTTCCTAGAACATACACGCAAAAATTTGTAGTTTCAAGTGAATTCAATCAAGACTCTGGAATTTAATGGATTTAATTTTATGCAGACTAATGTAGACTCAGTATATACCGGAAATAGAGATTAAAAAAATGAAAAAAAAAATGTTTTTAAATTCCAAGTATACGAAAAAAATGATCGACAATTAAAATAACATCCTTGCAAATTCTTAGTTTCCTAATAGACCAGGGTCGATAATTTTTGAAAAAAAAAATAATAGGATAAAACCCATTGGAAAAATACGAGAATATAACAAAAATGACCGGAAAAATAATTCACGATTGATCTGAGGTCGGGCACTGGAAGGGGGTGAGTTTTTAAGGGTAAAAAACGGTTTATCTCGATTTACAGCAAAACTACAAGTCCCATGGAAAAAAGTTAAATGGAAAAGATGTAGGTAATAAAGAAGATCCACAACTTTTGTATTCAAACTTTTTTCACATAACCTCAAAATTTATGTGAAAAATTCAAATAACCAAGTTTTTGGTTTTTTTATTTTTATCTTAAAAAAAAATGTTCATAAAATTTGGTGAAAACTTTCCTTCTATGTCCCAAACACACTGTAAATTTTTTTGTTTAAAATATTTACTTTTTTACCTTATTTTGTGTAAATATCGAAAAAGCAGCCTCATTTTCAATCGAAAATTCTCACTTCAAAATCTGTTTTTTGGAGCTCTAGTTCCCCGGAACTGAGTGCTTATCAATTTGCCCAAATGTCTGTAATTTTCGAATTTTTGATGAAAATGGTCTTAAACGATTTGGTTCGACTCACTGATCAAGAATCCGTGGTCGAAATTCATTCTGTCCGGCCGGACCGTAGGCACGATAACTCTCGAACGGAATGAGCTAGACAGTTGAAATTTTCAGAGTAGATTTGGGGGATAAATATCTCGGCTAAGTTCGTTATTGGGCAAAATCAGACAGATGGTTTCGGAGTAAGAAAAAAAAAATTTTTTTTTTACAAAACAAATTTCAAATAAAATTTTTTTTAATGAGCAGTTTTATCATAACAATCCATTCATATCATTTTTAACTCTAACAAGCTAATACTTTCGGAGATATGATTTTTCAAAATTTCAATGTAAATCGTATTTCACAGATTGATATAATTATTCTATGTATGAATTGTCATAATGTCAACTTATGACATGACATGACATTATCTAATCGATCGAAGAATTATGCGAATAAAGTGTATTCCGAAATGTGAGCGAAGTGAGAAAAATCTCAGTTGTTTGCTCCGAAATTAGTTTTTCTCAGAAAAGTCTTACATTTCGGAACGTAGAAGTAAGAGATCTGAGAGTAGTGAGACTGCTTTTCATCCATAGACGAATTCTCTCAATATATGACGGGACTGACAGAAGGGAATATTGTAACTTCAAAAATATTGGGGTTGAAATACTCGTATTTTAGCGATGCAACGGGGACCTCACCCGAAAATGTTTGAAAATATTACGTAAATATTGAAAGCATAATTCTGAAGTTCTAGAGAGGAGAAAATTTGGTGAACGTAGATCAGGAAATTTTTGATCGATTACAAGGTAATTTTTTATTATTACTTATCTTCTTTCATACATGTTTTATGGAATACCTACTATTTGTAGGTACTTTAAACCTGTTTTGGGCAATTGTCATACGAAACTTGTTTTTTTGGCGCTCTAGTTCCTCGGAACAGAGTGCTTATCAATTTGCCCAAGTATATATTATTATATTGATCCTCCTGGGTCTTCCACAAGGAGACCCCTCATAAGCTCTAAGAGCTTGAGCGAGTAAGGAGAACCAGTTGTGTTCTGTGTAGGCTTTGTTACTGTGTCCTTACGCCACCTTAGGCACAGCACTGTTAATTTTTGACCCAACAGCGAATGGTGGCGATAACCGTGACTAGAAAATTTCTTTCCTAGCCTCGGAATTGAACTTGGGGCTTCCGCTCCCAAGTCAATTACTCTACCACTGAGCCAACCGCACTACTGTAAGTGTCTGTAATTTTGGAATTTTTGGCTGAAAATGGTCTCAAACGATTTGGTACGACTCACTGATCAAGAATCCGAGTGCGAAATCGATTCTGTCCGGCCGGCCGACCGGCCGTAGGCACGATAACTCTCGAACGAAAGGAGTTAGCGGATTGAAAACTGCAAGGGGGTTTTGGAGCGTAAATATCTCGGACAAGTTCGTTAATGGGCGAAATCCTTCAAGGGGTTTCGGAGTTATGGCCGATTTTAGTAAAAATATTTGTTTTATGAATATTTCCGAAACCGATCACTCGATCTATCTGAAATTTAGCATCAAATTGTAGAATCATGACCTTTATACGCATGTGAAGTTTTGAATTGACCAGATTACCGCAAAGTGTAAAAAAAAAAATTTGAAAATGTGGTGCAGTTCTCATACTCATGATTGCTCATTTAATCTTGATAAATAAACTATTATTTGAATTGAATTTCCTTTATGATGCAGTTCTATCATATGAATACATTGATATAATTCCCAACTCGGAGAAACCAATACCAGATATAATTTGTCTGTTTGAACTAGAGCGCCACAAAGCTCCTGTCCACAGGGCTTGAACCCATTTTTTTTATAAGTTTGTTCGTTGAAATCTCCACTTTCTGATGGTATAAAAAAATATAAATTACTATGGTAAATTTTCTCAGAAAATGCTAAGTTAATAATGTTGATAAGACATCTACAATATTTTGAAAATGTTATAGAATCTCTTATAAATTATATGAGTAGATGCCTATTTATTGCTATTTTAAGATAAATTATATTCCTGAGTGACCTACTGAAAATTTTAGCCCATCAAAAGGTATTTCAAAGAGAAGTGGAAAAGGAAGACTGGGCCTTACTATACCTGTTATTTCGTAGCCTTTTCTGAGATAATTTACCATATAGTAATAATGTATATTTTTTTTTACCCTATCAGAGATTTCAACGAACAAAAAGCCCACTGACTTTTTTCTATATAGGACTTGAAGTTTTTCCGGAAATCGAGACGATCCGTATTTAACCTCAAAAAGTCTTCCGTTTCCACTTCCCGACCTCAGATCGCCCGTAAATTATTTATCCTTTAATTTTTGTTATATTCTCTTCCTTTTCCAATGGTTTTCATCCTACTATTATTATTATTACTTTTTACCATTTTCAAAGGCACCAGCACTGGTTTATAACCATACTATGATATAATGCATTTATTAATTTTTTGAATTGTTCAATAGATTCGCCCCAAATGGGGCTTCTAAAACAACAGGCGCATTCGCCATTTAGTACCGAAGTTGCACTCGTTGAGTTCACGGAATAACACGAGCGCGATGGATCAGAGTAAGATGTCTGTGAACTGGTATATGCACTGATTCTATTTTGTTTTGCTATTTTCCGGATCATTGTACATATTTCATTCCATTTCCTGTAAGTAGCGTACTTCAGAAGTTACAAGGGATTTATTGTCATTCTGAATACATTTCTGTCAAACGTCTGAGCCTCAAGTGGTGATAGTTTGAATTCACTTGTTGCGTTAGAATTCCGTGCTAGTGAATAAGGGAATCAAACCTGGCCAATATTCATCAACAGTCATCCGCAATATTTCACGTTGATCGACAAATGATAACTATGCGATTGCCGTGGTGGCGTCGCCATTAAACATCTACCATGTCCGGATTATTCAACAGTGGGTCGAATCAAATCGTTTGTGACTATTTTTGCCCAAAAATTGATAAAATACAGTCATCTGGGCAAAATGATAGCAAGCTGTTCCTGGCAAAATAAGCGCGCAAAAATAGACTTGCGCGACTGACTGTCTCTCCTGATCGCGAAAAGAGACCCCATCGGGAGAGTTTCATCTTCATTTCCAAGCAATTTTATCGACCCACGATCGGGGAATATAAATCAGGGTAGTTTTTGCGATTAACTTCCGGTGAGCTCACCCTGGCCGCTAATAAATTCCCTAGTTTTGACGTTATGTCCCGTTTTTAATGAATCTTCCTATATAAATAATGAATTTCGCGATTCCCTGAGCCTGGGCTAATTGCATCACCGGTGAAATATTGCAGCTTTTGTTACTGCGTGATCTCGTTCGAATACTGATTCGATTAGAAACGAAAGCCGGTGTCTGCTGCAGGAAAATTGAATGCGGAGCATGTAGCAGAATAGCAGATATACTCCATTCACTTTTATAAAGTCTCCCGGTTGGCCATGAAATTTTGACGCATTTCACGTTGTATAATTATTTTGAAAATGTTAGGTTATGCTCATTTTCTTGTCAGATAACTATACGCAACGTTGTATTCTCTACATATAAGTCGTAGTAATTACGTATTTTTCTCAATGTAAATTTTCTTGGGAAAATAATGAATTTGAGATGATATTATGTGAATTCAACAATTCCAAAGACCTGGTGACTGTTGAAGAACATTTTTCATCTGTTGTTGCTATGGAAATATTTCACGTAGATATATAAACTGGTTGGAAGATTCAGTTATGCTATTTTCTTGTACGGAACTCAAGAATCAAGTGTTGAAATTTTAATGAAAAATAATGGATACAGAAGTCGGTTACTTTGTGATAGTTCATTTGAAAAATAATAGTACCTGAATAACCCGGCAGAAAAACTTCTAAACGAACAGATGTACCTATGGAATTCCACACTTATCGAAATTCTCAAGAGTTAAGCCTACATAAGGCATTTAAATACCTTGTTGCACAATTTGAAATACACCAGTTTCAAAATGTAGCAGTACCTACTACGAAACCCGAGTCACTATTGAACCTTAATAAAATATAGTGATAGGAAACTAAGTAATTTCATTCGAGAGTTCAACATGTCCTGAGACAGAATGAAGTTAGATAGCTCCTCATAAATTATGGATTCCAAAACATCAGTGTTACTATCGGGATAAGCAGATTTCAGTTCTGTATAGCACTGCCTGATACTTTGTCTCTGCTTCTTCAAAACTACTTTTAGCATTTTCAATTTCAAGGCAAAGAGTCCTTTATTATTCGAAGATAATGGTATGTGATAATATCTTGTCTAAGATAGGAGAATGTGTTAAGAGTAGAAATTGGCATTGGCATTATTGGAAACGTCACGGAGAATTGATTTAACATGGATTGTATTTCAGGAGTGCCAAACCTGCTTCATTTTTAATTACAAAAACGTGATAGACCTAAATCATGGCCAACTGGGAGACTTTATAAAAGTGAATCAGGTATAGGAGATACGTGCATTCGCGGGTGAAGTCATATCTGCAACAAGACCATTTTTTCTGTCCATCTTCCTCCTAAGAGTAAATATTGCATATATCTTTTCATTGGTATTCTAAATGCGTAAGAGATTTCCTCTATTTCAGTATCGTAATGCGTTCATTACAGCACTAAAAAGTGGGAAAGCCCTGATGTCAGGAGCTTTCACGCTCTTGTTCAATATTTGACAAATCATATCTCCGAAAGTATTGGATTCTCAGAATTGTGAATGATATCAATGGATTATTATGATAGAACTACATCAAGAAAGAAATTAAAATCCCTTTGCATCTTATTTTGATATGAGGGTCCAATTTTGACTACAAGTGTTTCAGAACTATCAGGAGTCATTCTGAAAGATTGACTAAATGAGATAGCCAGTTTTATTTATGAAACAAATCTAATATAATCAGTCCAGAGAGAACTCAAACCAGAATACTTATGTGAGAAATCTTAAATAGTGCAACTATGGAATAACTACTTGTACATTAGTAGGAAATCCCTTTCTAAATCTTCCATACTTCGAGAATGACTCGTAAATTATGCTCGACTTCCTTGCATCATTCATTTTCGACTCACTAACCAAACAACTCTGCCTATGAACTTAGCGAATCCAAATTTTAAATTTTTCAAATGCTTATATCAACCAAACTCTCCATAAATACACTTGGCAAACCAAGTCACCATATTAAAAGATTTTTTTCCAAACCAACCATTCCAGACAAACAATAGCTAGGCACAATCCATTAAGAATAATAAATGAAAGAACAGTAGAGAAAATAAATCCGGTGTTTCCCAGTTGAATTGCAATAGTTGTGATAAATTCTACATAAGAAAAAACTCATAGAAAGAAGTTTTGGAACAAGATGAACATCCAAACAAAATTAATTCTCATTATGCGAATCCTTTCAACCCGGATTTCAAAATTGTACAAGATTTGGTAAAGGTGCGCAATTATTATTGGTTAATGGTGGATATAAATATTGAATAACTTACAAGTAATTTAGTAATGAACAATTAGATCTCAGTTTTTCTCCGTTACTCAATCTTATTAAATGGATATAAATTTATAAAAGTGTTTGGAATCAATTATTTAAATCCTTTACGAAGTACCAGGAGTGTGAGTTTGTTAACTTGTTTTAAATAAGCCGTGACAAGAAAAAGGATATTTTGATGTATAAGGAGATTATTAATTCTTAAGATTTTAGACTGAAGAAGTCGCTGTGTCGACGAACGCAACTCAAACTTAAATAAATAAGTGTAAATCATGTGTAAGTTTTCATTTGAGTTAATCTAGATTTGCATCAACTAAATGCCACAAGCATTCAATTTTCTAATTGAATACAAAACAAGGAAATTTTGATGGGCCCCTTGAAGTTCATGTCTTATGCAGGAGAGCGTGATAGAACAATATAGAAGCATAAATGACCCCAATAAAATGTATCTCATATATCATCAAAGGATATTCATATGTAATATATGAATCTACTAATCTGCACATTGTGTAGTTTGTGGGCATACGTGCTCAATCTATTATCTACTACAAAGACAACAGGCCTAAGCGTAATAACTTTGAGCTCTATGTTGTATTAGTTCATAATTTCCGCATAATTTCATCATGGAAACTAACACTCTAGATGTTGCATAACAGGTAAACTTGCTTAGGTAGATCGGGATAAAGAGCAAACAGTGGTCCTTGACGTACCAGCACTAAACGATATTCTCGATAGTCTATCTTGAACAATTCGAAAGTTAACAAAAATTATGTAGGGCTAAGAATGTAAATTAATAGAAAGCGTCACCAAATTATTAATGCGACATGAAATGATATTTTCTTTCACTCAACGTCTCTGTTAGATGTCGAAAAGCGAGAAACTACGATCTGGTTCACATCCAGGTTTACTCCCTACCCCTCCCCCATTCGATTTTGTTCGATGAGCATATTTTCAGCTACTTTTCAATAATTTTATCATATAAAGACAATGTACTGTTACTATCTCTTTCCGTTCGGAAGTTATCGTGGTGACGCTCACCCATACAGATAGTGAACTCGCCCAACGCAGCTAGGTTTCCAATATTTTTGCAATATCTCCTACAATATAGATCCTATCGTGAGAACCTGGCTGTTAAATTAGGTTTTGAAAGCTCTTGCAATACTTCAACGATATCGGACGGATGGTTTACGAGATACAGATTTTTTTCAAATTTTCTAGAGATACAATCACAACGACATTTCACATAAGTTATTCTACAACTATTTAGTTGCCAAGTTTCAATTTGATCGGATCTGTACTGTTTGAGTTATTGGGAAGACATTCGATTCCGAAATCAAATGGGCGGTTCGACATATACAGGGTGAGTCAGTTATTTGTAGCAGGGATTCTCCATCAGATGGAAGGCTATTTTTCATCAATGAAAGTTCATAACATATATCCTATATCCTAAGATGCCCCATTAATGAGATAAAGGGTGTAAAATTTTGAGAAAATAATTGGTTTTTGGCGCTCTAGTTCATCGGAACTGAGTGCTTATCAATTTGCCCAAATGTCTGCAATTTTCGAATTTTTCGATGAAAATGGTCTTAAACGATTTGGTTCGACTCACTGATCAAGAATCCGTGGTCGAAATTCATTCTGTTCGGCCGGTCCGGCCGGCCGTAGGCACGATAACTCTCGAACGGAATGAGCTACACAGTTGAAATTTTCAGAGTAGGTTTGGGAGATAAATATCTCGGCTAAGTTCGTTATTGGGCAAAATCGGACAGATGGTTTCGGAGTAACGAAAAAAAATTTTTTTTTTTACCAAACAAATTCCAAATTAATTTTTTTTTCAATAAGCAGTTTTACCATAAGAATCCAATGATATCATTTTTAACTCTAACAAGCTAATACTTTCGGAGATATGATTTTTCAAAATTTCAATAATAAATCGTATTTCACAGAATGATATAATTATTCTATGTATGAATTGTCATAATTTCAACTTATTTTCCTGAGACATGACATTATCTAATCAATCGAAGAATTATGAGAATAAAGTATATTCCGAAATGTGAGCGAAGTGAGAAAAATCTCAGTTGTTTGCTCCGAAATTAGTTATTCTCAGAAAAGTCTTACATTTCGGAAGTTCTCTCAATTTATGACGGGACTGACGGAAGGGAATATTATAACTTCAAAAATATTGGGGTTGAAATACTCGTATTTTAGCGATGCAACGGGGACCTCGCCCAAAAATGTTTGAAAATATTACGTAAATATTGAAAGCATAATTCTGTAGTTCGAGAGAGGAGAAAATTTGGTGAACGTAGATCAGGAAATTTTTGATCGATTACAAGGTAATTTTTCATTATTACTCTTCTTTCATACATGTTTTATGGAATATCTACTATTTGTAGGTACTTTAAACCTGTTTTGGGCAATTGTCATACGAAACTTGTTGGCGCTCTAGTTCCTCGGAACTGAGTGCTTATCAATTTGCCCAAATGTCTGTAATTTTCGAATTTTTCGATGAAAATGGTCATAAACGATTTGGTTCGACCCACTGATCAAGAATCCGAGGTTGAAATCGATTCTGTCCGGCTGGCCGGCCGTAGACACGATAACTCTCGAACGAAAGGAGTTAGCGGATTGAAATTTGCAAGGTGGGTTTGGAGCGTAAATATCTCGGACGAGCTCGTTAATGGGCGAAATCCATCAAACGGTTTCGGGGTTATGGCCGATTTTAGTAAAAATATTTTTAATGAATATTTCCGAAACCGATCACTCGATCTATCTGAAATTTAGCATCAAATTGTAGAATCATGACCTTTATACGCATGTGAAGTTTTGTATTGACCAGATCACCGCAAAGTGTCAAAAAAAAATTGAAAATTTAAAAAAAGTTTTTCTACAATAACTTTTGAACGGAATGAGCTAGGTAGTTGAAATTTTCAGAGTAGGTTAGGGAGATGAATATCTCGGCTAAGTTCGTTATTGGGCAAAATAGGCCAGATTTAATTCGATTTCTTCCATGGTGCAGTTCTCATTCTCAGATTGCTCATTTAATATTGATAAATAAACTATTATTTGAATTGAATTTCCTTTATGATGCAGTTCTATCATAAGAATACATTGATATAATTCCCAACTCTGAGAAACCAATACTTTCGGAGATATAATTTGTCTGTTTGAACTAGAGCGCCAGAAAGCTCCTGTCCACAGGGCTTGAACCCATTTTTGGCGCTCTAGTTCCTCGGAACTGAGTGCTTATCAATTTGCCCAAATGTCTGTAATTTTCGAATATTTCGATGAAAATGGTCTTAAACGATTTGGTTCGACTCATTGATCAAGAATCCGTGGTCGAACTTCATTCTGTCCGGCCGGTCCGGCCGGTCCGGCCGGCCGTAGGCACGATAACTCTCGAACGGAATGAGCTAGAGAGTTGAAATTTTCAGAGTAGGTTTGGGGGATAAATATTTCGGCTAAGTTCGTTATTGGGCAAAATCGGACAAATGGTTTCGGAATAACAAAAAAAAAAATTTTTTTTTTACGAAACAAATTCCAAATTAAATTTTTTTTAACAAAAAGTTTATCATGAGAATCCAATCATATCATTTTTAACTCTAACAAGCTAATACTTTCGGAGATATGATTTTTCAAAATTTCAATAATAAATCGTATTTCAACGTTGTCACAGAATAATATTATTCTATGTATGAATATGAATTGTCATAATGTCAAATGATGTTCAATTGAAGAATTGTGAGCGAAGTGAGAAAAATCTCAGATATGATTTTTCAAAATTTCAATAATAAATCGTATTTCAACGTTGTCACAGAATGATATTATTCTATGTATGAATATGAATTGTCATAATGTCAAATGATGTTCCTGAGAATTGTGAGTGAAGTGAGTTAAATCTCAGTTGTTTGCTCCGATATTAGTTTTTCTCAGAAAATTCTTACATTTCGGAACTGAACATGAAGTAAGAGATCTGAGAGTAGTGAGACTGCTTTTCATCCATAGACATAGATATAACTCTCGAACGGAATGAGGTAGGTAGTTGAAATTTTCAGAGTAGTTTAGGGAGATGAATATCTCGGTTGAGTTCGTTATTGGGCAAAATTGACCAGATTTAATTTGATTTCTTCCATGGTGCTTTTCTCATTCTCATGATTGCTCATTTAATCTTGATAAATAAACTATTATTTGAATTGAATTTCCTTTAGGATGCAGTTCTATTATATGAATACATTGATATAATTCCCAACTTTGAGAAACCAATACTTTCGGAGATATAATTTGTCTGTTTGAACTAGAGCGCCAGAAAGCTCCTGTCCACAGGGCTTGAACCCATTTTTTTTAGTAATAACTCCGAATAGGCTGAAGATATCCCCATAATTTCTGAGAATTTTGAATCAATTACTGTTTTACGTTCTTACAAACTACATTCAAAATCTGAACATTTGTTTTGCAATAATGCCTAGACGTAAACTTTGTGCGGATGAAGCCAATAGGGCTATTGGTATGATCGAGGTGGGACGTAGTAAAAGCTTAGTTTCCTGACTTCTCGATAACGAGAAACTGGAAAATGACCGAAAGACGGAGATGTGGACGCCCAAGATGTACCACTCCTGCACAAGATCGCTTTCTGACTGCGTCTACCCATAGAGAGCCTTTGAGTACTTATGAACGCTAGTGGTGTTTTGGTTTCAATTTAAACAGTTCTGGCACTCTTGTTCCTCGGAACAAAGTGCTTTTCAATTTGCCCGAATGTCTGTAATTTTTGAATTGTTGGCTGAATATGGTCTCAAACGTTTTGGTTCGACTGATCAAGAATCCGTGGTCAAAATCGATTCTGTCCGGCCGGCCGTCCGTCCGTTAACACGATAACTCTCGAAGGGAATGAGAAATTTTCAGGGTAGGTTTGGGAGATAAATATCTCTGTTAAATTCGTTATTGGGCAAAATCGGCCTAATGAGTAACGAAAAAAAGAATTTGTTACATTTCAAATAATTTTTTTTTTAAGATGCAGTTTCATCATAAGAACCCATTGATATCATTCTCAACTCTAACAAATTAATACTTTCGGAGATATGATTTTCCAAAATTTCAATAATTAATCGTAATTATATGATTTTATTATTCAATCCTTTTTCAAAAATCAAAATAGACTTCTAGTAATGCACATTGAAATAAATAATTTATTGAGATTATTGTGCAATACAAGAGACAAATGATCTAAATTTCATATGTTTTTCAATCAACTACCTTACGAAGTACAATCACACTGGATCTAACTTAGAGTTCATTCTGGACAAAAAAGAGAAAATAGTCTTGATTTGATCAATTCGGCCGGATCCGGTCCGGATCCGGCCGGAATGAAAATCACGCCGGATAGCAAACCCTAATTCCACATTTGGCCCTGCCCCCTCGGTCGCCAGACTTCAATCCCATTGATCACGCTTGGGATCACCTACAAAGAGCTTTGGATTATCATCAACCACCTGCACATACACTTCAAGACGGGTTTTACCGCAACTCTTGGGAGAAGATGATCAAAGCTACTTCAAAAATCTGATCGAAAGTATGTAAAGGCGTTGTCAGGCTGTGGTTGATGTTGGAGGAGGCCGTACTTTTTACTGAAAATTATTTTGAAAATTTTTTTGAGGGAACTGATTTTGCACTAAAATACTGAAAATAAATTTCTACCTGATACTGTGAAACTTATAAAAAAACATGTAGATTTCTCGTATTTAAAAAATGTGAGAAAGCCCTGGACAGGAACTTTGGCGCTCTTGTTCAAACTTTGAGAAATCATATTTCCGAAAGTATTGGTTTCTAAAGGTTGAGAATGATATAAATAGATTCTTATGATAGAACTGAATCATGAAAGAAATTGAATACAAACATCATAAAATAATTCAAATTGAGGGGTCTTTCACTGGCAGTTTTTTGTACACTAAAATTCTACTTTCATAATTAATTCTGTGCAATTCCACAAAATTCCAATCAATTCCTCACAAGTGTCATTTAAAAAAAACAAGAGAGTCAAAAATTATTAATCCGAATCAGCCAGACCGATTCTACCCAATAACGAACTTATCCGAGATATTCATTCCTCAAATCTACTCTGAAAATTATATTATATCAATTCCAGTTTTGTTTTTACTGGAGATATTCTGAAACCAAGTTGATTAACTTACCAAAGTATATATTTTCATCATCATATGGATTATGCACGGGTATTACCTATATTATCACATTAAAAGTATAAAATCATATAATCCTCATAATTCTACGATAGCAGAGGTTATTTCATTGATCATTTCGCATTCAATCATACTTTGTTTTCTAGAATAGGAGGGGTATTTTGTATCAGGAGTAATGAACCAGAAATAAATCTGACATGTCTCTTTTAGGAAAATAAGATGACATGTGTGAACACAGATAATATAATAATTCATATAATAATTAAGTACATCATTCTCTGAGAACATACGTACGATTTATTATTGAAATTTTGAAAAAAAAAACCGAAAATATTAGTTTGTTAGAGTTGAAAATTATATTAATGTATTCTTTTGGTGTAACTGCATATCAAACAAATTTTATTTGAAATTAATAATGTAAAAAAAATGTTTTCGTTCCTCCGAAACTATCAGACCGATTTTGCCCAATAACGAACTTAACCGAGATATTTATCTCTCAAACCTACAGATGAACAAGAACGCCAAAAATTGGTGAAAAAAAATTAGAGTCTCAACATTTCTGGACTTTACTTTTGAGGGGCAGTATATTTTATATATTATCGAACTCTTTCTCGACAAATGCCTAATTTTCAATTCAGAAATTTTCTTGCAATTATTGCAATAATTCAATTTTGAAGTCTGTCCGCAAGCACACACATGACCATAATTCATTAATATGGAAAAAATAAACAGAATTTCATTACAACCACTCTCACACCAAATTCACGTTCCAACTTTTCAGTTGGCGAACTCCTGGAAGCTTGAATACCATCCAAATAAAAGGTTGACTAAAAGCAACGTAAATTTCAGAAACGATCCGGCAAAGTTTCGAAACATTTGCTGGGGCACATATGTAGTAAGAGTCATTGTAAATCTGTATTACCGATATAAACTGACCTATAGCATAATAAAAGTTGTGTTGCTCGTGAATAGGGTTTTCAACTCTATAGGTTGTTTCAGAGGTAACAGCTGCTTTGGGGGCGCCCGAAGGATATGGGATTAATTTAATGGGAATATAATTAGAATCCTCATGTAGCAAACGATACACTTGAATGGACCTTCCTAGGCTTTCCGGTTTCAGAATAAATATATGTCGAAATTTGAAATTCTTACGTATTATTATTGCGCGTATGTTCTGGGGAACATCGCGTTATAGTTTTGCCAAAATTGAAATTTAATTCTGTGGTGCCGTCCGGCCGTTGCCACGATAACTTGAGAACGGAAAGAGCTAGCGACTTGAAATTTTCAGGGTAGGTGGCGCATCCCAATACGACGGAAGTTCGTTAATGGGTATAATCGGCCCAATGGTTTCAGAGTAATAATTTGGTTTTCAACCAAAATAAATCCATTCGAATTTAAACTTGGTGAATAGTTGTAGAATATAGACCTAAGCACGTTTGTGAAATTTTGTGAGAATCGTATCGCTAGAAAATTATTAAAAAATATTTGTGTTGTCACGATAACCTGAGAACGGAAAGAGATAGCGGCTTGAAAATTTCAGGTTAGGTTGTGCATCTGAATGCGACATTTTAGTTTGTTTATGAGCATAATCGTCCAAACGGTTTTAGAGTTATAGCCATCTGAAATTTTCTGAAATTTGGTTGTTTTTTGTTCCTCATTAACTCGAAGAATACAAAACCGATTGAATTCAAACATGGTTATTAGTTGTAGAATGCCAACGCAAAAATTCTTGCAGAATTTCGTGAGGATGGTATAACTAGAAAATTAAAAAAAAAATAATTGAAAATAATTGAAAAAAATTCTATATATCATAAACTATTCGTCCGGCATGGCTGAAATTTTGGAAGAGCCTTCAGAACCTAACTCTACTGCAGAGTTCCAAGTTTGAACACGATCGGATCTATATTGTTGGAGAACCGAGCAGCCTTTTGTGAGTTCGATTTTGCGAATCGTCGTAATGATATGTTGTCTATGGTCGTATTTTTGCGAGAACCTTAAAAAAAAATATGAATGTCATGATGACATATTTTTGCGCGTATGTTATGGGAAAATCGTGTTATTTCATCACAAATCTATGGGAGATGATAGCCCTACATTAGCTGGTTTTGAAAGAGATCCTCCTAAGGAGGAGGCAATTAAATATTGAAGGGATTTCTATGAACAAGAGTGAATATCTTTGAGAAATAGAGAAGGCGATTCTTCTTCAAGAGATCCATGTGCCTTCAGAGGAGTATATTTGCGAGAAGGGACTTTTGAAAGGTTATGTATTATTTTTAATATGATATCGCTGAAATTTTGCTGAAGGCTGTTGATCTTGTAAGGTGAGAGGCTCATTTGTGGATATTAAATCTCGTGATGGGTAGAGATGAATTTTAGGCCAGTTTTTCTATCACTAATGAGAATATATCTTTATGTTTCACCTCATCACCTTTAGATCTATCAATGGACATTTATTGGATAAGAATAAGTAATTGAATATTACTGGAATTCAATTGAATTTCATTCAATATGTTAGTAACTAAACTTATAATTTTCTTCACTTTGATTATTTAAATTTGACATTAATTCCAGTCCTATTTTTCAAGAATAATTATGTATTCTTCTCCTACAGAAGAATTGAAGGTAGACAATAATGTGTTAATTTTTTCATCATTGCTTTCTATCCTGACTTCACGAAATAAAATTGTTCAAGCACTGACGTGGAGTCAGAAGCTTTTGCGCGTATGTTCTATTGCCCATTCTCCTGTATTGGACACTTTTAATCGAATTTACCATGGTGAATTCGATTAAGGCTGTCCAATACAGGAGAATAGACAATAGAATTCACCATGGTAAATTCGATTAAAAGTGTCCAATACAGGAGAATGGACAATAGAACAAACGCGCAAAAGCTCCTTCACGTCAGTGCTTGAACCAATTTTATTATTAGAATGGAGTCGTGAGGCTTTTGGTTCATACTGTCAGAAGTGCGACCAATACGATATTCTGTTCTACAGGGTCTTTATAAATGATTGTGACATCGCAGTTGGCTTTTGATTTTTATATGCTACTTCTCACTTCTTGTGTTCTATTAATATCATAGAATTTCTAAACCGACAGCCAATATTGAATTATTGTCAATCCTTAAGATTCATTTTAAAATTCGAGAAAATTCAGTTTCCAAATTATTTAAATCTGTAATGACTTAGGAGTTGGAACGAAAGACATTTATTGTGTCTTATTACCGCAATGGTATACATTAATCAATGGTGAATGGATTTACTCTGTAGAGGCCTGAATATCTGGCCGGAATTCTGATGTACAGATTATAGAATCTTCTCTGAAAGCTCACATCAGAGGTATTATAAACAGATCCATGCAGACTGGATTCGTAAACAAGGGTAAATCGACAGAAAGACCTCAAGTTTCTCAATTAGTTGAAGAACTATGAGAACACGAGTTGATCCTCAAAATGTCTCTGAATATATTATCTTTACAGTCTGGTGTCTTGAGTACTTGCCACATCAGCAATAGCATACATTAATTCTTGGCAAGCACCCTCCAATCCCGAAGAAGCTGCTCGTGCTCATGCGCCACGCGTGTTTACAAATATCTTGGACGAAATTTGAATAGACTGTTCAGTCAAATTTCGATTTTGACAGGACCGAAGATATTATTTGTAAATTCTCGTGAAATATGGATTAGTTGGATGTGAGATCTTACTGTTATGGACGGCTGTAAGCAGTATTTTGTGCACTTGAATAACTTTTCCTTCAAAATTCAGTGCATAATTTTTAAGGGAAAAATCAATATCAACATTACCTTTTGCGTAAGTTTTATTTCCACGATGAACAATTCCTATCAAATTGCGACAATAAGCATACAGTTCATTGTATTAAGATGTTGTAGAAGGCTCATCCATTGAAAAGAAACCGATTAGTGTATTGTATGCTAACAACTATACGACATATGATTATTCTGGAAATCATATAGCTAATCTAGGGACACAAATATAAGCTATTTACCATTTGGGAAACAAATAATTAGATTTACCATAATCAGGTTTGAATATTGCTTTCATCCTCAATAGCTGAATTATTGCTTATTCATATATCATCCATATATATTAGCCACCGAACAGATGATTTGATCCTGCATATATTATTATAAGAATTTCTCTAGGTATGGAATATGGTAATAATGTTATATTGTAACAAATCATTTGATAAATAATGATTTCTTATAGTTAGATATCATTTTCATTTTGTAATTATTTTAGGTCAACTCATTTGATATCTGCAATTATGTATTAACTCAGAATATTGAAAGTTTACAGACATTTCCACTTATTAATTTGTATTCCAAGAATATGAATATATGTTAAATGCATGAAAAAATTGGTTTTCATAGGTAACGGAAACAAAGTAATTGTAAAAATGAAAATCATTTATTTAGATACCAATATACATATATTTTATACTTTCTACCAAGTGAATAAAAAAATTGTATACCACTCAAGTAGTAATTCAAACACAGGAAATACTTTCAAATAAAACTATATATTAACATCATTCTTAACTTCAAGAGCGATCAAGAATACCATTTATTTTGAAATTTACATTACATGCATCAAGCATTAGTACATCAAGCAGCATGCAATAATATTTTTTTTTGTGTTTGGCCCACCATACCACCCCACCATATAATCATGGACGGTTCCTGAAACACTACACAGACGATAAACATATGGATCATAATTGAAACATGATTACTAACTTTTTCCATTGAAAAAAAGTCTTATATACTACTTCTTCGTTGGAAAATATGCTTCTTGGTTTTTCCTCCATAGTCCTAGGTATATCATCATTTTAAAAGTTATTGTTGAATTATCATGCCATTCTAGTAGGTATAATATTAGTAACATCGGGGCCTTCATGCATATTTATATTGTTAAGCGTACTAAGCAACAAGCATTGGAAATTTAAGAAACATGTACCTGAAACTCTATGGGAAAACAACAAATACATACAAACATGTTATATTACTACGTGACCTTTTACTCCCATATTTTGAAATATTCTGCTACTGGAAAAATGGAAATTTGTTGTTAAAAACTCCTATTATATAATACATGCTGTCATCCAAACACCCCATGTTAAAGCATAGCTATCACCTACATGCATTGTTTAATTACTAAAAGATTGGCCAATCACCTCTCTGGGTCCCTAGAACTTTTCAAAACTATACATAAATGCATAAAAAATTACCAAAAGATTATTTACTTTCCACGTTTGCATTAACTCTACTTTTTGCATGGATAATATAATTGCTTATCAATTTTCCTTTTTCTACATCCAACATTTTCTGCACTTTTCTGATGTTCATAGAAAGCATTGTAAAATTTAGAGAAACTTGCAAAATCTACTAATTTGAGATCTTCACATAATTTTTTATGCATAATCTATAAATATACAAGCTATTGGAAATACTACCAAACTTCCTACTCAATAACAACTTGGGTACCTCACGTTTACTACTTTCATCATTAGGAACATTTAAATTAACTTTTTTTTCATTTTCCTCCAAGAAACGATCAACTTCGGATTGGTATTGGACCTTACTAGTAGAAGGTTCATCTATACATAAGTTGAAGTCATCAGAATCTCCACCTGAAACAGACTCGCTTCTCTTTTCGATCAAAGCAACTGCATGTATATGTTTTCACAGCGTATTCTGAACACTCACATTTGAATCTGTGTATGCAGATTTTACACTTCTCACAGTACGAAGCTCTACATCCCTCATCGCAAAGTTCACTATATGAAATTATGTAATATTTGTCTCCTGTTGAACTTGATTCAACTTTGAATTCTCCTGAATCTAACCGAGTTACCATATGCTGGACAACATTTTCAGCTCGATCATGTGCTTCTAGATTGACTCTATGTTGATACGAATTAGCAGATGGTCTTTCAGTTTCGATTATTTTTTTCCACATTTTGTCATTTACCAATTCTTCCAATATATCCAGCAACTTTTCCACTCTGAAAGTTCAACATACACTTTTAGTAATTATTATTAAACAATTTCACCACTCACCGAATATTCTGTTTTGCTTTCAGTTTATTATATTTTAAAACTTTATTCAAACTTTCGATTGCCATGTTTGTATTAATTCCACAATTCTTCCTATAGCAATGAGCCCACATGTGTATCCTTTCGTCGCTCTGAAAATAATATCTGAAAAAAATCATTTATCAAAATGACGATGTAGATGTAGTCCCAACATTGTTACTCACCTCTGTAAATAGTTGAGAAATGCAGTTTCCCCTTCTTCTTCCAAGTGCTTGAAATATTTTATTTTCAACTCCCTAAATGTTGACTCGTCCATCTCAGTCAAGATTCTTCTCATTTCCTTCTTCATAGCTTTCTTATTTTCAATTTTTTTTAATTTATTCCTTCCTTGTTGGTTCCAGTTTTTTATTATATGCCATGTGCATAATAATCTTCTGGGTTTATTTTCTGTAGTCATCACTTGGGTCCATGCATTGTAATATTTCACATCATCATCTGACATGATGTATTTAGCTTCAATATTTCCTCCTACTCTGGTTTTTAGTGCATGGAAAAAAGTTTGTTGGATCTTCTGATCCCTTCTATTGGAGAGTAAGAAAGCGACAGGAAATCCTATGTTCCTTTCATCTTTAACTAGCACTATGGTTAAATCCCAGTTTTTCCTGTTAGTCCCATGAGTTCCGTCTATGCAAATGATTCTACTGAACTCTTTGAGCTTCTTCTCCATGAGATTATTCATGAAGCCCAGAGCAAAATCTTGGTTTTCCAACTCAGGGTGGTTTTCACCTAAACACATGATGAATAAAATACTAATCACACATATTTGAGAACCACTCACCAATTTGTTTGAATAGAAACACCTGATTTTCTTCTTGGATATTCCACTCTTGAACTTTCAAAATTGTAGCGATCATGTCATCTTCATGTCGCCTTTTATCAACATTAAATTTCCTCATGAGATATGCTAAATCTCCACGAGTTAGTATATTTAATCTACTCAGTTCTGTATTCCTTGTAATTTTTGCATCTCTGAGGATTCTATCTGTAGTAACTCCATCATTCAATTTGTTGACGAGCATTTCTTGCTCACTTTTCGTCAACCGTTTAGATCTTAATTCATTCTCATGCCCCACATGTGTTTCAGTAAAGCATATGATCACTCCTAAAAATAAATAATGAGCCTTGGATAAGTAAAATAATTCAAATAACTACCAGTACTGCTGATTTTAGCTTCAATTCTTGAGGGACAGATTCCAGATATTTTGATGCTGCCTCCCCTTTTCATTCTTCTTTCAGAACAATTGCTGACAAATCCTAAATAGAATAGAAATTAATATATCATTTAGAACACATTAATAAGTAACCAACCTGTGGTATTACTACGATTACAATTATAGTGCCGTTGTTCTCCATAATTAGTCTTGCAATTTTTTTCACAAACATAATCAATATTTCTATTATCTAGATTCCTCCAAGCTTCAAACTCTTCAATTGTCTTGAAATCCAAGGTAGTCTCTACTATATTCAACGTATGGTATTGCTTCAAATGGTGGATCAATTCTTTTCGAAATTGAAATGGTTTTTTATTATTTTCGCAGCATATTGGGCACTTAATATGTTTTCGTAAGGTATTGGTAATAATATTGTGGAATTCTTTTAAATGCCGAGTCTTTGACGATACTCTGCCAAAATTTTTACCACACACTTGACAACTGAGTTTGTTATCGCTGAAAAGTAAATATACTTATAATTCCTTTCTATTAATTAAAAAGCAACTTACCTTTGCTCCTCCATATTCCTGGGTTTAATTATTTCACTGAAATACAACCAATCGATTCACAACCTATAATAAATATAAATCCAACGAAACGATTGAAATACAATCGATGTCAACAGGATAGTTAGTATTAGTAATAACTTGTATATTAAGGAATTACTCTGAATAAGACAACTCGTTGTCGATTGACAATAGCTGAATGGCATCAGAAATCGTATTCCAGCCAATTTCGCGGTAAAATATCTCCAACACAAGGAGAGCGGAGCGCATGAGCAGGAGCAGCTTCAACGGGATTGGAGAGTGCTCGCCAAGAATTAATGTATGCTCATCAGCAATGGTTCAAGAACTGACGTGAAGTCAGGAGCTTCTGACTTCACGTCAGTGCTTGAATGATTTTTTTCGTCACTATTTTCAAATTTTCTAGGAGTACGTTTCTTACAAAATTTTAAATACGTCTTTATGTTGATTTTCTACTACTAGTTACCAAGCTTCAATTGGATCAAATCTTTATTTCTTGAGTTATCGAGGAAATAATATTCCAGGTGGGTATAACTCGGAAACCGTTAGACCGATTATGCCCAAAACGAACTTAACTCTCCCATTCGGATACGCAACCTACCCTGAAAATTGCAAGTCCCTATCTCATTTTGTTCGAAAGTTATCGAGGCAGCGGTCACCCATCTACTGAACTCACACAAGGCTGCTCGAATCTCCAACAATATTTAACCGATCGTGTTAAAACTTAAAACTTGCCAGTAGAGTTAGGTTCTAAAGGCTCTTGCAACATTTCAGCAAATTCAGACGAATAGTTACTGATATATAGAATTTTCTTTTTAATTTTCAATGATTTCTTAAACATTTTCTACAAATACTACCCTCACGAAATTTTGCAAGAATTTTCGCGTTGGAATTTTACAACTAATAACCATGTTTGAATTCAATCGGTTTTATATTTTTCGAGTTAATAAGGAGAAAAACAACCAAATTTCAGATGGCTATAACTCTAAAACCGTTTGGCCGACTATGCTCATGAACAAACTCAAATGTCGCATTCAGATGCACAACCTAACCTGAAAACATCAAGCCGCTATCTCTATCCGTACTCAAGTTATCGTGGCAACGGCCGGACTGCCGGCCGGACAGAATCTTTGACTTCGAATTCTTCATTGGGGAGTCGTTTGAGACTATTTTCGTCAAAAAATTCGAAAGTTACAGACATTTGGGCAAAATGATAACTCGACTTTCCCCAGAACATACGCGCAAAAATTGTTAATTAACTAATGGATAACTAATTGAAAAGTAGCGATAAATATTTTTGGACCACGGATTATTATTCATTGATCTATTCTAACGATGCCTGAATTTTTTATTTTCATATTTAACAAGTTTAAATAATATTTATTCATAAAAGGTCCGAAGGAGGTGAGGCTTACTCAAGCCGCAGTACCCGTTTTCGGGATTATATTCAACCCTCTGGGAAAATTATAAATATTGGTAGTAGTCCCAGGAGTTTGGACTTTTTTTTAGGAAATTTCTTCCTCTTCTCGAATTTTTTTTCCAATTTGGATTATCTCAGATAGTTTTTGAGATATTGGCAAAAAACCAAAGCCCCTTCTCTTTTCTTCCCTTGATAGTTTATAACTACTGCACTTTTTGCGAGCGGCCTTAGCATTTTCCCAAAAACTATTTACATGCCATTCCGAATCGAATGACACCTCAATCATAATTTTCGGAGAATACGCAAAAATTTTGACCTAAAAAGCACTTGTTGACAAGACTGTGTTATTGTACTTTGAGTTTTCTGTTTTCATGACTTATTTGAGACAAGTAAGTTCTGAAATTGTCTTTTGTGATATTAATTTATCTGGCGAAACAGATTGATTTTAGCGGTACTGAACATGGCTTAATAACCTGAAGCGATCTACCTTTCAATCAATCATTGATAATTTTAATAGTTGGGTTTTCGAATGAAAAAAAAAATTCTGGCTGCCCAGCAATATTCATGGATTCATTTCACTAAATCCTAAAGCATTCATGAAGTACAATACTTCACGACCATAAAAATATTGCATCCCAGGTGGTTTGGACATAAAATTTTCCAATAATCCAGAGTAATAAAACGCGGTGAAATATTCAGTTTCGTTTGACTGAAAATTATTCCTACAATTCTTTTCCATTACCACTGCTGCGTTTGCGTATGGGCAAGAATTTAAAAATAAGGTTGCAGACAAGAAGGATCGATTAATATCTTCTTCATTCCCAAATTGCATCTAAAACCCCTCTCGTCTGCAAAATTCAATGCGTCAAACTCGATTATTGTCACCAACTGCAATTTTCCAATGAAAACACTAAAGAAAATTAAATTATCTGCGAAATGAATCAATGTCGGGGCGGATAAGCAAGTAAGGGGTTTCAGACGTGGGCACGGGATATTTTCAATTCCCCATTCCCAAAGTTAATCCATTTATCTTAGAATCTCTCATGATATAAAGTAATCTGAAGGAAGGTTAACAAAATCATGTTTTGCACTTTTTCTAATCATAAATCATTCTTGGGAATGTTTACATTTAAGGATATTTAAAGAATGGATTTTATGATTAAAAGTTTTGTTTAATATTTGATGATATTGAATATAGATGTGAACGAGTCCCGAGTCGGTTGAAAGGTGAATATATACAAGGTGATTCGAAATTAGACGTGAACCTTGGAGGAGGTGTTAGTATGGATCATTTGCTGTTGCTTAAGCCTTATTTATTTATAACCGAAAATCAACAGTTTCCTAGATATTTGAGTTCTTGTGATTTTTGAAAAGATTTCTCACCTTAGTTAATCTTTCGTTAATTTTTTTTTACGTTGACCAAATTTGATTATAATTTTGGATAATTTTCATCAGAAAAGGATATGATATGTGCGGAAAAGGCAAAACTATGCTGTATTAAATGTTGAAAAAGCATTAGTATGAGTTGAAAGGGGATATAAGAACCAAAGAAAGAAAAATAACGGTTTAAATATTTTTTATTGCAACTAAACTCGAATTTTCATTAGAAAATGTATTAATAAGTTATGTTCGAAATGACTGCCACCATTCCTTATATGCAAGCACGTGCCGCTCTTTCTAATTTCTTCAGATGTTACTTTCCGTCTGAATTTCACTGTCGCTGCCTTTTGATTGCACATTCACTATTTTTGATGTCGAACATTCAAAAGGTTGCTTATAAAAAAATTGCTGAAACGAAACTAGAGAATAAATTCTAACGAAACTTATTTTAGAGAGTAAGGAAGGAATTTGACAATTTTTTAAAATAATTTTGGTATATATAAATTGTCGGATTCGAAAGTTGCAGCAAATAGATATTAGAAATTGATTTTTCCTTTATTCATACATCACATTTCAAATTATACTAATTCTTTTTCAACATCTTATACATCAGCATAGTTTTGCATTTTTCATACATATAATATACTTTTCTTTAAAAATCCCAAAATTATAATCAAATTTGGTCAACGTAGAAAAAAATTACGAAATATGAACAAAGGATCTGTTAATAATCACCAGAACTCAAATATCTTGGAAATCTATTTATTTTCTGTTATCAATAAATATGGCTCAAACAACAGCAAATGACTCATGCTAACACCTCCTCCAAGGTTCACGTCTAATTTGGAATCACCCTGTATAGTACTTCATTACACAAGGGAAACAAGTATTAGATTTTAGATTGAAGTTGTGTTGTCCAGTTTTAATCCATCATCATCACCTTTTGGTAAGATTTCCTATCGACATATTTTCCTTGAAAGATTTGGCCCTCGTTCCGTTCAGACTCGACATTAAATAGGTCGAATATAATGTCTACCTTTACTTATGGATATAGGCGCTCAGAGCAAAAGTGGCATAAGTCCAAAATATTCATCATAGAGAAAATAGCAAAAGAAAACGGACGAAAAGTTTCTGAAATATAGAATTTTTTTCAATGATATTTAAAAATTTTAGAGTTATACGATCCCCGCGAAAATTTGCAGGAATTTTTGCGTTGGCATTCTACAACTAATAGCCATGTTTTAATTGGATCGGTTCTGTATTTTTCGAGATATTGAGGAAATAACAACCAAATTTCAGATGGGAATAGCCTCGAAACTGTTTGGCCGATTATGCCTATAAACAAACTCAAATGTCGCATTCAGATGCACAACCTGACCTGAAAATTTCAAGTGGCTATCTCTTGCCGTTCTCAGGTTATCGTGACATAAATAATATTTTTAATATTTTCTACTGATACGATTCTCACAAAATTTCACAAACGTCCTTAGGTTTGCATTCTACAACTACTCACCAAGTTTGAATTCGATCGGATTTGTATTGGTTGAAAACAAAATTATTATTTTGCCCATTTACGAACTTCTCCGTCGTATTGGGATACGCCACCTACCCTGAAAATTTCAAGTCGTTATATCCTTCCGTTCTCAAGTTATTGTCGCAACGGACGGCCAGCCGGACAGAATCAAATTTGACCTCGACTTCTTCATCAGGGAGTCGAACCCACCCAATCGTTTGAGAGCATTTTCGGCAAAAAAATCCAAAATTACAGACATTTAGGCAAAATGATAACGCGATGTTCCCCAGAACATGCGCGCAAAAATATTAGAAATGGTTTTAAGGGATCAATTGTTGAGTTTCCTGGATAGAAACAATGTACTTATTGGCGAACAATCGGGTTTTCTAAACATTCCTGCGAAAGCTCAATAGTAAACATCATTAATGAGTGGGTAAGACATCGATAAGCAAAAAATCATTTTAGCTGTTTTCATTGATTTCAAAGAGCATTCAAAACAATTGACAGAAAACTATGATTGAAGAAGCTAGAAAAGATTGGAATTAGGGTTGGGGAATTGTTCTGGATTGGTTCATATCATATTTAGATGATAGGAAACAAGAAGTAAAATTCAAAGGTATAATATCGTCAAGCTCCAAGAACGAAGATCTTTGGGAAATTGTCTATTCATTAAATATATATTACTATACTATTCATAAAAATATAAATGACATTGTGAAACATAAGAAATATTGTCGATTAAAAGCATTAGCATATGATACAATGGTCTATTTAATGGGAGACGATATTGATACTCTGGTTATACCAATGAACGAAGATCTTGAAACGTTAAATGATTGGATGGGGGATAATCAGATGATTATAAATTTCAGAAAATCACACTACATGGCTATTTGGAAGTGAATAGAATAAAAAGAATTGATAAGGGAAATCTCGTAATCTCGATCAACGCACATATTTTAAAGGAAATTGACACAATTAAGTACTTGGGTGTAAAACTTGATAGAAAATTGAATTTTAAATTGCATACAAATTATATTGTAAGAAAAATGGTTCAAAAATACATTTTATAAGTAGAATCAATAATAAAATTGATTTAAGGACTAAATTGCTGTTGTTTAAGTAGACTGTATTGCCCCACATATACTTTTGTGCATAATAATTATTCAATATCAAGGCAAACACAGTGTAGATCAATCAGAAGGTATCATAGAGGGATGAGAATTGTATTGAACTGTATAGTAGGAGAACATCGATTATACTGATGCTGAAAACATTAAATTTAATAACCGTGAAGCAGAGAATAATATACAAAACATTAGAATTCATTTATAAGATCGAGAATAACTTAAATCCAAATTATCTTTCTGAAAATATTCAATATATTTCGGAAGTTCACGATAATAACACTAGAAATAGGAACAACTTCTATGCTGATACATTCCGTACGACCTCTGCATCGGGATCCACTTATTTTCATTACTGTTGTAACTAGTTGTTTAACTATTTAAGTGTGTTATTATTATTATTATAAACTCTTGATAGCTAATGAGTGGTCTAATCGGAAAACTTCGGAGTCAGTAAAAATATTTAATTCCTTCCACACATCATCTTGCGCATTCGCCATTTTGTTAAAAATAAATCGCAACTTCCAGTGGTTTTACCGTTATACGCGAATGTTCTGAGGAACAGCGTGCTATCATTTTGCCAAAATCTATCTGTAATTTTCAATTTTTTTGCCAAAAATGATCTCAAACGATTAGGCTCGACTCACTGATGAAGAATTTCGAATTTTCTAGTGCTAGGCTAGGATCCTCACGAAATTTTGCAAGAATTATCGCGTTAGGATTCTACAACCAATAACCATATTTGAATTGGATCGGATAGGTATTTTTTAAGTTATTGAGGAAATATCAACCAAATTTCAGATTGATATAACTCCAAAACCATCTGGCCGATTATGCTAGTTAACGAACTCAAATGTCGTATTCAGATGCCTAATCTACCCTGAAAACTGTAAGTCGCTATTTCTTTCCGTTCTCAAGCAATCATGGAATACATAATATTTTTTAGTAATTTTTTAAAAATTTTACAAAATTTTACACACGTCTTCATGTCGATATTCTACAACTAGTTACCAAGCTTCAATTCGATCGAGTCCAGATCTTCTGAGTTATCGGGCAAATAATAGTCCAGATGGGTATAACTCCGAAACCGTTGGGCCGATTATGGCCAACAGCGAACTTAACTCTCCCATTCAGATGTGCACCTATCCTGAAAATTGCAAGTGCCTATCTCCTTTCGTTCGAGTGTTGTCGAGGCAACGCTCACCCATCCAGCTACTGAACTCACACAAGGCTGCTCAGATCTCCAACAATATAGATCCGATCATGTTCAAACTTGGAACTTGGTATTAAAGTTAAGTTCTGAAGGCTCTCGCAAAATTTCGGCGATATCGGACGAATGGTTTCTGATATAGGTATAGAATCTTTTTGAATAATCTTCTATGATTTTTTTTTAAATTTTCTAGTTATACGATCATCACAAAATTTTGCAAGAATTTTCGCGTTGCCATTCTACAACTAATAACCATGTTTGAATTGGATCGGTTTTGTATTTTTCGAGTTATTGAGGAAATAAGAACCAAATTTCAGATGGGTATAACACCGAAACCGTTTTACCGATTATACCTATAAGCAAACTCAAATGGCGCATTCAGATTCCCAACCTTACCTGAAAATTTCAAGTCACTATCTCTTTCCGTTCTTAGGTAATCGTGACGTAAATAATCTTTTTTAATAATTTTTTAAAAATTTTCTAGGCTGTTCACTTAATCTCACAAACGTCCTCAGTTTTATATTCTACAACTACTCACTAAGTTTCAATTCGATCAGATTAGTATTGGTTGTACACAAAATTATTACTCGGAAACCATTGGGCCGATTATGCCCATTAACGAAATTGTCCGTCCTATTGGGATGCGCCACCTACCCTGAAAATTTCAAGTCGCTATCTCTTTCCGTTCTAAATTTATCGTGGCAACGGCCGGCCTGTAGGACAGAATTAAATTTGACCTCGAATTTTTGATCAGGGAGTCGAACCCAATCGTTTGAGACCATTTTCAGCGAAAAATTCGAAAATTACAGACATTTGGGCAAAATGATAACGCGTGTTCCCCAGAACATACGCGCAAAAACGAAAGTTGATATCATTTCCGGTTAAATCATCTCTAACGAAGGTTAACTATAAAATTTCAAGTGTACAATATCTCCGAGTCTTTCTTTGAAATATTCTAACGAACGGTCTTCGCGAATCACCCTGTATATCAACAACATATTATTATATTATGAAACTTTAGCTTCAATGATTTTCCGAAGTATTTTACCAATTATTGATTAACGATAACTCAATATCAATGAATATTCGGATATTATGGAGCTATTTCAAGTCGGCGCCTCCTTCAATATTATGATCGATCATTAGGGTTTTGGGGTCGTCACAAGTCTAGCCATTTCTCTATTACGTTTGATTTATTATGTATTATTTTTAACGCGCCTTCCACTCGACGACAATTTATAACCTCGTTAGATACCAGAACTGCTCACAGATTTTACGCCCTCGAAATGAGTACAGCGCCATACTGTGCACACAACCCGTTCTCATAAGACAAAGTTTATGGGATTGCTTCATAAATTCCACTTGCGAAAAGGCTATAATGAAACAACATCTGGTCAAATTCGATGCCATGAAATTTTCACGAGTCTTTCATTGACAGCTCCAGGTAGCAACTCAAAGTAATGTCACTTATATGAGGGCAGTAAATTCGGAATAATGGGAGCATGTGACGCTTGGTCCAGGGGGACAATAGGATTCTGTATACAGGGAATGGGTTAAGGATTTTATTACAGGACGCGATCGTCCCAGTTGCAACAAGATCATTCTGTGACCGATATCATAAAAATGAATGCGTGTATTCGTCGTTTTTCAAGAGGAACCTCTGTTGCAAATGTTTTTAGATTTTTCTGACTGGCGTTTCACCAACCGAATATTAATTTTGAGGGGGTTGTCCACGTTTGTGGTTAGAAATATTGTCACTAAATGGTTCCTTTCTGGGTTGTGTCCCCCAAACCCTGAACAATATCTATAAAAACAAAAGTGGGAAAGCCCTGTGGACAGGAGCTGTGGCGCTCTTGTTAATACTTTGACAAATTATATCTCCGAAAGTATTGGATTCTCAGAGTTGGGCATTATATAAATGGATTCTTAAGATAGAACTACCCCATGAAAGAAATGAAATTCAACAAGAGTCCAAAAAATTTTAATCCGAAACCAAAAGACCGATTCTACCCGATAACGAACTTATCCGAGATATTAATTCCTCAAATCTACTCTGAAAATTATATTATATCAATTGGAATTTAGCCAATATTCCAGTTTTGTTTTTACTGGATATTCTGAATCCAATTTGTTTAAATTACCATCGTATATATTACCATCATCATATGGATAGTCCACCGGCATTATATTATCAACTTAAAAGTATAATATCATATATAACCCTCATCATTCTACGATAGCTGAGGTTATTTCATTGGGCATTGCATTCAATAATACTTTGTTTTCTAGAACAGGAGGAGTATTTTATATCAGGAATAACGAACCAGAAATTATATCAAAGGACTTTTATGGCAAAACTGCATCTAAAAAAAAATTTAATTCGAAATTTTTAATATAAAAAAGAAAATTTTCGTTACTCCGAAACCATCAGGCCGATTTTGCCCAATAACGAACTTAACCGAGATATTTATCTCCAAACCTACTCTGAAAATTTCAACTATCTAGATCGTTTCGTTCGAAAGTTATCGTGTTAACGAAGGGCCTTTCGAAATTTTCAAGTTCTAACACTTCCTTCAACAAATGTAGCCAAATATGGTCCAATAGGTCTCTTACGTGTATTTTTTTTATTATCGGAATCGATTATTATATCCATAAGAATAAACCACCTTCAAAAATTCAAATTTTGAACGAGAAAACGATCATTCAAATTCGGATGCACATAATAACTGTTCAAACGATCGAAACATGGCGCCCGTCCGTGACGTCACCCGTCATATCTACTCTCACTCTCTTCTCCGTCTCCGTTTCACTCTTAGTTTCTCTGTAACAAGCAGATGTAGGTACTCGCCGAGGGTAGATACGCCGAGGGTAGATTACGTCTCTCTCTTCTCGTGTCCGTTTCACTCTTTGTTTCGCTGTAAATAGCAGATTGTCTCGCCGAGGGTAGAAAATGATTACGTCAGCCGCCATAGCAACGATTGAACCTATCAGAAGCGTTTCACCTAATTTCAATTTGCTTCGTGATATTCCGATTTTTAATACCAAAATATTCAAATTTCATAAATTTCGAAAGTGGATGATCTGATTTTGAAGTAGATTCAGAAAAACATAAACATATGGTATTTCGTGTTACATGCAAGAGTAGTAGTACCCTATTTTTTTATTATTGCGTTGGATTCTGCGGTGAAAAATAATTATAGTTTTCTAACATGAATATGCTCCTAAACTGAAAAAAAAACTCAAAAATTATTGAATTTAGGAGCATAATCTGGTTAGAAAACTATCATTATTTTTCACCGCGAAATCCAACGCAATCGTAAAAAAATTGGTTTAAGCCCTGTGGTCAGGAGCTTTCTGGCGCTCTAGTTCAAACAGACAAATTATATCTCCGAAAGTTTTGGTTTCTAAGAGTTGGGAATTATATCAATGTATTCTTATAATAGAACTGCATCTTAAAGGAAATTCAATTCAAATAATAGTTTATTTATCAAGATTAAATGGGCAATCTGAGAATGAGCACTGCACCATGGAAGAAATCAAATTGAAATAGCTGAAATGAATTTGACTCTCTCTTATAGAACAGGATGACATGTACGAGTATGAACACACATCATATAATAAAGCTTAGATAGAATAATTATAGCATTCTGTGAAAACCTAGTACGATTCATTATTGAAATTTCGAAATAACATATCTCCGAAAGTGTTAGCTTGTTGGAGTTGAAAATGATATCAATGGATTTTTATGGTGAAACTGCATCTTAAATAAAAATTGAATTTGAAATTTGTTATATAAAAAAAAAATTAATCGTTACTCGGAAATTATATAGCCTATTTTGCCCAATAACGAACTTAACCAAGATATTCATCTCCCTAACCTACTCTGAAAATTTCAACTGCCTAGCTCATTCCGTTCGACAGTTATTGTAGAAATTTTTTTTTAATTTTCTAATTTTTTTTGACACTTTGCGGTAACCTGGTCAATACAAAACATGCGTATAAAGGTCATGATTCTATAATTTGATGCTAAATTTCAGATAGATCGAGTTATCGGTTTCGGAAATTATCATAAAAAAATATTTTTACTAAAATCAGCCATAACTCCAAAACCGCTCTATCGATTTCGCCCATTAACGAACTCGTCCGAGATATTTACGCTCCAAACCCACTTTGCAAATTTCAATCCTCTAACTCTTTTCGTTCGGGAGTTAACGTGCCTACGGCCGGCCGGACCGGCAGGACAGAATCGATTTCGACCTCGAATTCTTGATCAGTGAGTCGAACCAAATCGTTTGAGACCATTTTCAGCCAAAGATTCGAAAATAACAGACATTTGGGCAAATTGATAAGCACTCTGTTCCGAGGAACTAGAGCGCCAAAAATAGGGTTCTAATTTGAAAAACAGAAGTTATGGCCAATTTTTGATGACAATTTTCGACACAAAATTTGAAACACTCTGTGATGATATTTCTGAAATTCAAAAGATCCATGACCTTTCCACATTCTTCCTCTTCGATGTTGTAAAAACGGTTACGTTCAGGATGTTTAAAATAAGAATAATGAACATAAAACTGACTAAACATATTTGACTTTTTTTTCGGTTTTTTGTCGATATTCTGAAAACTATTCGAACAAATACAATGGTTTTAACAGAAATGTATTCAGCATTGAATACTTTATCATACCAGGAATGCAAAACTTGGAAAAAACATTTTTTCATCAAATTTATTTTCACTCCCTGTATAACCGGAAGTGCTTAGGCTTCGAAAATATTTTAGCTTTGTAGAAAATTTGAAGCAATATCATGATCCCAATTTTCAGATTTCAAATATGTTCAGTTCTCCAGAAACGTCTAATAGGCACTCGAACTTGGGACACACTGTATTGCACAAACCAAAATATTGTACAATAATATTGAGCGTGTATGGGCTGCATAACTTGAGAACTCGTGGTGCGATTGTCATGAACTTTTGACAAAT
This sequence comes from Halyzia sedecimguttata, assembly GCA_937662695.2. NCBI lineage: Eukaryota > Metazoa > Arthropoda > Insecta > Coleoptera > Coccinellidae > Halyzia > Halyzia sedecimguttata. The sequence continues at coordinate 119,853,665 of OW569411.2, forward strand.
AACCTTCTAAGGGATGGCGCTGTCGAATGACGTTATTGATTTCGCATTTGTGGCGTCATCTATGTGCTAGTATGGAAAGTTGTTGATGAATGTAGTATATTGGTCTACCCTTGACCATTGTATATAGAATACCTTCTTTATACAATGCCTTGACGGTAGTCGCTAACGCGACGGGAGATCATTTGGTTATTGAAAACTGTAGAGAACCTAAATACCGATTTTTGAACTCATTTCATTATGACCAACCCTATTAGTCTAGTCAACAAGTGCTTTTTAGGTCAAAATTTTTGCGTATTCTCCGAAGATTATGATTGAGGTGTAATTCGATTTGGAATGGCATGTATATAGTTTTTGAAGAAACGCTAAGGCCGCTCGCAAAAATTGCAATAGTTATAAACAATCAAGTGAAAAAAAAGAAGGAGGTTTAGGTTTTTGCCAATATCTCAAAAACTATTTGAAATAATTCAAATTTGAAAAGAGATTCAAATAGAAAGTCTCAACTGCCGGAACTCTAGGACCAATATTTATAATTTTCCTAGAGGGTTGAAAATACGCCCGAATACGGGTACTCCGGCTTGCGCAAGCCTCGCACCTTTCGGACCTTTCAAGAATAAATATTATTGAAACTTATTAAATATGAAAATAAAAAATTGAAAAAATTCAGGCGCCTGCTGGATAGATCAATGTACAATAATCCGTGGTACAAAAATATTTATCGCGATTTTTCAATTAGTTATCTATTAGTTAATCAACAATTTTTGTAGCGCGAATATTAACATTACAAGTACGATAATTGTTAAACTATTAATCAGAGAATTTTTTCCTTCCGTGGAGCTATTTTTCAAGGGTCAAAGAATAGATTCCTTTTGGAAAATCTTTAAATTATTAATTTTGGATTTGAAAATTATTTTCGGTGACGAACAATTTACTTAAGTGGAAAATTATAAAGCTTCAATTTATAATATTGCTATTGATCCGTTTTGATATGATCAGAAATTACAAAAAAATGATTTTTAATAATTAATGTCTCCTATTTTTAAAGAAATTGTTACAAACCAAAGAAATAATTCAAAATTTTCTTTTGAAAACTGCATAATACAAGCTTTATAATTATTCATTTGAGTGAATTGTTAATAACAAAACGAAAATGAACAATTTTTCAAATTTTCCACCGGAAATCTATTCCAGGACCTTTGGAAAATAGCTCCACGAAAGGAAAAAATTCTCAGATCAATAGTCAATTATCGCACTTGCAATGTTAGTGTTCGTGCTACAAAAAATTGTTAATTAACTAATGGATAACTAATTGAAACGTCGCGATAAACATATTTGGACCACGGATTCTTGTTTATCGATCTATCCTACAGACGCCTGAATTTTTAAAATTTTTTACTTTCATATTTAATAAGTTTAAATAATATTTATTCACGAAAGGTCCAAAAGGGGCGAGGCTTACGCAAGCCGGAGTACCCATTTTCGGGAGTATTTTCAACCCTTTGGGAAAATTATAACTATTGGTGTTAGTTCCAGGAGTTAGGAGTTTTTGTTAGAAAATTTCCTCCTCTTCTTGAATCTTTTTTCAAACTTAAATTATCTTAGATAGTTTTTGAGATATTGGCGGGAAACCACTCTCTCTTCTTTTTTTTTCACTTAGTTGCATATAACTATTGCAATTTTCACGAGCGTTCTTAGTATTTCCTGAAAAACTATCTACATGCCATTCCGAATCGAATGATACCTCAATCATAATTTTCGGAGAATACGCAAAAATTGCAAAATGCAAAAAACAGGGTGAGTCAAAATTGTGTACCGAGCTTTCTGGGGGTGATAGCACATTGAAAAATAAGCATGGTTTGATGAATAAACTCATGACCCAAAATGCATATTAAGTAGTGACCGACCGAAAGTTCGGTTTCGGTTTCGGCCAAAAAATCTAGTTTCGGCCTTAGTATCGGTTTCGGCCCAAAATGGCCGAAACTTTCGGCCGGGCCGAAACTTGACTGTTCGTGAATTGTCCTGGTCGTTTGGCCAGGAGTTATAAGGATACATAATTGTTGTACAAGTTATTGTAATCTATCTTTGTTAAGACTGAGAAATCATGAGAATTCACTTTAATGATTATTGATTAGATTACATAGGGTGATTCCAAATAAGACGTGAAACTGGGAGGAGGAGTTAGTATGACTCATTAGCTGTTGTTTAATCCATATTTATTATTAACCGAGAATCAACAGTTTTTGGAGTTCGGGTGATTTTTGAAAGATTTCTGAACTTAGTTCATATTTCGTCAATTTTTTCTACGTTGAGCAAATTTGATGATAATTTTGGTTTATTTTTATCAGAAAAGGATATTATATGTACGAAAAAAGCAAAACTATGCTGTATAATAGGTTGAAAAAGAATAAGTATGATTTGAAATGTGGTAGGTATATGAAAAAATGATAAATCAATTTCTAGTATCAATTTGTCTACAACTTTCGAATTTCATAATTTAGTATGCCAAGATTATTTTAAAAACTTGTCTACTTCGTTCTTCATTCTCTGAAAGATTTCGTTAGATTGCTTAACTAGTTTCGTTTCAGCAGATTTTTTATAAGCAGCCTCTTGAATGTCCGGTATATAAAATAGTGAATGTGTATCAAAAGACAGCGTGAGTAAATTTCAGGCGGAAAATAACAACTGAAGAAAGACTTGCGAATGGAATGGTGGAACATAATTTATGAATACATTTCCTAATGGAATTTCGAGCTTAGTTGCAACAAAAAAATATTGAATTCGTTATTTTTCTCTATCTACTTCTTAAATCCCCTTTCAAATCATACCAATTCTTTTTCAACAGAACCAGAACTCAAATATCTCGGAAACTGTTGATTTTCGGCCATCATTAAAAATGGCTCAAACCCCAGCAAATGATCCATACTAATCCTCCTCCAAGGTTCACGTCTGATTTGGAATCACCCTGTATACTTCGACTGATTATTTTGATAACTTGGTAATACCAAAATAATAAATAAAGGTCTCAAAAAAATTGACTTTATTTTATTCACCACTCCTCAACTGTTTTTATGTATATGCAAATGAAATTGTAAAAAATACAGTAGATTTCTGTATGAAATATGAAGTTTCGGTTTCGGTTTCGGCCGAAACTGAGACCCTGGCCGAAAGTTCAGTTTCGGTTTCGGTTTCGGCTGAAAAACCAGTTTCGGTCGGACACTAATATTAAGGAAGATATATCCTTCCAAAGTTGATAAAATTAAAAAAATTTCTCCGCATAACTTCTAAACGGTGAATGCCACCAGATTGAAATTTCGTACATAAATGTATGTTGTCAAAATACATTTTTTTATTACACTTCTATATTTTTGATATTGTTATTAAGGGTGTTTTTAGAGGGTAAGTCATGATTTTTTTGGGATAACTTCTTTCGTTGTATTTGTTTTGGTGAAAAAATAGAAGCATTCGATAGAGCGAAAAAAATTACATGAAAAAGGTTCACTTATCTAAATACAAAAAATTGAACCGTTTTCGAGATATTTGAGTTTTTATACTCACATAATGTCAGCAAATTAATTCATCGCGAGATTAATCGGTAACGATAATTTAGCAGGCCATGAACAATTCTTAATTTTGTCGATGATATAACCTTCCTGTGTCGTTGATAAACAATAAGTACATAACAATAAGTCTAACAACATACATTTATGTGTGAAATTTTAATCTGGTGGCATTCAACGTTTAGAAGTCATGCGGAGAATATTTTATAAATTTATCAACTTTGGAAGGATTTATCTCCCTTAATATGCATTTTGGTCCATAAGTTTATTCATCAAACTATACTTATTTTTCAAAGTGCTATCACCCCCAGAAAGCTCAGTACAAATTTTGACTCAGCCTGTATATAAGGAATAAGCTAGGCTGTCTGGGCAGCTGGCTACAGTTTGAACCGCATTTAAACCCAGTGGATGGAGCAGTGTAATGCATACTGAAACTGTCAACGATTCTGGCGCGATGGGTCGACCGTGGAATTTTATGAATGTTCCTGGATTCCATGGCTCTCCGGAATTATGCAGTTAATGCAAACACATCTAAAATCCGCACATATAGCGTTGCCTCGGAGAATATTGACGTATCCGTGGTGATGGATTGAGATGCTTCGATATCTATGAACGGAGATGACTTCCTTCCATCAGCACCCGGGAATATCGTCGATTCTATCCAACGCACCTTCATCGTCATCAGTGGTGGATTTACAACTTCCGGGGTCCTACGCTAAAAACTTTGGGGGCCCTCCTCCTACTTTTTCGTATTTTTGGCGCTCTTGTTTCTCGGAACAGAGTGCTTATCAATTTACCCAAATGTGTGTAATTTTCGAATATTTGGCTGGAAATGATCTTAAACGGTATGGTTCGACTCACTGATCACGAATCCATGGTCGAGATCAATTTTGTCCGGCTGGCCGTTAACACGATAACTCTCGAATGGAATGAGTTGAAATTTTGAAAGTAGGTTTGGGACATAATTATCTCGGTTAAGTTCTTTATTGGGCAAAATCGGCGGATGGTTTCAGAGTAACGAAACAATTTTTTTTTCAAATACAAATTTCAAGTTCAATTTATTTCGAGATGCAGTTTCCTCATAAGAATCCATTGGTGTAATTTTCAATTCTAAAAGGCTAATACTGGATTTTACAAAATTCCAATAATTCGTTCTTCTATGCTTTCATAGAATGCGAATTCTTTCTGTCTGTGTTCTATCTGTGTTCACTGTTCATACATATAATCTTATCTACCTATGATAGACATGTCAAATGTAATTCTATTCTGATAAACAAAGTATGATTGTATGCAAAATGGCCAATTATAGGATATTATAATTACCTCTACCCCATATTCCCTTGGATAATCCATATGATGGTGGAAATATATAATCTGGTATGTTTGTCAAGTTGGGTTAGAATATATTCCGTGAAAACAAAACTGGAATATTGGCTAAATTTCAATTTATATAATATAATTTTCAGAGGAGATTATGAATATCTCGGATAAGTTCGTTATTTAATTTTAATTTAGTTTCTTTAATGATGCAGTTATATTATAAGAATACATTGATATCATTCCTAACTCTGAGAAACCAATAATTACGGAGATGAATTGTCAAAGTTTGAACAAGAACGCCAAAGCTCCTATCCACAGGACTTTCCCAGCAATTTTCAATGGAAACTTGGATTTTAAATAACAAAATTTGAAGTTTATTAATAAAATATAAGGTATATTAAAACAAAAAGAAAAATCATAAATGAATGAAAATAACAAAGTGAAAAATATTTCAACAAGAGTAAATCAGGTACAAAATACGAAAAAAAAATTATTTCTACAAAAAAACAAACTCAATGAGGATAAAATAACATATAAATTTTTGAAAAGTCAAACGAGGATACAGAGAATCTGATTCACGAGAGAAAACATTTCTTTCGTATTCAGATGTCTGTAAATTATTTTAATGCAGCATCCTAATTCAGACTGTTCGTTGTTATATCACTTTCGCTTGAAAGTATTTCTAAGAACTGCACAACAATATGATATCGGGTGTCTTATAAAGAATATCAATTAGCCCAGTCTGTATAGCAATATACATAATATGTCGGAACATAAGTCAAATACGAACATAAATAGAAAAAGTTCAATTACATGAAAACTTCTCTGAGTTTGCTCAAATAATATCTTAAATGAAATGTAAGTAGAACGAAGAATAAATTGTTCCCGTACGTTACTATCAACACTTGCAATCTTTCTTTGGGTTATGAATAGTCAAGTCAGCAAGTGCCTTTCTAGTCAAAACTTTTTAAAATTCTCTGAAAATTATGATTGAGGTGTCATTCGATTCGGAACGGCATGTAGATATTTCTTGAGAAAATTCAAGGGCCACTCACAAAACTTGCAAAAATTATAACCAATTATGTGAAAAAAAGGAGGTTTGGTTTTTTGCATATATCTCAAAAACTTTCTGAGATAACGGACGCCGGACAGAATCGAATTTGACCACAGGTTTTAGAGTTTTTTCAGCCTAAAATTCGAAAATTACAAACATTTGGACCAGTTGATAAGCACTCTGTTCCGAGGAACAAGAACTCCAAAAGGGAAATCCAAAAGAACTAGATATCTATACGCTTATGAGCATATATCAAACAGCTATAACGATTTCACAAAGGAAATAATGGACTTAATTGAGGAAAACAAGTTAACTGTAGATATTTTTTTGAACCTTTATAAAGCATATGAATCGGTAAACCGTGAACAATTATTGAAGAAACTACTTGATTATAGAATAAGCGGTCAAGTTCATAATAGGATGAGGTCATACACGATTAAAAACAAATAGAGAAAATAACCAAGGAAGGAAAAACTATAACATCGTCAATTTTAACAAATAAAAGAGGAATTGCACAGGGAAGCGTACTGGGATCTCTGTTGTTCCTGATGGTGTTTCTGAACGACTTGGAGGATATTGTGGAGGCTGAAAAATGAAAATGACACCAACTTACTAATAGTAGCTGAGGAAAATAGAAGTTTAATCAAGGCAGATTCAAGGCTAAAAACTGGTTCGATTCAAATCAATTCATATAGTAAACACTGAAAAGACAAAACTAATCATATTTAGTACAGCCAAATGCTGACAACATTTGTATCACAAAAATACCAGATTTTTAGGGTTTTTTCTAGATTCTCTTTCGTATTTCAGAAAGCATATTGAATATCTCAGTCGGAAAATAAATAAAATAGGCTTTGCTATCAGAATTACCAAAAAATACGTGAACATGAAATCATTCAGAATATGGTACTACTCCAATTTTCAATCGGCATTAAGATTTGAGGGCACATCACAAAATTTGGAAGACATTTTTTTAATTCAGAAAAAGGTATTCAGAGTAATTTCGGCCTACAATACAAAAAATATTTTCAAGAAAAACCACATCTGCTTAACCCCACTACTTAAGCACATAGAAAAAATCAATACTTATTATCAGCATAAAACCCTAGGGCATTAAATATTAACTATCCAATTTATAAATTGACATTAAGTGAAAAACATCCAGCTTACAAATGTATTAAAATCTTCAATCATTTGCCAGTGACATAAAGGTCATAGATTTCAGACAATTTAAAGCTAAGACGAAACAGTTGGTAATGAAAATGGTACCATATAGTCTGAATGAATTATTTCGAAGTTAGATTGTAAGCGGTGATTAAGGATCCAGTAATCTATAGTTCTCTTTGTCGTTATTTCAATTAATATCTGTATTTCTAATGCTGTATTGTTGATATCTCCGCATCACAGAGTTCGTGAGTACCTTCCTAGATGGCACTGGTAGGCCTGCTTGTCGGGTATATCGCCACCATGGTTTAAGCTTCCTAAAGCTCCTCGGTTCGTCATGTTCTGTCATGAATGGCCCTTTCCTCTGTGGGGGACGTTGAGCGTTAATGTTGATGGTTAATCGACGAATATTTCGCCGAGTGTTATTAGACACTGTAGTTTCCATTGCTATCTGGAATTATGCAGTTTAATCCAAACACATCCGAAATCCGCACATGGTCGTGTTGTCTCGGAGACGTATCCGACGTGACAGGATTGTGATACCTCGATATCTATGGATGGGATGACTTCCTAGGTCACTATCTACCATTATCGTACCCGGGGATATCGCTGATTCTATACTTCAATCCTTCATTGCCATTTTGATCACGTTCCGAATTTAGATTAATAATTTATTCATATTGCTGAGCAATCAAAATTTAATCTACTCAATTAAATCAATTGTAAGTAATACCTAACTAGCTACCTCCATTAATTTCCAAGTTTAAATTTCACTTTCTTTCCGTCCATGCCTCCTATTCTGGGAATGGCATGATGAAAGATGAAATCAGGTACATAAATATCATTAATTAAAAGCTGACCCCAAAGGTCAGCCTGAGTTGTAATTTCATGGATACACTTTAACGATAGATGTTATTGAAATTTTAACATATTTTCTTAAATATGACTTATTCTTACGCTAACACAGCAGCTCCTTCAGATAAATTAAGGTTTAGTTAACTAAAACAGTCTATTTATACTGGGACATGTAATTAATGAACCAAAAAATTTTCAATAATTGATGGCAATTTCTACATCTCTTTGTTCCTTGAGTAATAATTTTATTTATTTATTATGATTTATTTAGAGAGAAAGGGTGTAACTTTTATTCCCAACATATATTAAATATAGAAATTATATTTGAAAATGTGTCTTGTTTCAAATAAATGGTTTGAATAAATGTTTGTCAACTTATTAGATCAGCTGATAAGTTTAAACATATGGCACCGCAAATACAGAACTAATGTTTCCTATAATAAGGTAGCTGATTGACCCCCGATTGCAACTTTACGAAGAACTAATGTTACGCTGCGATGAAGACGCCCATTTTTTAAATAATATCATATTTTCTGACGAACCTACTCTTTGCCTGAATGGAACATTATATCGTCACAATTGCAGGAATTGGTCAAGAGAAAATCCTCACTGGACTCAAGACTGTTACAGTCAACGCCGCGAGAAATTCAATATTTACGTACATTGCAATAATCGGACGGCGTTTAATAGGGCCTTACTTTTTTGACGAAAGCCTTACAGTAGAACATTTGAACTTTTTGCGGTTTCATTTAGTGCCTGATCTGGTAGCAATGTTCCCAATAATAATGATGAAACAGATATATACACCATCAAGATATTTGGTTACAACAAGATAGGGCACCTCCTCACTTTGGAATAAACGTCCGTCAATATCTTGACGCCAAATTCCTGGAAGGTGGATAGGATGTTGAGGACCTATTGAACGCGGTGGCCACAAGTTTCCTAGACTTGACCCCCTTAGATTTTCTTTGTGGGGTTATTTAAAATCAAAAGTTTATATTAATTGGACAAATAATTTAGAAGAGTTACACCAAATAATTCGCCCTGAACTAAAGCAGATTACTTGTGGAGTCCTTGAGCGAAGTGTTCAAAGTGTTTAGACTCAAATCGGTCAGTGCCAAATGGTTAACGGAGCACAATTTGAACATTTCCAAATTTCGTTTATATTTTGTGTTGAAAAATGATTTTTATCCATACATTTCATTTGCATTTCTTACGTTAAAGTTGTTATTTTCTGAAAAAAAATTGTTAATTACGATACAATTTTTTTACACCCTCGTTTAGGTAAGTTGCACAGTGTAATGAAGCAGCAAACAAAAATTCAATAACGCAGTTATGAATTTTGTTCCTTACTTTATTTACGCCCTGTATATACAGGGTGAGTCGTCAAGTTGTTTATTAATTTCAACCATGGATTCCTGTCATCAAATGGAACAACTTTTTTCTTCAACATTTTTCCAGATTCGGCTCAGGTAAAAAGTTATAAGCGTTTGAAGATTTTACAATGAGCAAAGCCACCCCTGAACTGTCTTTAAGTGTTGAACACAGAGACACTTACTGGATTCAATATCGCATAATTATATAAAAGCTTAATCATCTGATGCTCGAAATTCAACGAAATTGTCTGATAAAACTTATTTACTCACCGAAGTCTTATGAAATGGTTTTAAATAATCTCTAAGCTGCATTTTTGATAAACGCTCTTCCTGAATATTAAAACACTAACTCCAACTTGATTTTCATTGGATATCCACTATAAGATTATCCACAATATCTTCTTCGCCTATCTTGCCATTCCTTACATATTTTAATTCTTATCATATAAATTAATATAATATCAATATCCAACTAACAACATTTATTATAACCTCTAATCTACTGAATCGAAAAAAAAAACAATCTGTGTTTATTATTATGTTCTCTATGCTAGTAGACGACCTGGTATAGACACTGTATAATAATATTTTTTCTGTGACGGGAAAAAAATTTGACATTTCATCTCTGTTGACAGGTAACAAAATATAACTTTTCACGAAATTACTTTTTTCCCCGGGAAAAAAGTGAATACTTTTTTCCCGGATATATATACATATAGATAATGGAAGATATTTGCTACTTGCGCTGCTTCTATCAACTCCGGTGGAGTCAGAGAAAACTCAGAATCAAGCATTTTCAACTTTATAGTATTCAAAATAACTACTAAACAATTACTGAGTTCACAATTTTTGTATCAAATCACAAAATTAAATTGACAGATATTTGATTACACTGAAGTTTTCCTTAGCAACGCAGGTCTAATAGCTTACTAGTTTAAAAATTCAAATTTCATATCGATAACATTCTGACTTTAATATATTGTAATAATATGTTCTTTCACTATTAAATCGTCGTTTTTCCTGTCACAGAAAAAAAAAGTGTATTATACACGGGAAAAATATTAGATTTCAGCTCTCGGTTTTTTGTCTCCCTCCGCTTCGCGTCGGGAGACAACATAACCTCGAGCTGAAATCTAATACTTTTTTCCCTTGTATAATAAATAACTATTTATTATACTGAGACATAAGCAGACACAGCAATGTAATAATATTAGGTTAGCCACAGAATATACGGTTGGTCTAAACTTAGAATATTACGCCAGTGGTTCTTTATGTTTATTATTTTTTTATATAATTCCGTAGATCCAGATTAAGACTTTCTCGTCAAGAATAATTGGGATGAATAGGTGGAATGATACTTATAATTGATATTTCCCTTATGCATACGAATATACTACAAACTTATAAGATTCAACTATGTAGTTCAAATAAAATAACTAGTTGTGACGTGAGTTATATCTGTTGAAAATTAAGTTGATAAAATTATGTTCCATATATTAGAGAAATCCTTAAAATTATTGTGCAGAATCGATGCAGTATGAAAATAAATGTTTAGATGACATGGATTATACATAATTTAAAATTTTCATATTCACTTTTGGGGATACATGGATGAATACATATCATGGTAAGCCTATTCATATATTTCCCAAAAGATAACTACCCTGCGAAGTATTTGAATAAGTTGTTATTAACTTATCCCGTTTTAAGATGGTAATTATAACAATTTGGAAAGAAGCGAGATTGAATTGAATTTCTAAGTGCCAACTTTGAAGTCAATATTCAGTCTATGCCTTTATTCAAACAGATCATCTGCGATTGTATTCCAGGTTCGGATCGATAAAAGCAGGTAAATTTCTATAATTGTTTTCATATTTTTTGACATTCAATTAAGAATATCTCGAAAACTGTACGTTTTAGGAGAAATTATGAAGAATAATTTGAATTTCTAAAAGTATAGAGTATTTCAAAAATGACTCAAGATAACCTTCGTCTGTTTTCATTATGCTTTTTCTCATAGTTGTAAGTATTCGCGAGTCTATAACGTGAAACCGGTAAAATTAGGGAAACACTGTTAAATGGAGATTATGTGCCATAGTTATAGAAAACGTCACACCAAAATTCATTCAATTCTGAATAACCATGTCAAATCTACAAAAGAAAAACTGATTTTTTTTTCAACTTCTACAGCCTGTATCTTTTGTCTTGTGCCGAATCTGGAAGAATGGCAAATGAAAAAAGTATTTGATTTGATGAGAGGAATCCATGGTTAAATTTAATGTACAACTTAAAGACTCACCCTGTATAACTATTCGGAGAATGACCTTTTTTGAAGGGTTCAGCTGAATAAATATCTCAGTACGTAGTATAAATGATTCCCATGTTGAAAAAAAAAATTCAATACCGGAAGACACCATAAAAAGTGTTTAAAAAATCATTAATTTTGTATGAGTACCATGCACGATATGAATAATGAACCATCTCATGAGGGCATCTCGTGAAAGCCATCAATGAAACTAACCAGAATCCTCCGTTCAGTTTACAATCAACGAAAAATTTATAGGGTTCCCCATTTTACTCACGCCCCCCATATATAGGGCTCGGAATATTATTCGAATATTCGAATATTCGAATATTCGAATAGTCGAATTTTCTCTTGATAAAAAAATTCGACTAGTCGAATATTCATACATATTCGACTAGTCGACTATTCGACTAGTCGAATTTCATATTCGACTAGTCGACTATTCGACTAGTCGAATAATTTGCTATAAACTTACCTATAAGAATTTCAACGACAAAGTGTTTGTCGAAAATGTTTGTTCAGTTTGGTATTAAAAAATTTAATAAAGTATATCTATATAATATAAATTTATGCAATTGAAATATTCAACTTGTCGAATATTCAAATATGTAGTTGAATATTTAGAAGTAAAATATTTGACTATTCGAATAGTCGAACATATTCGACTAATCGAATAGTCGAACATATTCGACTATTCGAATAGTCGAACACCTTCGACTAGTCGACTAGTCGAATATATTCGACTATTCGACTAGTCGAATATATTCGACTAGTCGAATAAAATAATGAATGAATATTCGAATAGAGGTAATTCAAAAATTCCGAGCCCTACGGCCCATAAAGTTCCGAATCCTCGGAGATTCTGTCGGTAAATATTACATAACGAAATAGCAGTCAATCGTCTCCACCACTCTGAAACTTTCAGTTTCGATATGAATCAATGAGTCGCGTCATGTACGATGCTCTCATCAAATTTAGATGGTTCTTTCCTCTGAGGTTCGATAGAAGGGGAGAGCAACGCTTCGATGTGACGACAGAGTCTATATAGAAATCCTGATTATTTTTTGATTCGATAAGGAAAAGTTTTAATGGATGTTTTTCTTATTCCATTTACTGGATGTATAGACTGCGTTTGTTTACTCACATCAGATGCATCTTTTACATTTCAAGCGTTTGTTTAGCAGCATTTTTCGCATCTTTTACATCTGTTTTCACAGAATGCGAATTCTGTCTGTCTGTGTTCACTGTTCATTCATGTCATCATTGGCGCTCTTGTTTCTGTTCTAGTTTGTTGTTTATTATATAATTCGTACTTTGAAAATGTTTTGCATTGGAGAACAAGCTTCCAAATCTTGAATTTGTGAATATATACAAGACTGTTTTGATACCAAAAATAATATCGACTTTTTGCATATTGAATAATTTATGTGCAAATGTTGGGGATTTAGAATTGAATCATTTTAATGATGTAGTTTTTGAAAGCAATAGAAAAGAACAATATAATGGAATCATCAAAAGAAATTACTGTTCATTGACCACCGAGGTTAATATTACCATTTACTTCCTTAAGTAGTGAGACATGTTGCTATATACAGTATTTTCATAATGTTGCTAGCAAAAAAATACTGAAATATTGATCACAATTGTGTATCAAGTATTCTTTCTCGAGTTGAGCGTCATAATACAGAATAAATGTGTTAGTGGTATGAACTATTCAATTATGAAAAGAGGATTGTATTGTATTAATATATTTTGAACTATTAAAATAATTTGTTCGTAATCCACTAGCTACTCAAATATCAGGAATAAATGGACAATCTGCAATGATTGTCTTCAGTCTTGCTCTAGACATTTTGATGATTCTTTACTTAGGTATTTCGAGTTGTGAAAACTATGCACCGAGTGTAAGTTGCAACAACCTATTCCACGAGGTTAAATCATTGTAGATTGCTCATTTAATCTTGATAAATAAACTTTTGTTTGAATTTAATTTCTTTTATGTTGCAGTTCTATCATAAGAATCCATGGATATCATTCCCTACTCTGAGAAACCAATACTTTCGGAGATATGGTCCTGCCATAGGGGTTTCCCCCCTTTTTTTAACATCTAATGTAATATATATATATATATATATATTTTTGACTGAGAGCTGTATATGTGTTAGCAGAGGTTGGTGTAACGGGGTACCATACAATTCGACGTATGATACAAGAGCTTAGGGAAAAACCTCAGCAAATAACCCTTTCTCCCCGTGAGTGTGGTGATTTGTAACTATTGTTTACAAAATTTGCTCAAATTTAAAAATATTGAGGGGGATATATTTCTTCAATGTGGATTCCCTCGTCAAAAAACGGATAGGTTTCTCCAAGGTACCCGAAACTCAACCTGAAAAATGAAAAGACAAGAGGAGGAAACGAACAAAATAAAAATAATACATAACCTTTCAAAAGTCTCCTCTCACAAAAATACTTCTCTGTAGGCGAATGGGATCTCGTGGAGAAGAATCACCTCCGCTAGTTTTCGAAGATATTCACTCTTGAAATCCCTTCAATATTTGAATTCAAAAATGAAAATGTTGCTCGTAAGGCCAGGAGGGTCACTTTCAAAACCAGGTCTGACCGGTCCAAGTCCAAGTGATGATTATTCAGAACTTAAGATGTTCGAAGCCCGCTACAGGGCCCTTAAGAAGGGCTATCATCTCCCATAGATATATATTTTACTTTATATTGTTTAAAACATTCTATGATCATATCTGCGTGACGTAACAAAAAAATCGAAGGCGTCTAAAGATGTATCTGATGTGATTAAACAATCACAGCAATCATATAATATTTGACAGAATAATATACAGTGAGCGTCAAAAGTATGGAATAATGGATTTATTTTCTCCCCATTCAGGAATAACGAAAAATGGTTTGATAGGTCAAGGAACATTTTCCCGCGGTTTTTATTGTTCTACCATTTCAAGTCAGTGTTCAAATTGATGGTCATTCACTTCTTGACTATACGCCAATCGAACTTGAATCTCGGAACTAACATTTTGGACTGCAGTTTCAGGCAGTATTGCTCTTATTTCGTCCCGAATTCTCTGTTTCAAATCCTCGATGTGGTTTGGCCAATTGAGGAAAACTATGCTTTTCATATAACCCCACAATGAAGTCTAACGTAGTCAGATCTGGAAATCGAGCAGGTCATTCAATAACACCTCGCCTACTGATCCACTTGTTCTAGCACAAGTCACTCATGCTCATATTGTGACTGATTGGTTGAATATTGAAAGAATTAAAGTATTGCCATGGCAAGCGCAAACTTCAGACCTGCTCGAGCATGTGTTTGGGACATGCTTCAAAGGGGAAGTATCCCACATATGGGAAAAATTCGTAATGCTTTTGAATTCAGGGAGATTTTGTCCAAATTGATTCAGACGACCACATTTCCGAATCAATTGGACACCTTCCTATGTTTCCTAGGTTTGATTTATGCTCCTACGAGCGTCCGACCGTCGCTGGACGCACGGTCGTGCGATCATGTCCCAATTAGGACATAGTGTAAGATTTCGTATATCATAAAACTGCTTTACACCAAATTAAGTGATTTTCGTATGACCGAATTCTGAGATAAAATAAAAGACTATTTTAGTTTCGAAACGCTCCGAAAGAGGGGACCTCCAGACAAAAATCGGAAATAGGGGTCTCCTAATTTCGTCCCGAGAATCTGTGATCAAATTTTGATGGATTGATTTCGGGACACCGTGTATATTTGTTGCTTTTCTGTTTAGTCAGACTGCGACTCCTTATCTACTAAAACTTCAGGCTACATCTCTGCATTTCTACTTATTATGGCTGATACGCACCACATGCTAGGCACGTTTCAGACGACCATTCCGAGTTGAGCCATTTAAGGCATAATTACCTTTCTTGCACTTCTTCTGGATGGTCTTCGTTGCTTCGCAGGTAGTTTGATTGCCCTTCTTCAATGTCAGTGATCTCGATCGCATATTTGTCTTAGGGTCACACTCTGACCACGCTCCTTTGCCGTACCTGCATTCTTCTGTAATAAAATAAGGATTTTATCAGAAAAGGACTAAACCAGCAATTCCATTTTATCACATGCAATATTAGTTTCATGTCCCAAGTCGATATATTTTGACAACTTTCGGATGATTGGAATTTGAATACTCATTTGATTGATTATATGGTAATACTAGCGGTAATACTAGCCTGCTCGAAAGTTGGATTGCCTGCCATCGACGGTACCAACAAAAGCTATTTTCAATAGTAATATCATAAGTGATTGAATTTTCGCGATAAGTCTGTCGACTTATTTCTTAACGAGACTGAGTTGCATGAAAACACCAAGAGTCCGAAGGATGAGTGGTGTTTACTCTAAGCAACTCAGTTGAGGTAAGAAATAAAAGACAGACTTATGAGATAAATTCAATCACGAGTGGTATTTCATTAGACTATTTCACGATTTAAGTGACTCATGTTGACGTCTGTAATTTATATTTATCATTTGTGAAACAGTCCTTACCTATGGTTGAGTCGTTAATGAAAACACCAAAGTTGTAAGACCAATCATAATTAAAAGACAGTTGGTGTTTTCGCGATAATACGCGCTGTCTTTGGCCTGTGGTTGGTCAGATTTTGATATGATTGAAATAGTCGATATAATATTTTGTAAGTGACATTTGACATAAGAGTTACATTTCAATATTCTGGATCCGATATTATCATTGTGCGATCGACACACAACGAACACAGCGAAATCACAAACTGAATCCCATTTCTTGGTATTAGTTCTCTAGCTCTTGTTCAAACTTTAACAAATCATATCTCCGAAAGTATTGGTTTCTCAGAGTTGGGGATCAGTAAAATAATTATTATAATAATAATATCAATGGATTCTTATGATAGAACAGCATCATAAAAGAAATTAAATTCAAATAATAGTTTATTTATCAAAAATAAATGAGCAATCCGCAATGATTCAACCTCGTGGAATGGGTTGTTGCAACTTACACTCGGTGCATAGTTTTCACAACTCGAAATACCTAAGGAAAGTATCATCGAAATGTCTAGAGCAAGGCTGGAGACAACCATAGCAGATTGTCCATTTATTCCTGATATTTGAGTAGGTATAGGCTAACGAACAAATCATTTCAATAGTTCAAAATATATTAATAAAATACAATCCTCTTTTCATAGTTTAATAGTTCCTACCACTAACACATTCATTCTGTGTTATTAACCTTAACTCAAGAAAAAATATTTGATACACGAATTTAGATCCATATTTCGGCATTTTTTTGCTAGTAACATTATGAAAATACTGTATATAGGAACATTTCTCACTACTTAAGGAAGTAAAATGTAATATTAACCTCAGTGGTCAACGAACAGTAATTTCATTAATTGGATGATTCCAGTATGTTCTTCTTTTCTATTGCCTTTCTAAACTACATCATTAAAATGATCCAATTCTAAATCTTCTGAACTATCATCCTCAATATTCATACATAAATTATTCAATATGCAACCAGTCAATATTATTTCCGGTTTTAAAACAGTCCTGTATATATCTACAAATTCAAGAATAGGATACTTGTTATAGCTAGATATGATCACAGAACACTAATATATAAGATAAGATGATATTTATGAACAGTGAACACAGACGCATAGAATTCGCTTCGTGTGAATACATAGAACTACGATATATTATTGAAATTTTGAAAAATCATATCTCCGAAGGTATAAGCTTGTAAGAGTTGAAAATGATATCAATGGATTCTTATGATGAAACTGCACCTTAAAAAATATTGAATTCAAAAGTTGTAATGTAAAAAAAAACTTTTTTCGTTCCTCCGAAACCATCAGGCCGATGTTGCCCAATAACTAACTTACCCAACATATTTATTTCTCAAATCTACTCTGAAAATTTCAACAGTCTAGCTCATTTCGTTCGACAGTTATCGTGTCTACGGCCCGCCAGAATCGATTTTGACCAAGGATTCTTGATCAGTGAGTCGAACCAAAACGTTTAAGAACATTTTCATCTAATCAGTATCGTAATGAGTTCATTACAGCACTAAGAATAGTGCTGTAATGAACTCATTGCCGCATTGTTTCTAGTTATATTTTTCGTTTTGTGGTAGTCAGCACTGACATTCGATCCTATCAAATTTCAACACAATTGACAATATAATATAATCTGGATAAAGTGAAATAATTGTTGATAGGAAAAGTTTTATTTTCATTGAAAAATGAGGTACTAGAGATTTCTTTCTCGCTAATTTTGAATCATTCATGCTATTAGGAAACGGTTTCAAATCTGATCTCCATGCCCTACGTACGATTCAAATTCAAATTCCGTAATCTGTTAACTTTCGTAACAGTCACACCAACTGCCAAGATCCAATACAAAAGTCACTAATATTTATTACCCGAATTTTTCATTAAACTTCAACAGTATTTTACAAAACTTGCCTGAAATAGAGAAAATATCGTCTAGTACTCGTTGCAGAAACCAATTCCAACACTCATGCCTTCGAAAACTCGCTCCTACGTCGCCCATTTTCGAATTTCGCATTCGTGTTTGAATAGGACCATTCTACAACTTGTACTTAGAATATATAGTATGACTGCCATGTCCTCAATTTAAACTAGATCTAATAATTCGTAACATGATAATATCTTTCTGAAATGAGAAATTTGTAAACAAGTTATCAAAGGTCAGTAATAACATATATTCAAGTTACGGAATTCACATAAATATTTTAGTGTTTCTGTGGCCAAGTGATAAGATTCCGGTGTCTTGGCAAGTAGGTACCGGGATCAATTCCCTTAGACGAAATTATTGATCTTTTTTGTTTAAAATTCTATCGGAAATCTAACATTGTGAAAAGGGTTATGGACATAAAATTACGTCAGTATTCTCATATATTATTAGATATTAAAAAATGATGTCGTTTTTGATAAAACGTCAATTCATAGGTTCTCATGGCACAACCGTACGATTCGACTGTTTTGTATAATAGGAATAATTCTCGGAATACATTATTGAAAAAAGAGCATGTTATTATTATTTATTATTTTTTTTCTGTCAGCACGCCAAAGCTCCTGGCCACAGTGCTTTTCCTACTTGTTTCTCTTATAATGGCTATAGTTTCAAATTAATTTTGTGTTCTTTAGTTTAATTTAAGGATTCTGAAATTTGCCAATTAGATTAGAGTTGATATGTGTACTCTTCACTTTTATAAAGTCTTCCGGTTGGCCAAGATTTAGGTCTATCACGTTTTTGTAACTAAAACTAAGGCAGGTTGGCACTTCTGAAATATCGTCAATGTCAAAACAATTCTCTGAGACGTTGCAATTTCTACTCTCAACAATCAACATAATCAACGTTATTAATTGTTCTATCAAACAAGATATTATCATAGGACATGTTAAACTCTCGAATGAAATTACTCAGTTTCCTATCCTATCACTATATTTTACTAAGGTTTAATAGTGACTCGTACTACTACATTTTGAAACTGGTATATTTCAAGTTGTGCAACAAGATATTTAAATGTCTTCTGTAGGCTTATTTCTTGAGAATTTCGAAAAGTGGGGAATTCCATAGTTACGTTTGTTCGTTTAGAAGTTTTCCTGCCGGGTTATTCAGTTACTTTTATACGTTTTGGCGCTCTTGTTCCTCGGAACAGAGTGCTTATCAATTTGCCCAAATGTCTGTAATTTTCGATTTTTTGGCTGAAAATGGTCTTAAACGATTTGGTTCAACTCACTGATCAAGAATCAGTGGTCGGAATCGAGTCTGTCGGGCCGACCGTTAACACGATAACTCTCGAACGGAATGAGCTACACAGTTTACATTTTCAGGGTAGGTTTGAGGGATAAATATCTCGGTTGAGTTCGTTATTGGGCAAAATCGGTCTGATAGTTTCGGAGTAACGAAAAAAAAAATTTTTTTACGATACAACTTTTGAATTAAAATTTTTTTAAGATGCAGTTTCATCATAAGAATCCATTGTTATAATTTTCAACTCTAACAAGCTAATACTTTCGGAGATATGATGTTTCAAAGTTTCAATATTACATCGTAAGTTCTATGTATTCACAAAATGTGAACACAGAATCTGTCTGTGTGACTATTCATAAATGTCATCTTTTCTAGCTATTAGAAATTGTCAATTCGTATATTTTCTATTGGAAATCAAGTATTCGATTCTTGAATTTGTGAATATATACAAGACTGTTTTGATGTAGTTTATGGAGGCAATAGGAAAGATGAACATAATGGAATCATCAAAAGAAATTACTGTTCGTTGACCACTGAGGTTAATATTACCTTTTACTTCCTTGAGTATAGTGGTAGTGAGACATGTTGCTATATACAGTATTTTCATAATGTTACTTGCAAAAAATACTGGAATATGGATCTACATTTGTGTATCAATCATTTTTTCTTGAGGTTCATAATACAGAAAAGAATGTGTTAGTGGTATGAACTATTAAATTTCAAATTATGAAAAGAGGATAGTATTTTATTAATATATTTTGAACTATTAAAATAATGTGTACGTAATCCACTACCTACTCAAATATCAGGAATAAATGGACAATCTGCTATGATTGTCTTCAGCCTTGCTCTAGATATTTCGATGATACTTTCCTTAGGTATATGACGAGTTGTGAAAACTATGCACCGAGTGTGAGTTTTGCAAAAACCCATTCCACGAGGTTGAATCATTGCAGATTGCTCCTTTAATCTTGATAAATAAATTTAATGACAATTTTTAAAGAATTGAAGCATTGTAGATTGTTCTTTTTTTAAAGGAAATTTTCGAAGCATTTTTCTTAAGCGACACTTTTTTTTTTAATTTAATTTCTTTCATGATGCAGTTCTATCATAGGAATCCATTGATATAATTCCCAACTCTGAGAAACCAATACCTACTTTCGGAGATATAATTTGTCTGTTTGAACAAGAGCTCCAAAAAGCTCCTGTCCACAGGGCTTGAACCAATTTTCTCAAATGAACTATCACAAAGCAACGTACTACTGTATCCATGATTTTTCATTAAAATCTCAACAATTGATTCTTGATTTCCGTACAAGAAAATAGCATATAACTGAATCTTCCAACCAGTTTATATACGTGAAATATTTCCATAATAACAACAGAGGAAAAATGTTCCGCAACAATCGCCTGGTCTTTGGAATTGTTGAATTCACATAATATCTTCTCGAATTCATTATTTTTCCCAAGAAAATTCAC
Organism: Halyzia sedecimguttata; assembly: GCA_937662695.2. Taxonomy (NCBI): domain Eukaryota; kingdom Metazoa; phylum Arthropoda; class Insecta; order Coleoptera; family Coccinellidae; genus Halyzia; species Halyzia sedecimguttata. The sequence continues at coordinate 119,874,576 of OW569411.2, forward strand.
ATTGTGAAAAATACTTAATTACTACGACTTCTATGTAGAGAGGACAACGTTGCGTAGTTATCTGACAGGAAAATGAGCATAACCTAACATTTTCAAAATATACACGGTGAAATGTGTCAAAATTGCTTGGTCAACCGAGAAACATAATATAAGTGAATGGAGTAAATGTTTATTTGGTAATTATGTTGGTGCTGTACTGGGTGGAAATACCTGTTTGTGAATTTTTATCCAATAAATAATATATATTAAAAATATGAAATAAACAACACTCTAGTCAACCACAAATTTTATCATCCGAATGTTATTAGATTACTATTAGTAATACTTATATTACTATATTACATATCGGAAGATGGAAACATCGTTCCCGGATCATATGACAAAAATTCGTAGTGGATAAGAATGTAGTTACTTGTGTATTGTGTATACACATAAAACTCGTCACTCTAATAAACTGGATTGTAAAGAAAATACATTGAAATTATTTCGATCAATGTCAGATACAGCTAGTGCAATAAACGTTAATAGCGAATATTATCGTCATATACGTTCGTGCATATCAGCATTATATGACACAAAGGTGTCGTTTAGCTGAGATTAGTGACATTATAAACAAAATTACGCTGCCGGAATGGAATTTTTAATGTAACTGCCTATTAAAGCAAGTCGTTTCATTTAATAAATCATCTACATGTACCTAGCCGAACAGGGTCGACCGCAGTTCGCAATCCCTGCAAGAATGGTTACACAACGTCGATTGCTGAACTTCAGGCGAATGGAATCAATATTAATATTAGTTCGGTCTTATTATTGTAACGGACGTGCATTCCCGTAATGCGGTAACATTTCTATGTTTGTTCGAATTCTGTGAATAACACTTAAGTTTACCCTATTCGAATTTACTTACAACCGTGCAGAGCGAGAACGGAAATTAATGACGTTTCTGCGGTTGTCAATATCAAGTCATTTCATAGGGAACAGCGTGATATAATTTCGCTCAAATGTCCTATAATTTTCGAATTTTTTCGCGTATGTTCTGGGGAACATCGCGTTATAGTTTTGCCCAAATGTCTGTAACTTTCGAATTTTTTGACGAAAATGATTTAGTTCGACTCCCCACTGAAGAATTCGAGGTCAAATTTGATTCTGTCCGGCCGGCCGTCGCCACGATAACTTGAGAACGAAAAGAGCTAGCGACTTGAAATTTTCAGTGTGGGTGGCGCATCTCAATACGACGGACAAGTTCGTTAATGGGCATTCGGCCCAGTGGTTTCCGAGTAATAATTTTGTTTTCAACCAATATGAATCCGATCGAATTGAAACTTGGTGAGTAGTTGTAGAATGTAAACTTGAGCACGTTTGTTAAATTTTGTGTGAATCGTATGGCTAGAAAATAAAAAAAAAAATTATTGAAAAATATTTTTGTTGTCACGATAACTTGAGAACGGAAAGAGATAGCGGCTTGAAGTTTTCAGATTAGGATGTGCACCAGAGCGCGACATTTCAGTTTGTTTATGAGCATAATCGGCCAAATGGTTTTAGAGTTATAGCCATCCGAAATTTGGTTGTTTTTTGTTCCTCATTAACTCGAAAAATACTGAACCGATTGAATTCAAACATGGTAATTAGTTGTAGAATGCCAACGCGAAAATTCTTGCAAAATTTCGTGAGGATAGTATTTGTAAAACATTTAAAAAAAATCATTGAACATTGAAAAAAAAATTCTATATATCAGTAAATATTCGTTTGAAATTGCTGAAATTTTGCAAGAGCCTTCATAACCTAACTCTACTGCCAAGTTTCAAGTTTTAACATGATCGGTTGGATATTGTTGGGGATTCGAGCATTCTCCAGTAGAGCATTCTGAGTTCAGTAGATCGGTGACCGTTGCCTCGATAACTTTCGAACGAAAGGAGATAGGGACTTGCAATTTTCAGGGTAGGTTGCGTATCCAAAAGGGAGAGTTGAGTTCGTTTTTGGGCAAAATCGGTTAAACGGTTTCCGAGTTATACCCACCTGGAATATTATTTCCTTGATAACTCGAAAAATAAATATTCGATCGAATTGAAGCTTGGTAACTAGGAGTAGAAAATCATCATAAAGACGTATTTAAAATTTTGTAAGAACCGTACCCCTAGAAAATTTGAAAAAAATGAGGAAAAAAAATTTTCAGAACCGCACCCCTAAAAAAATTCAAAAAAATCAAGAAAAAAAAATTGGCTCAAGCACTGACGTGAACTCAGAAGCTTTTGCGTTTATGTTCTATTTTCCATTCTTCTGTATTGGACACCCTTAATCGAATTTACCATGGTAAATTATGCTGTCGATTCTCCTGTATTAGACACCATCGAGTTTACCATGGTAAATTCGAATAAAGAGTGTCCGATACAGGAGAATGGACAACATAATTTACCATGGTAAATTCGATTAAGGGTGTCCAATACAGAAGAATGGACAATAGAACATACGCGCAAAAGCTTCTGACTTCACGTCAGTGCTTGAACCAATTTTTTTGTCGAATATTGTCTCAAACGATTAGGTTCGAATCACTGATGGAGAATCCCAGCGGCCAAATTAGATTCTGTCCGTAGCCACGATACTTTCGAATGGAAATAGATTGCGACTTGCAACTTTTAGGGTTTTTTTGCGCATCCGAATGCGACATTTTAGATTGTCAATAGGCATTATGGACCGAACGGTTTCGGAGTTATACCTATCTGAAATTTTGTTGATATTTGTTCAAAAGTACTAATCCGATCCAATTTAAACAAGGCAATTAGTTGTAGAATGCCGACGCGCTAATTTTCGCCGAATTTCATGAATATCGTATCCTGAAATTACAAGATTATGAAAATATATCGAAGGTGACATTCCTTTAAGTACCGCCTTTCACCATGAATCTGTACAAGGCATATATAGCGCCAAAAATAGAGCGAAGACCTCATAAGCCGAAAGTACCGGGATCGAAATTGTTCTCTTTCGTTTTCATTTCTATCGAAATAATAACTTTGATAAATAGTTTATATCTAAAAGTCGATCTTTCAGTAAAATTAATTCAGACGTGAGTTTTTCCGTATATTATTAGATTCTCCCTACCAGTTCGCAACGGAATGGAATTGATGATTGGTAACAACCATGAAACCGCGGTTCGTGTCTGTCCTTGAATGACGTTTTCCTACTTAGGGGAACACTGAGCGATGAGGTGACCTAGCTCGGCTCACGTGGAATATTCGTTGATGGTTAAAATCAATGAATATTTCACCGTGTGTCTTTTTTAGTTATTGGCAACTCTGGTGTTTATGTTAAAAGAAGGACAAGAAAGAATTTCTTATGTAGATAAAACATTGAATATTAGGTCAAATTCGATTCTGTGCGGCCAACCGTCCGTTGACACGATAACTTTTGAACAGAAAGAGATAGCGACATGAAATTTTCAGGGTAGGTTGGCCATGGCCAAACAGTTTCCGAAAATACATTTTTTTTTCAAAAAATACTGATCTGATCAAATTGAAACATTGAAATTAGTTCTAGAATCACGAAATAAACACTTATTCCAAATTTCGTGAGGATCGTATCACTAGAAATTTTCAAAAGAATCATTGCAAAAAGTCCTGATCCCAAAAACAATCCGAATGATATCGCTAAAATTTCGCGATATCCTTCAGAACCCAACTTCACAGCCAAGTTCTAAAATTGAAGGCTATCGCATCTATATTGAAAAAAAATTTATTTTGTGAATTACTTCTGCGTTAGAACCACAAGATATTTGTCAGGAGCAATGTATACAAATATGTTGTCTCGCAAACAATAACGAAACAACATTAACAATAAAACAATTATTTCGTAACGTTTCGGAGTCTATATTAGAATCCATCCTCAGACACCAAGCGACAATTTTCGGATTTCAGAAAAGCTATCACCAAAAAAATAATTCTGAAGATTTTCGCCTGGTATTTGACCAATGAGTCTGATCTAGTCTCCGAAACAATCATTTGTTGTTTCGTTATTGTTTGTTAGGCAAAATTGTTGTATACATTGCTTCTGACATATATCTTGTGTTTCTAACGCAGAAGCAATTCACAAAATAATACATTTTTTATTTTTTAGATATTTCTCAGAGTTTGGGAGGGAAATTCCAGTAATGAACCATTTAATAATGAATCTACCTCCCAACACATCCTGTAATGATTATTAAAATTATATTTGTTTGGACAATGTTGGTAAACATAGTTTTTGATGTATACTGTTATTACTTCCCCCTAGGGCTTCTCGTCTCGTTTAAGTCTCGGTCTCGCCTCGTTATCAGTTGTCTCGTCTCGTCTCGCTCAATTCTGAATAACGATAATAAATATTATATTATTGGATATAATGGTAGATAATAATGAATAATTTTGCAAAGCTATATTCATTACGCTCTTATACAAAAATATTTGTACTTGTGCATAATTTTTACACTGTTAATTTCATCTTTTAAATTACTCGACAACCAATAATTCAAACATAATCATGCTTGCATGACATCATCTTCCAATGATGTACGTGTTTTGGCCATGATCATACCTGCTGTGGAAAATAATCTGTCAACAGGTACGGATGTAGCCATTAATAAATCATCGGCCATCTTGAAAGGTGTAGAAGAACTTTTTCATCACTTTCCACCAATGTGAAATATTTTGATTGCTATTTGTTTTTTCGAACAGCAAATATTCTTCAAACTCAGCTTACCAAAGTTTCGAAGGTTTTGTTGATGTTTTAAAGAGGCTATCTATGTTGATACAATTTTTAATAGAATTGGACAAGTTGGTATACTTTTCAATGAATACCTTCCCAGTGGGTAGATCATTGGGGGTGTTCTTGAAGTGTTCCTTACAACACATTTCGAAACAACAAACAAAGTATTGAATTCATAATGGGATCAGTTTTTATGGTTGTGAATTCTATTTTTCCTTGAAAAATAATCTCAAATATCGCGAGGTCATAACAAACATAATAATTAATAATCTTTTAAAAAATCGTATATTTCTATAACGATCGATGTATAATATAGACAAAATATGTAGGTAATTATAGTGTAAATTCAATTGTTTTTTGTGGGTGTTGAGTCGAATATAAGAAAAGTTTACTGTATGTATCTGTAGTAAATAAGGCGATCTTCCAGGTAGTAAATTTCGAGCCAAAGAAACCCTGTCAATAGTGTACACGTTTATTACTCAGTGGTTTATAGACACATATAATACTCAACCGAGAGTATGAAATCATTATTGAAAAAAAAAACATATTCAAAACTAAAATATAAAATCTGTAAGGATTAATATTAATGATAAGAGATACGTTACTAAAAGAACAGTTAACAAGTTGAAATAAAAATGTTGAAAAATCATTGTTATATTGTATAATAAATTATTTCGCAGATCGTTACAAGAGTTGATATTTTGTAAAATATATTGTTCTCTATGTATACCTTTCCCATTTCTTCGAATAAAAACTCTCGTGTGAAGCCCTACTTCCCCCAATAGATATTTCAAATGAGTTTACATCAGTAGAGGAAATATTTCGAATTAAGTATAGGTAAAACAAGTAAGGGGTTTCAACTTGCTCTTGTTTTCAAAATACCGTAAACATTGCAAACAACAAATATGGAACAATTCACTAACGCCTCCTCTACGGTAGTCACTGATTCGACCTGAGCCATTTGTTGAAATGTATTTCATATAGAGGCCCAAAAACCTATGAAATATCTACAGACTCACTTTCCATAAGTTTTGGCGGGAATAAAAGTAACCGTCTTCATGGAATTCACTTCAACAGCCTATATTTCGAAAACAGATCATTTCCGAATATTATTACACTATTTTTAAATATTTCCGGGGCATCCTGTATGATTATGGATCCAAAGATTAATTCTGATTTCCCAAATTAAGTATTCTTGATCAGTCTTGAAAGTTTTGGAGAAAATATGCGCATACAGACGGGAATAATATAGAAGGAAGGATAAGGGTTAACTCGATAACTGAATACCTACAAGAACGAACTTTGAACATTGCCTGAATAGAAAAAATTGGAATGAATTGAAAAACAGGCGAGATAATTAATCCCGAATCCTTATCCTTGTGTCTCAGTTCGCAAAAATGCAAATATATTAATCACCATCTTTCTTCACGAATACTTGACAAAGTGCAGATGTAATCATTCGACGTCTTCATTTAACTTTTTCGTTTCCCCATTAAAAGGAAGTGAAGGGAGATTTTCAACGGGGTAAAACAAGTAATTTACAATTCTGATATCTGACACTGACTGACGTTGGCTTAAGTCGTTAGCGTTCATCCCCCCAACTGCCGATTTGCATATTTTCTCCAGGTTCCAGCTAAATTGGGTTGCATATTCTTAGCCAACCACGCAATTCCCAACCAAGTTCGGTTTTCCCTATTCAAATGTGGAACGGATATGTGGAATGTTCATCCTGCTCACAATCCATTTGCATCGGACCTGTTTCTTCGGGAAAAATTGGGTGGAAATTAGGTTGATACAATTGGGGTTAATTTGAATTTTAAATTATCTCTGGAGTTGATATTTTGAACAGTTATGGATATATCCACCCAATATGATTGAAATATACTCATACCCACATGAAAAGTCAGCAAAGACATGAAGTCATGAGCTTTTGTGCGCATCCCAACCAGCAAAGTTGTCTTATAACTCCAATGATTCGCGACTAATATATTTCATAAGTATCATATTAGTGCTTCCAAAATATCAATTCATTATATTAAGGTTACATAAACTTCATTCTGTTGTGGATAATCGAAATACTTTATAAATTAATCGTGAAAACGTCTATACAGCAGAATTATGAAATATGTTATGGAACTGTTACTTAACCATTTCTTAAGAGTTTTATAACTAACTTATAAAACAATTCTGCTTATAAAACTGAATTGCTTTTTAATGGTTTCTTTATTAATTCTGGGGATATTTATAATTTTACTTAAAATATATTAAAAAACTATTTCAAAGATGTTCTGTATAACCTCATAAAACAGTTATATAGGAGTGCTTCAAGTTACAATTTTGCTTCCAGAACAAATGTCTTACCTATGCATGAGTTTATTACTTCGCAGTTAATCAAGAATTGAAGGTACAATAATAACATATCGCTGTTTTTTAATTTGAAATTATATATACAGGTTCAGGAAGTATTATGCTACTGCTATTGACAATTTTCTGTAGGTGCAAAATTATCACCACAATCATGTTTGTGTTTAAGATATCGACTTATTAATAAGATACGTTCATCAGGTTACCTGTTATTTCTTCTTTTGAATTTCCTTGCAAAAATATGTATTTATCAGATATTCCACAGGAAAACGTTAACTGTTTCACTGATTTTGCAGGTTATGTTTGACTTTAGTTTTATAGTAGTTGTAAAGTAGGTAAATTACCACGAAATGCTTGAAACTGATGCAAATTCATTTTATAAGAGAACGCCATTAAATATGGCGGCATTTGTGATGACTCAGAGTGGGGAGTGTTTTAAACACACTAAAAATCACCAATGTGTAGATATTTCAACCATCCAAGAGCATGAAATGACTCAAAAATAATCTGTAGAACAAATTGGAATACATTTTCGTACAAAGGATTATTTGACTGACAAGCCACATTTTTGTTTTGTTCAATTTTTTTATGTAAAACATTCGAAACGAGGGGGCGCGTTTAAAATATGTCATTTTAGTGCTACATTTCACGAAGAAATTTCATTTGCATTGAGAATTTCGTTGTGTGTATCCAAAAATATGTCTGTAAGTGCAGAAGTATATATAAATAAAATGGCTTCGTGTAAACAATAATGACACATGAAATCTATATTTTCTCTATGTTGGTATAATTCAGGATTGCCATTTGCAACTTAAAATCAATTAATTTTATAGATATCATTCTATATGTATCATTTTTATTTCGGAACATTCATATGAAAAACCTTATAAAGCTATTACAAAACAGTTTTTAAGATGGTGCCAGAATGTTCATGAAATAGTCTCGTAATGTTTATGAAGAGCTCTATAAAATGTTTCGGATGACAAAATTATTTTATAAAATGTGCCAATTCTGCGTTTATATCTGTTGCATAAACGTATTGAAAACAATTCAGCGACTTAGAATGTTTTATATGATTTTGGTTTAAAACGTTTCTACAACTATTATAAAATATCAAATTGCTAGTTGGGATGTTCTATTGTCTATTTATGCCTCATACGAAGTCTGTAGAGCATAGCTTCTGAAATAAAATTTTTCAATTAGCAAAAAAAAATTAATTTAGCCTTAAACCGACAAAATTATTGCTGTTAATGTTTCAGTGACCTATATTGGACACTCTTGATCGAATTTAACATCGATATATACCGTTTTCTCAGCTTTTGTTAGATATTAATAAATATCTCACCATTTTAATGACAAGATTTGAGTAATGAGAGAATCGTCCAAGAACACAGAATTTTCAATTCTGACATATGTATTTTGAGGGAATTGAAATTCTTTAAATATCTAATAATATACGAATGAACTTACTTCTCATGTAATGATTTTCACGAAATTCCGAGAGAATTTGCGCGTCGGCATTCTACAAGTAAGTACCGAGTTTTAATTAGCTCGGATTTGTATGTTTTGAGTTATAGAGGACATAACCAATTGGCCGATTATGTCTATTAATGATTCCAAATATCGTATTACGAGGCGCAACCTACCCTGAAAATTTCAGGTCACTATCTCTTTTCGTTCTGAAGTTATCGTGAGATAATTAATATTTTTATCCTCACAAAATTTCACATACATCTTTATATCCGTATGCCACAACTAATTACGACGTTTCTGGATGATGAAGGATCTGTATTTTTTGAGTTATCGAGAAATATCCAATGGGTATAACTCCTACCATTAGGCCGATTATGCCCAACAACGAAGCTAATTGTCTCACTCGGATGCGCAACCTACCCTGAAAATTTCAAGTCGCTATCTATTTCCGTTCGAAAGTTATAATGGCAACGGTTACCCATCCATTACCCGTCCAGCTACTGAACTGAGCCAAGGCTGCTCGGATCACCAACAATATCCGACGTATTCAAATGTGGAACTTGGCTGTGAAGTTAGGTTTTGAATAGTTTCTGATATAATAGATTTTTTTTAACGATTTTCAAAGATTTTTCAAAAATTTTTTAGTCATACGATACTTTTGGAAATTTTGCGCGTCGGCATTCTACAACTACCATGTTTGAATTGGGTCAGTTTCATATTTTTTGAGATATTGAGTAAATGATAACAATATCAGATAGGTATAACTCAAAAACCGTTTGGTCGATTATGCCCATTAACGAACTCAAATGGCGCGTTCGGACGCGCAACACCCTAAAAATTGTGAGTTGCTATTTCTTTCCGTTCTCAAATTATCGTGAGATGAATAATATCTTTTAATAATTTTTTTTCGATTTTCTAGTAATACGATTCCCACAAAATTTCACAAACGTCCTTAGGTTGGCATTCTACAATAACTCACCAAATTTCAATTCGATCGGATCTGTATTGGTTGAAAACAAAATTATTACTCGGAAACCATTGGGTCGATTATGCCTATTAACAAGTTGATATTCTTTTCCGTTCTCAAGTTATCGTGGCAACGGCTGGCCGGCTGGACAGAATCAAATTTCACCTCGAATTCATCATCCTTGAGTCCAACCTATTCGTTTGAGACTATGTTCGGAAAAATTCGAAAGTTAGGTACAGACATTTGGGCAAAATGATATCGCGATATTCCCCAGAACATACGCGCAAAAGTGCAGTGAGCTTCAACTGAATGGTCTCAAACGATTAGGTGTGACTCACTGATGAAGAATTCAAGGTCAAATTTGATTCTGTCCGGCCGGTCCGGCGACACGGTTTCCGAGTACTAATTTTGTTTTTAGATAATACAGGTCTGATCGAATTGAATCTTGGTAACTAGTTTAAGAATACCTACATAAAGACGTATCTAAAATTTTGTGAGGATCACATTACTACAACATTTTCAAAAAATCAATCAAAAATACTATGTATCTTATGATAACTTGAGAACGGAAAGAGATATCGACTTACAATCTTCAGGGTGAGTTGCGCATCTGATTGCAACGTTTAAGTTAGATAACAGGCATAATCGGCCAAATGGTTTTGGAGTTATTTGCTCACTAACTCAAAAAATTCGAATCTGATCCAATTCAAGCATGGTAGTTAGTTGTAGAATGCCGACAGGCAAATTTTCGGGAAATTTCGTGAGGATCGTATCACTAGAAATTAAAAGAAAAATTATTTAAGAAAATTCTGAATCTCAGAAACTATCCGTCCAATATCGTTGAAATTTTGCGAGAGCCTTCAAAACTCGTCTGTACAAAATTTACACAATTTGTATAGCCGTGCATGCGTGCAAAACCTCCTGACGTCAGTTCTTTTAAGAATTTCAATTTATCATTGATTCAATGGAAAGTCCATGAATGGAAAATATTGAGTCCTGAACTTTGCAATTCACGAATTCACGAAAACTGGAATCACATAGGCTTCTATGTTTAGTAGAACCCGACTATTCAGTAAATTACTACATTAGGGGAAGTACTTAAATGATCAGGTTGTTTATTAACATTATTATTAATAATCAATGACGACATGAAAAGTTTTGGTGTACACCAGTGGTGTATTTGAACCTTACCTCACATTTCACAAAGTTCTGTAACATCACATACAACTTTCGATGGTGTTTTCACGGACACAGCTGGCGGAGAGCAACAGACAATTTACCATTCTTTCATATTTTACGCTGTCTTGTACCTCCCAACTTCCTTAAATTATAATCACTTTAGCAGAAAGGAGAATCAAGCTGTCGTAAATTAAATTTGAAACTCATATCCCTGCTACTAGCACCACGTCGTATTCTCCTACATTCTGGTCTCCAGTCGCCAGTTAGCGCAAAGGTAGCAGAAAATTTATGCGTGAGAGGAAACAATTTTCCTGCTTTCAAAACGTTAAGAACCCCGCTACAATTCAATAGAGGCTTATTTATGGCGAAATTAAGGGTGGAGGTTTTGTGATGCGGAAAATTGAAATAAAGTGAGATGATAACAGGAATTTATTAAGAGGGTTAGTTTGTTTGACCCTTCAGAATGTAGCAATTAATACTTGAGGCGTCGTATCAATGTACCCCATTATTTACCTTAATTTCCTGTTTATTACACCAACGAATGAGTTTTTCATTTCAATTATTATATTTCTCATGCTATTGGCATCCTTACGAAGTTAATATTGTTATGTAGCAGAAGAATGGGTGAAACTGTACCTTCAAACCCACCATATATTTTATTGCAGTCTCAAACGGTTCGACCCACCGATGAAAAATTCGAGGTTAAATTCGATTCTGTCCGACCGGCCGGCCGTTGTCACGATAGCTTTCGAATGGAAAGAGATAGCGACTAAAAATTTTCAGAGAAGGTTTCCTCAATAACTCAAGGAATACAGATCCGATCGAATTGAAACTTGGTAATTAGTTGTAGAATGTCAACGTGAACATTTTTGCAAAATTTTATACTTCAGAACCTATCTGTTTGAAGCCACTGAAATTCCTCACAAACCTTCTAGCCTCTATTTTACAATCGAGTGCCGGTTTTCAGCTCGAACGGATGTAGTTTAGCAATTATTGTGAAAATGAAATTCTGAACTGACATCTGCTTCTGAAATTTCAATTGTGAATTTCAGTTCGCACGGTTTGTTCACTCGCCTGGCGCGAGGGAGATCTGGGTTCGAATCGCCGCTGAGTAAGTTCAATATTTTAGTTATTTTAATAGTTGAATTCAGTTTGATGTACAATTAATTTTTGTACGTGTCAACGCTAAAATGCCGGTTCGAAAGTCACTACGTCCGTTGCTACGATAACTTTCGAATGGAAAGAGATAGCGACTTTCAGGGAAGGTTGAGCATCCGAATGCGACGGCTAAGGAGCTATTATAGCTCCGAAACCATTCGGATGGGTATAATATATATCTGAAATGTTGTTATTTCCCCAATAACTCAAAAAATACGGAACTTGGTTATTAGTTATAGAATGCTGACGCTCAAATTTTTGCAGAGCATCATACCATTAGAGAAAAATACAAATTTTTCTTAAAAACTTTCAGAAACTATTGGTCAGATTCTGATGATCTTCTGCACAAATCTGATCTTCAAGCAAAATTTCATTTTCGCAATATTTTCAAAAATTACGATTCCATCGAATTGAAATCTAGTACTCGGTTGAAAAAAGACCGCTTGAAGGTTCATGCAGTATTTCGTGAGGCTTGAATACACAAAAAATATGCACGAAAAAGCTCCTGACTACGTGACAGTACTCTTTATGAATTTTTGGCATTAGCTAACCATTTGAAAAGATATTCGAGTTGTGCATTAATATTACCGAGATAGATTCCTCTCATCAAGCAAAACACTTTTTTCATTAACCATTTTTCTAGATTCGGCCCAGGTAAAAAGTTACAAGCGTTTAGGTATTTCCCAATGTGCTAATACACTTCTGCACTGCATCATTTAACACAGAAATAATGTATAATGAAATATATTGTAGAACAGCAAAAAAACTGATATCTGAGATTAAATGAAATTGTTTGAGAAAACTTATTTAATCGCTCAAATTCTTATAAATCAGCATTAAATGATATCCTACAATTGAAACAATACACTTCAACTTAACTTTCATTCAATATCCATTAATTATTTCCACTATGAGATTCAACATAATTTGGTCATCATAATATTATCATTATTATTGAAAGTTCCTTAAATATCCATCAATCAATTCATTTCCAAGAAAATCTTAAATCGAATAGTTCAGATGTGATTCCAACTGACACAATATAATCATATAGAAGGTAACGTTAACATAAACTCAAGGGATGATAGACTTCATTTCTATGTTTCTGTTCGCCTTTCGCATGCGGCAAACTATGTACCAGGCGTTGGTATATTATTCAATCGAGGAGCATCGAATATCTAAATCTTGTGAACATATTGGTTCAAGCCCCGTGGACAGGAGCTTTTTGGCGCTCTTGTTCAAACAGACAGTTTATATCTCCGAAGTTATTGGTTATTCAGAGTTATCGGAATTATATCAATGGATTATTCTCATGATAAAACTGCATCATGGAAGAAATTAAATTTGAAAAAAGTGTCGTTTAAAAAAATGCTTCAAAAATTATCATAAAAAAAAGAGCAATCTACAATGCTTCAATGCTTTAATGCTTCAAAAATTGTCATAAAATTTATTTATCAAGATTAAATAAGCAATCTGCAATGATTCAACCTCGTGGAATGGGTTGTTACAACTTACACTCGGTGCATAGTTTTCACAACTCGAAATATGATAGAAATGTCTACAGCAAGGCTGGAGACAATCATAGCAGATTGTCCATTTATTCCTGATATTTGAGTAGGTAGAGGCTTACGGTCGAATTATTTTACTAGTTCAGAATATATTAATAAAATACTATCCTCTTTTCACAATTTAAAATTTAATAGTTCATACCACTAACACATTCTCCTCTGTATTATGGACTTTAACTCAAGAAAAAATGTTTGATACACAAATGTAGATGCATATATCAGTATTTTTTTGCTAGCAACATTATGAAAATACTGTATATAGGAACATGTCTCACTACTTGAGGAAGTAAAAGGTAATATTAACCTCAGTGGTCAACGAACAGTAATTTCTTTTGGTGATTCCATTATGTTCTTCTTTCCTATTGCCTTCATAAACTACATCATTAAAATGATCCAATTCTAAATCTTCTGAGACATCACCCCCAATATTCATACATAAATTATTCAATATGTAATCAGTCAATAATATTTTCGGTTTCAATACAGTATTGTATATATTCACAAATTCAACAATCGGACACTTGTTTTCCAACAGAAAATATTTTCAAACTACGAATTGACAAGTCTCTAACAGCTAGATAAGATAACATTTATGAACAGTGAACACAGACAGATTCTGTGTTCACATTCTGTGAATACATATAAAACTTACGATGTATTATTGAAATTTTGAAAAATCATATCTCCGAAATGTGAGCTTGTTAGAGTTGAAAATGATAGCAATGGATTCTTATGATGAAACTGCATCTTAAAAAAAAATGGTTCAAGCACTGACGTGAAGTCAGAAGCTTTTGCGCGTATGTTCTATTGTCCATCTTCAGTATTGGACACCCTCAATCGAATTTACCATGGTAAATTATGTTGTCCATTCTCCTGTATTGGACACTCTTAATTCAAATTTACCATGGCAAATTCGAATAAAGTGTCCAATGACACGTCAGTGCTTGAACCAATTTTTTTTTCGTGATTTTTTTGAAATTTTCTAGGGGTACGGTTCTTACAAAATTTTAAACACGTATTTATGATGATTTTCTACTACTAGTTACCAAGCTTCAATTCGATCGAATATTTATTTTTTGAGTTATCAAGGAAATAATATTCCAGGTGGGTATAACTCGGAAACCATTCAACCGATTATGCCCAAAAACGAACTCAACTCTCCCTTTCGGATACGCAACCTACCCTGAAAATTGCAAGTCCCTATCTCCTTTCGTTCGAAAGTTATCGAGGCAACGAACACCCATCTACTGAACACACACAAGAATGCTCGAATCTCCAACAATATTTAACCGATCGTGTTAAAACTTCAAACTTGGCAGTAGAGTTAGGTTATGAAGGCTCTTGCAAAATTTCAGCAATTTCAAACGAATAGTTACTGAAAAAAAAAAATAGAATTTTTTTTTTCAATTTTCAATAAGTTTTTTAAAATTTTCTACAAATACTATCCTCACGAAATTTTGCAAGAATTTTCGCGTTGGCATTCTACAACTAATAACCATGTTTGAATTCAATCGGTTCAGTATCTTTTTATCTGAGCCAAATCTGGAAAAATGGTAAATGATGAAAAGTGTGTTTCATTTGATGAGAGGAATCTATGGTTAAAATTAATGTAAAACTCAGAGACTCAGCCTGTACAAATATGCACATTCTGGATGACATTTGAGGCAAAGTTAAGGTATTCTTTAATTCACGCGATAGACAACCACCACGGTTATTTTTGGATTCAGCTCTAGAACAATCTCTATAAAATAATAATCCCAAAGTTGTGACGATTTGATAAAACTTGATCACCTAAACTCAGATAAAGAAAATCGTCGTATTTGGAAAAGGAAATTATAAACCTTAGTGCAAAATTGTACCTCTTGAACAAATTCTATTTATTTAACGCACCTGGATACTTGAAAATTAGGCGGAAATCGATCAGCGCTAATGAGATTCGTAATTCCCCTGAGTTCAACAATATGCGGTCGTTTTGATCCTTTTTCATAGTTTTAGGTGAAGTGGAATGTTGTGGAACCCTGACCGAAAACTATCAAACAATAGACGAGTATGTGCTCAACATTCGCCCCTCTGTATATAGCACATGATGTAATTGAAATATATTCACATATCATGAGGGAGGCAGGTTTATTTCACGCTTCAATAGTTATTGAACAGTTCTTGAGTTCCTCAGTTCGATAAGTAAACTTCGAGGAAGACTGGGTTCGCACAATGACAGGGTGAACAATTCTGAAATACTGATGAATTGTGAAAGAGCAACTTGAGTTATTTAATAGTATGATATTTGGGTTCATGATTTTTTCGAATACTGAACCTATAATGTATACAGGGTGAGTCTTTGAGTTGTACATTACCATAGATTCCTATCATCAAATGAAACAATTTTTCAACCGCCATTCTTCCAGATTTTTTCAGGTAAAAGTTATAAGCGTTTAAATATTTCAAAATGTGCTGATATATTCCTGTACTTTCTTTGGTCTCTATACCTGTTGAACACATGCAGTGTGGAAAAGCCAAAATGAATAAATTCATTATCTAGGTTACTGTACATATTTATGGAAAATCCCGAATCACGTCAAATTTATATTTTAAATTGTCATTCTTCTTCGCAAGAATGCGAACCCTAACTTCAACCCCCTTCGAAAAACTGGTAGGGGAGAGTGGGGAAATTGGAGCCATGTAAGGAGAAGTAAAATAGTATATTCTAAAACAAGTTGCAGAAAGGGCTCCTATTAAAACACGAATGCGAAATTCGAAAACGAGCGACGAAGGAGCGAGTTTTCGAACGCATGAGTGTTGGAATAGCCTTCTGCAACGAGTATTAGACGATATTTTCTCTATTTCATTCAAGTTTTGTAAAATACTGTTGAAATTTAACGAAAAATTCGGATCATACATCCTAGTGTCTTTTGTATTGTATCTTGGCAGTTGGTGTGACTGTTACGAAATTTGACAGTTTACGAAATTTGAATTTGAATCGGACTTATCGAATTCCATTATAATCTAGAATTACACATTTAATTTGTAAATTATGTCCGACGAAATCGATTTAACACCACCAGAATTAAGAGAAATTGCAAATGAAATTGCAAATAAATTAATACCTCAAAAATCCAGATCCTTGTATGAAAGAGAATATGTAAAACTCATGAAGTGGTCCGAAGAGAATTCGGTAATTAGAATTTCAGAAAATGTTTTGTTAGCGTATTTTGAACATTTAAATAAGACATATAAATGTTCTACGTTATGGAAAACATATTCGATGTTACGTAGTATGCTTAATATAAGACAAAGCATTGATATTTCAAAATTTGCAAGACTGCAATGCTTATTAAAAACTTTCTCGAAAGAATATAAACCGAAGAAATCAAAAGTTCTCGATTTCGAACAAATTGACAAATTCTTGAAGGAAGCATTAAACGATACTTATTTAGATATTAAGGTAACAATCTAATCATGTTTAACTATGTACGATTAATATAATATCTTTCAGGTAATATTAATCATGGGATATGCTGGGGCATGCAGAAGGGTAGAGCTCTGCAATATAAAGGTTCAAGACATAGAATTCAAGAATGATTGTATTTTGATCACCATACCAAATACAAAAACTTATAGTCCCAGGCAATTTATTATTTCAGACCCATTCTGGTTGAGTCTTGTTAGAGAATATTATGCATTGAGACCATCACATACACATCACGATCGATTCTTCATTAATTTTAGATCAGGAAAATGTAGCATACAACCTATTGGCATCAATAAAATAGGTGGAATGCCAAAAAAAATTGCAAATTTTTTAAATTTGCCCCATCCAGAACTTTATTCTGGTCATTGCTTCCGTAGAAGCTCAGCTTCCCATCTAGCGAACAGCGGAGAAGATTTGATGACATTAAAGAGACATGGAGGATGGAAGAGTTCAGCAGTTGCTGAAGGATATGTTGATGCGTCTCTATCAAAAAAGATTGATATTTCTAACACACTATCAAAACAAATCAACAAAAATACTCAGGACCTGAATATGCCTTTGACTTCTAAACAGCAGAATATGTCAGAAGTCTCTATTGGAACTTTACAGGATTCTATGCATGATAACCAGCCTTCTACCTCCTCTGCATGCTTCAATCAGGCTATTTCAATGAATGAAACACATCATAAAATACCAGGAATCTCTACGTTAAATACTGGTTCAAATTGTAATATTAACGTGAAAGTATTTAACAACTGTACGATAGCAAAAATTGAATGACTTACTATTTTATTTTTATAATACATCATACTTTTTCAGTGTGTAATTACTACCTGTACCCACTTAATTAACACCAACACTTTAAAAGAGTTTCTTCAAATATGACATAACTAATAGTAAGAATATTGAAAACAAAACTTCTTCTAAGAAACGTAGAACTCTAGTGACTTTATAGCATAAGACAAGAATTACTTTCTATAGTACAAAAATTTACCTACTAAATTCACCGCATCGTTTTTCAAATATCTTTGATTTGTTTAAATGTTGATTATCGCAACCACCATAATACAGATATTAGGCCTCCACAACAGACCAAGAACGATATGCTAACTGACAGTGATCAATGGACTTGCTTTTAAACTATAATTTCCAATAAGTACTGGCTTATTGAAATTTTGATAGATATCAAAACTCAAAGGTATTGTCAGTCATTTAATTTCCCTTGGCAAGATAATACATCTTTATAGCTCCAAACTTTTTTTTGGAATAAACAATTAAGGAATTAAGAATTAACATGAACCTGTAACGTCATCCTGGAGAATATACAAATTACATACATACAGATATTTACCATCTAAGGATACTTGTTATGTGATTAACAGCTTTTTTGATTTGAATCATTCGTAAAGTAACAAAAGCTTTAATCGTATAAATGTACATTATACAGACACATAAACATAATTTTCTTGTAGCACTAACGATACTTGGTTCAGGATATAAATTGCTGCTTAATAGCTTTTATTGATACATTTGTACTATATGTATTCATCTTTGGATTAGGAAAATTCCCTTCATTCCTAAAAAAAGGCAGTGTATATATAAGTACATAACCTATAGATCAGATTTAAAACAGTTTTCTAAGAGCATGAATGATTCAAAATTAGCAAGAACTGCAAGAAGGTAGTACCTAATTATACCTTTTAATGAAAATAAAACTTTTCGTCTCAATAATTATTTCGCTATATCCAGATTACATTATATATATGGATTGACAATTGACGTGTGTTGAAATTCGATAGGAGCGAGTGTCAATGCTGACAACCACAAAACGAAAAATATAACTAAAAACAGTGCTGGAATGGACTCATTCTGATACTGAAATAGAGAAAAAAAATACTAGTTCAAGTTACAATTATTTGATTTTTTAGACACTAATCGCTCTCTTTATTATTGGCGCTCTAGTTCCTCGGAACTGAGTGCTTATCAATTTGCCCAAATGTCTGTAATTTTCGAATATTTCGATGAAAATGGTCTTAAACGATTTGGTTCGACTCACTGATCAAGAATCCGTGGTCGAAATTCATTCTGTCCGGCCGGTCCGGCCGGCCGTAGGCACGATAACTCTCGAACGGAATGAGCTAGAGAGTTGAAATTTTCAGAGTAGGTTTGGGGGATAAATATCTCGGCTAAGTTCGTTATTGGGCAAAATCGGACAGATGGTTTCGGAGTAACAAAAAAAAAATTTTTTTTTTACGGAACAAATTCCAAATTAAATTTTTTTTAATAAAAAGTTTTATCATAAGAATCCACTCATATCATTTTTAACTCTAACAAGCTAATACTTTCGGAGATATGATTTTTCAAAATTTCAATAATAAATCGTATTTCAACGTTGTCACAGAATGATATTATTCTATGTATGAATATGAATTGTCATAATGTCAAATGATGTTCCTGAGACATTATCTAATCAATCGAAGAATTGTGAGCGAAGTGAGAAAAATCTCAGTTGTTTGCTCCGAAATTAGTTTTTCTCAGAAAATTCTTACATTTCGGAACTGAACATGAAGTAAGAGATCTGAGAGTAGTGAGACTGCTTTTCATCCATAGACATAGATATAACTCTCGAACGGAATGAGGTAGGTAGTTGAAATTTTCAGAGTAGTTTAGGGAGATGAATATCTCGGTTAAGTTCGTTATTGGGCAAAATTGGCCAGATTTAATTTGATTTCTTCCATGGTGCAGTTCTCATTCTCATGATTGCTCATTTAATCTTGATAAATAAACTATTATTTGAATTGAATTTCCTTTAGGATGCAGTTCTATCATGTGAATACATTGATATAATTCCCAACTCTGAGAAACCAATACTTTCGGAGATATAATTTGTCTGTTTGAACTAGAGCGCCAGAAAGCTCCTGTCCACAGGGCTTGTTTATCTTTCATTATTACAAACAAACCTAAAAAAATGGATCCGGAGTTATTTAAAGGAACGTTTTTCAAAAATATAACTTTCGCTCCTATTATCCCGCATATTGAGTAATGAGAGCCAAAAAATCTCCATATGTGTAATGAGAGCTATCACATAATAAACAAAATTAATTTATTCTATCCTCATAACAGGAAGTAGAACAAATTAAAACTTTGAACTAATCGACAAAATATAACAAAAATAAAGACTTTCAAAAGTATCAATATGGTATTTTATGGACCACAATTAATGCAAATAAAATCTCTAGGATCATCGCAACCTGTACATTTAGTGTGAGCCCAATTACCGCAAACCCTGCAACGGTACCACAATTCCTCATTTTGGCCGTCATCGTTGCAAATCGTACAATTATTTTTCTCCTCTGAATATTCAGAGTCATCATCACATATTATGTATATTACTGTCATCAATAGATGATTCCTCAGTTGAGCTGTCTGGGGCAAATTTCTAGATGCTTTCTTTATGTTTTTGCGCGTATGTTCTGGGGAATATCGCGTTATCATTTTGCCCAAATGTCTGTAACTTCGTTAATGGGCATAATCGGCCCAATGGTTTCCGAGTAATAATTTTGTTTTCAACAAATATAAATCCGATTGAATTGAAATTGGTGAGTAGTTGTAGAATATGAACCTAAGCACGTTTGTGAAATTTTGTGAGAATCGTATCGCTAGAAAATTATTAAAAAATATTTTTGTTGTCACGATAACCTGAGAACGGATAGAGATAGCGGCTTGAAGTTTTCAGGTTAGGTTGTGCATCTGAACGCGAAATTTGAGTTTGTTTATAAGTATAATCGGCCAAACGGTTTTAGAGTTAAAGCCATCGGAAATTTGGTTGTTCTTTTCTCCTCATTAACTCGAAAAATACTAAGCCGATTGAATTGAACCATGGTTATTAGTTGTAGAATGCCAACGCGAAAATTCTTGCGAAATTTCGTGAGGATAGTAATTGTAGAAAATTTCTGAGAAATCATTGAAAATTAAAAAAAAAATTCTATACAGTAAGCCAACCCATCATCACTGTAATTCCAGCACCCTATTTGATTTGATTATTACGTCAATTCCTAACAAGATAATTGCTGATGGACAACAACAAGCATATCAATTTTCCCGTCATGATTTGTTATATGCCGCATTTAAATTCAAGTGCCCCAAACCTAAACCTAGAGTTATCAAATGTCGGGATTTGAAAAATATAAATAAATCGAAGTTGACTCAAATGTCAACAAACATGAATTGGAACCCAGTATACCAGGTGCATTCTGTTGATGAGAAAGTTGCTATATTCAACGAGGGTATTCTTGAGATATATGACAAGCTGGCTCCACAGAAAGTTATCAAGGTCAAGCACCCCCCGTCCCCCGGATGACTGATGAAATAAAAAATGCTAGGAAAGAACGCGATAAACTCAGAGAACTGAATGCTAAATATCCATCTGGTGAGAGTAGGGAGTTGTACCGGGCGTAGAGAAATTCATGTAACCAGTTGTGTAGACGTGCAAAAAGAAATTATTTTCATGAAAGCCTCACAAATGTACCACCTAAGAAAGTCTGGGACACTCTTCGTTCGATTGGTGTAGGTAAAGATATAAATTCTGCACCTGTTGGTCTGGACCCTTCTGTTCTCGCTCAGCATTTCATCAATCCAAACAGCTCAATAAAAAAGGATACTAAAAATTCCACATTGAAAAGAATACGATTGGATGGGGTACCCGACAGAGCTATGTTTGAGTTCACGAACATTGATGTGGAAGATACTGAAGCTGCCGTTTGCGAGCTGACTTCTGGATCAGTTGGATCAGACGGAATTGGAATAGCCATGCTGAAACCTATAGTGAATGAGATTCGTCCAGTGCTTACACACATTTTCAATTGTTCGCTACAAACGGGCATTTTTCCAGCTGAATGGAAGCGTGCTAGAATTACTCCAATACCGAAAAAACAACATGCTTCTGAACCCCAGGACTTCCGGCCCATATCAATACTTCCTACTCTATCTAAAATTTTTGAAAGACTCATACATTCCCAAATTCTGACTTATATGAATAATTACTCGCTGCACAACTATTACCAATCAGGATTTCGACAGAATCATAGCACTTCTACCGCGCTTTCGAAAATCAATGACGACATCAGCAAAGCAATGGATAACAAATTGTTGACAGTATTGGTACTTTTGGACTTTACTGAAGCCTTCGATATGGTTGACTTCGATATTCTGCTGGTCAAATTACGTGGAATGGGCTTTTCTGGTCTTGTCGGAGACTTCTTTGAGTCCTATCTAAGAGAACGAGAAATATCGGTAAAAGTAAATGACACATATTCAGATTGGGTGAAGACGGTATCTGGTGTTCCACAGGGGAGTGTGTTGGGGCCACTGTTATTCTCCCTGTACATATCTGCTTTGACGGACCAATTACGATATAGCTTCCACCTCTTCGCAGACGACCTACAGATTTATATTCATGTCTCTGTTGACAAATTTGCTGAGGGCACAAGGGTATTGAACGAGGAACTTGCAAGGATATTTGTCGCTGCTGAAAATATAGGTCTCATTTTGAATACTGCCAAAACTAAATGCATCGTTGTTGGGACTAAAAGGAATTTAAATCAAATTGATAAACATGGCAATAAGATTGTTCTCAATGGTGTAGAGATTCCATATTCTACGAATGTGAGGAATCTTGGTTTGATTCTAGACGAAACGCTCTCTTGGGATGCTCAAATTTCTGGTATCAGTAAGAAGTTTTATCACTGTTTGCACCAGCTTCGTCTACTAAAGAACTTTCTGCCCTTCTACACCAGAAATAACTTATTCTTTTCCCTTCTGCTCCCTATTCTGGATTATGGTGACGTTGCATACATGGGACTAACAACTAACCAATTAAACAAGCTGGAGCGCTTGCAGAATGCAGGTATCAAGTTCGTCTACAATTTGAGGAAATATGATCATGTCACTCAATGCAGACCAGATTTGAGTTTGTTGACTATCAAACAACGTCGAGCTTGGCATTTGTTGCAGATGGGGTACAAGGTTTTGAAATCGAAAGAACCTGCTTATTTGTACAGCAACCTTGGACTGCTTGGAGATGAGATCCGTCCGACCAGAGCACTTGCCAACAACACTTTGAGAATACCACAACATTTTACCAATGTTAGTTTTAATGGTTTTTCTGTAAGATTTCCACAGTTTTGGAACCGTATCCCTGGGTCAATAATTCAGGCACCATCAGTCATGCCTTTCAAAGTGCGCCTCAAGAAGTACATCAGTGAAACTTCTTCTACTTTTTAATCGTCCTTGTATTGTTATCAAGATCGCCTTTCCTTCCTTTCCCTTTCCATTCCTATATTTCGTCTAATCAGGAGAGCCTCGATATTTAATTTAATAATCTGTTGTACTCTGGTTGAAAAATATTTTCAGTTCAAAATAGGTTAGGTTGGCAGGAAGATATCGCTTGGCGATATGCCCACCTATTGCACATTATATAAAACATCATGTACTTTCTTTAGTTCAAGCAATAAAGAGTTCTTATAATAATAATAATAATATATCAGTAACTATTCGTCTGAAATTGCTGAAATTTTGCAAGAGCCTTAAGAACCTAACTCTACTGCCAAGTTTGAAGTTTTAACACGATCGGTTAAATATTGTTGGAGATTCGAGCAGCCTTGTGTGAGTTCAGTAAATGGGTGGCCGTTGCCTCGATAACTTTCGAATGAAAGGAGATAGGGACTTGCAATTTTTAGGGTAGGTTGCGTATCCGAATGGGAGGGTTAAGTTCGTTGTTGGGCACAATTGGTTTAACGGTTTCCGAGTTATACCCACCTGGAATATTATTTCCTCGAGAACTCAAGAAATAAAGATTCGATCGAATTGAAGCTTAGTAACTAGTAGTAGAAAATCAACATGAAGACATGTTCAAAATTTTGTAAGAACCGTACCCCTAGAGAATTTGAAAAAAATGACGAAAAAAAAATTTTTTTCAAGAAACGTTCCCCTAGAAAATGTCAAAAAAATTACATCAAATGGAATTCAACTATATTTCGTAATTTTTTTTTGTTAGATGATTTATTCTCAATATTTATTTTACAGTTTTTGGCATTTTCTTTGGTCTATTGTCTTTATTGGCTTTTCTATTCATTTTCTCTTTCTTCTCCTTGCAAACTGTCTTCATGAGGGTGCTAGTCAAAATTTTTGAATGCTGTTTGTTTCTGTTACTGTTTGTAGATTTTGTTGATATTTGTGGTTGTGGACTTTGACATTTAAAACTTGTAAAGGTTGTGGAGATTCTCCATAATGTACTACAATATACCATTAGAATAGAATTTCGCTTCTCGAAAGGGGTAATAGGAGCTATGGCGGGGTAATGGGAGCGTGAGCAGCTGCCATTACCCGATAGTGACCATGCCAAAATAATGGAATTAACTAAAAAAACATTGTGAAATAATTCATCTTCGACTTTTAACGGAAGCATAAACAAATAATACAATAGAATAATAATAACAGTACAGACACTTACTTTGATTGTGAGATTTGGCACTTTTTTATAACGATGTTTAACAAAACTAATGTGTGCTCGTCATCACCATGTGCATGCAATTTCGGGCGACTCGTGGGCTTCTGTGTGTGTAAATTGTAGTAGAGGCTCTCATTACCCGCTAGCTCCCATTCCCCCATTCTCCCCTACAACCACCAATTTGTCAAATAGGTAGTATGGGCTTGTCATACATCGTTTGGGAGGTCTCGTTATTTTCTATTCAGAAATGTTATCACTTTCGTGTTTATTGCAAAAATCGAATTAAAAAAAAATTAAATTGTGAGTGATTAGCGAAGTTTGGTACAATATCAAAAACCAAAATGAAATAAAAAAGTAGCAAAAAAATTATGAATGTTAATGAAGTAGATGCTCAAATTGTTCACCGCGAACGACTTGGCAACATCCTAATCTCAAATAAAATTTCTTCCAAGATTATTCAACATCCCAGGAATGATGGAACTAATCGCAAGCGTTATTCCAATTTTTTATTTCATTCAAATCAATGGGTCATTCAAATACAATGCTCTTCACATATCCCCATAAAAAGAAATTGAATGGGTTAAGGTCAGAGGATCGCGATGGCCATTCGGTCGTTCCTCGCCTTCCTATCCACCGATTTGGAAATACTGCTACTGCGTCGAGGTACTACCGGACATTGCGTTGGTAATCTGGTGGTGCTCCATCCTGTTGGAACCATATCGTATTCCTTGGAACTTGAGGATTTCCTTGAGCAGGATATAAATTTGCCAAAGTTGGAACGATATCTTTTTGAAGTAGCGCTAAATATTTATCGCCATTCAAATTGCCCTGAATGAAAAAGGGGCTTATGATATGGTTTTGAACATTTCCTGTCGAAACATTAACCTTTTGAGGGAATTGCGTGTGTTCCTCTTTCAACTAGTGAGGATTTTCGGTAGACCAGCAGCAGCAATTTTGACGATTAGCATGGCCGTTGAGAGAAAAAGAGCGCTCATCAGAAAACAAAACATCTACTAATTGGATAATATTGTCATCCAATAGGTCCATCATTTATACACAAAAATAAGTTTCCCTATCAAAATCGTCTTCCAAGAGCTCCTGGGTAGACATAATTTTATAGTGATGCAATTTATTTTGTTTTAATATGTTTAGAATCCAAAGCCATCGGACCCATTATGCCCAATAACGAACATAACCGAAATATTTATCTCCTAAAGCTACTCTGAAAACTTCAACTGCCTAGCTCATTCCGTTCAAGAGTTATCCTGTTAAAGGAGGCCGGCTGGCCGGACATAGCGATTTTGACCACTGATTCTTGATCAGTGAGTCAAACAAAATCGTTCAAGACCATTTTCATAAAAAAATTCGAAAATTACAGACATTTGGACAAATTGATAACCACTCTGTACCGAGGAACAAGAGCGTCAAAAATGTGATAGGTTATTGAGCATGCCATCTGAGAATCAAAGTTAATAGCTACTTCCGATATAACCCGAATTGACAAAATGT
This sequence comes from Halyzia sedecimguttata, assembly GCA_937662695.2. Classification (NCBI taxonomy): domain Eukaryota; kingdom Metazoa; phylum Arthropoda; class Insecta; order Coleoptera; family Coccinellidae; genus Halyzia; species Halyzia sedecimguttata. Next base: position 119,900,501 of record OW569411.2, read on the forward strand.
AAACAAATTATAGATATTCTCGGTAGTGACCGACCGAAAGTTCGGTTTCGGTATTGGCCAAGAAATCTAGTTTTGGCCTTAGTTTCATTTCGACCAAAAAATGGCCGTTAGTTGACTGTTCGTCAATTATCCTGGTTGTTTGGCCAACTGAGTTATAATAAGTAGGTATACATAACACTGGTCTACAATGGTTTTGTTGCACTAGATATGAAAATGATTTTGGGTCCATTCATGCTCACAATTCATGAAACTATCTATGATTTAGTTAGATTTGCTCTGATTTTTTTCAAATCATTATTTTCATTTTACATTACAAAAATCAAAAAACGAAAAATAAAATAACAGATATATTTATAATGTCAGTAATATTTTGAGAAATTACGATACATCGAAGTATATAAAGAGGAAAATGTCGAAAATATATTTTATATTTCCATAAAACGCCTTTTATGGGTTTTTCTTTTATAATTTTTCGAGGGACAATCTCTTTTCAAAGACTAGCAGTACTCTGCCATCATGTGACAATCCCATCGACCCTGATATCATTCCTCCATCACTTTCAGATCTTGGTGAAACCGCTCTCCCTGTTCCTCACTACAATTTCCTAAAATATTCGGAAATTTAACTAAATGATTGCGGAGATATTGTAATTTAATACTCATATTTGCTCCTAAAGTCTAAAAGTTTGTCAGCATATTTTGCACAACTTCTTCATAATTTGCTGCCTTATGGTTACCTAGGAAATTTTCGACAACCAACATCTCATCCAGAACGTTCTCCTTTTTTCCATAACCGTAGAGACTCAACACAGGACTTACAAACTTTATTAGGAACCCATGGCTTACCTAATTTGTCAATTTTTAAACCGAAATATTCAACATAAGTTTCTTTGACAAAGTCTGTGATATTTCTTTTTTGTTTTTTTTTGATATATAAACACCTCAAAGATAACAAAATAAATCACTACAAGATTAACACTTTCTTCATGACGAACTCATATTTTCGAAGACAAGACAAATATATTAGAATGGATATTCAGTAATTGAAACAAAATATTGATCCATGACAACTTATCCAGACTCACGTGTACGTACTTCAATATTGTCAAATAACTGAGATCAGTGAGATCTCAGCTGTTCTGTGGAGCAAGGGGTCTGAAAGTGGGGATCACGTGATGTTTGTATGCGCGAAAAAGTTGCGCAGAAGCCTAATCATGACTGGAAAATTAAATTTTATTTTTAACAAACCGATAATTGTTCGAAATATAAGATATGCAAAAATCATGAAAATATGAGCACATTTAGAACTTTCATGAATATATTCGTAACTTAGGCACTTGAAAACGTAAAAATTTGCGATGATATCCAGGGCAACAAAACAAAACTTTTTCTTTGTAGAGCTGTGTAATTGTCATACAAATTATTATAATTTATCTTTGTTAAGACTGATAATTCACTTTAAGGATTATTAATTAGATTATACAGTGTGATTCCAAATTAGACATGAACCTTGGAGGAGGTGTTAGTATGACTCATTAGCTGTAGTTTGAGCCATATTTATTGATAACCGAAAATCAACAGTTATTTGAGTTCGTTTGATTTTTAAAAGATTTCTCAATTTAGTTCATATTTCGTCAATTTTTTGTAAGTTGCCTAAATTTTATTATAATTTTGGGTTATTTTTATCAGAAAAAGATATGATATGTACGAGAAAAGCAAAAGTATGCTGTATAAGATGTTGAAAAAGAATTAGTATGATTTGAAATGTGTTATATAAATAAAAGAAAAATCAATTTCTAATATCAATTTGCCTGCAACTTTCGAATTTCACAATTTATGTATGCCAAAATTATTTTAAAACCCAAATTCCTTCTTAATTTATTAGAATGCTTTACTAGTTTCGTTTCAGTAGATTTTTTATAAGCAACCTTTTGAATGTCCGGCATATCAAATAGTGAATGTGTACTCAAAAGGCAGCGTGAGTAAAATTCAGGCGGAAAATAACAACTGAAGAAATTAGAAAGACTATATATGGAATGGTGGAAAAAAATATCTAATTCGTTATTTTTCTTTCTTCGTTTCTTACATCCCCTTTCAAATCATACTAATTCTTTTCCAACAGAACCAGAACTCAAATATCTCGAAAACTGTTAATTTTCGGTTATCAATAAAAATGGCTCAAACCACAGCAAATGATCCATACTAACACCTCCTCCAAGGTTCACGTCTGATTTGGAATCACCCTGTATATTTCGACTGATTAATTTGATAACTTGGTAATACCAAAAGGATAAACAGATAAACTTCTCAAAAACATTGTCTTTTTATTATATTTAACACTCCGTACCTGTTTTTATGTATATGCAAATAAAATTGTAAAAAATTGGTTCAAGCCCTGTGGACAGGAGTTTTGGCGCTCTTGTTCAAACTTTGACAAATCATATCTTCGAAAGTATTGGTAAGAGTTGGGAATTATATCAATGGATTCTTATGATAGAACTTCATAATAGCAGAAATTAAATTCAAACATCATAAAAGAGTGCCAAAAATTATTAAGCCAAAACCAATAGACCAATTCTAACCAACAACAAACTCATCCGAGATATTCGTTCCTCAATGCTATGATGAACGATATAATTTTTCCTCAAATCCACTTTAAAAATTATATCATATCAATTGAAACTTTAGCCAATATTTCAGTATTGTTATTACTGGAGATTTTCTTAACTCCAATATTAATAAATTACCATTACCATTCCCATCATCATATGGATTAACAATGAGCATTGAATATCAAAATTTGACATATCATGTCTGAGGAAAATAAGTTCACATGTATCAACACAGATCATATTACAATAATTCATAGATAGAATAATTTATCGCATTCTATGAAAACGCAGAAGTACGATTTATTATTGAAATTTTGAAAAATCATATCTCCGAAAGTATTGGCTCGTTAGAGTTAAAAATGACATCAATGGATTCCTATGGTGAAACTGCATCTTGAGAAAAACTTATTTTGAAATTTGTAATGTAAAAAAAAAGATTTTTTTTCTACTCCGAAATGATCTGACCGATTTTGCCCAATAACAAACTTAGCCGTGATATTTATCTCCCAAACCTATTCTAATAATTTTAACTATCTAGCTCATTCCGTTCGAGAGTTATCGTGTTAACGGCCGGCCGGACAGAATCGATTTCGACCACGTATTCTTGATCAGTGAGTCGAACCAAATCGTTTAAGACCATTTTCATCGAAAAATTCGAAAATTAAAGACATTTGGGCAATTTGATAAGTACTATGTTCCGAGGAACAAGAGCGCCAAAAATACACTAGATTTCATTATAAAATATAAAGTTTCGGTTTCAGTTTCGGCTGAAAAACCTGTTTCGGTCGGACACTAATTCTCGGTATCCCGAATAACACACTGAAAACGAAATTCATGAAAATATCTCTAGTAGTTCTCCGTATAATTTTGGCTGAGGTTAAGAAAGAATATCCCTGGATAATAAGTAATAAAAATTCCCTGGAATTTGAAGTGAGAGTAATGAATATCGGCTGACGCATATATTACTAAGCTCCTCCCCGAAAAATGAATCCATCCAGATCCTGTCACTTATTCCCTCCTAATTGATGCATCCTGTTTAATAATTCATGAGGAGCGTCACCAGAAAGTGGAAAATCCCAAACAATAGAGCCATCAATTCAAATCTGCACTATGGATTGATTTGGGGAAGGCGCGCGGTCGAAATAAGGACTAACCCCCGGAATAAGGAGTAATTTATTCCCGAGTGGTGAGGCAGAAGAGGGTGTGCCTTCCGGTGCAACGAACCTTCGCATTTTAGCGCGGCTTACATTCCCGAGCTTTTCCTTCCTGTTTCCTGGAGAAATAAATTGCGAGACCGTGATCTGGGACGTGGTTCTGACCAGCCAATGACGCCGCAACGCGTCCGTTGCGTTAGACGCAATCATAAATACTGGGGGTGAGCCGGTGAGCTCGTGTCGGTTAGCATATGGAGTAGGTCATGAATATTTCTGTGAGATTTGAGTTTTTCGGGGTTGGTGCGTCTCCGGAAGGTGTAAAGGATGGATGGTCTGACAAAGTGATACACGAGGTGCGGAAAAAGACTTCCGTATGCGATATGCAGGAAATGATATACAGTGCGCGTCAAAATTAGGGAACAAATTAATTTTCTCAGAAGAAAAATATTTGGCAACAAAATTCTGAAACAGGTCAATTTTTGTTTCACTTTTACCAAATTTGTATGCATTTTTGAAAGATTTTTGTTGCACCCTGTGCCATCCCCATCAATCCTCTAAATTTTTTGAATAGGGAAAGTGGGTCATGTGGTATTTTTTTGGCAAGGTCTTTGTATCTTATTTACAGGCGTACAGAAATTTTCAAGAAAAAAAATTTCTTTTTTGAAAAATAGTTTGTTCAAAGAGGTTTTCAGTATGTGCACTTTGTCATGGCTCATTTACTTTGAGACGATGGTACCTGATGAAATTTGTCACCGAATAAAAGTCGACCATTACAGTTTTGTTCATGCACAACTTTCAACCCCCTCACGTTTTTTTTCTCCATTAAAGGATTCGTAGGGGTTGAAAGTTGTGCATGAACAAAACTGTGATGGTCGACTTTCTTTCGGTGACAAATTTCATCAGGTACCATCGTCTCAAAGTGAATGAGCCATGACAAAGTACACATACTGAAAACCTCTTTGAACTAACTATTTTTCAAAAAAGAAAAATGTTTTCTTGAAAATTTCTGCACGCCTGTAAAGAAGATACGAAGACCTTGCCAAAAAAGTACCACAGGAACCAATTTCCCTATTCAAAAAATTTAGAGGGTTGATGGGGATGGTACAGGGTGCAACAATAATCCTTCAAAAATGCATAAAATTTGGTAAAAGTGAAACAAAAATTGACCTGTTTCAGGATTTTGTTGCCAAATATTTTTCTTCTAAGAAAATGAATTTGTTCCATGAAGTTGACGCGCACTATCATCTAGGATAAGTTGGCAGCAATTGGCGATTCAAGTTCATCTCCAAGCCACCTGGTGGCAAAAACTCAAGCTTCAAGAGTAGGTTACGGAGTTTGTTTTGTTTTGAGATCGTACATTGATTAATAGTTGTTCGTGAGAAATAAATGCTTAACAGTTGTTTTTCTGCTTTTCTTTTATACAGGGTGTCACAACAAAAATTGCCCCCCCCCCCCAGAACTCAGAAACGAAGAATTCTCGAATACTTGACACAATTGGCGATTCAAGTTCATCCCAAGCCACCTGGTGGCGAACACTCAAGCTTCAAGAGTAGGTTACGGAGGTTGTTTTGTTTTGAGATCGTACATTAATTAATAGTTGTTCGTGAGAAATAAATGCTCAACAGTTGTTTTTCTGCTTCTCTTTTATACAGGGTGTCACAACAAAAATTTGACCCCCCAGAACTCAGAAACGAAGAATTTTCGAGGACTTGGCACAATTGGCGATTCAAGTTCATCTCCAAGTCACCTGATGGCAAAAACTCAAGCTTCAAGACTAGGTTACGGAGTAGGTTTTGTTTTAAGATCGCACATTAATTAATAGTTGTTTGTGACAAATAAATGCTTCACAGTTGTTTTTCTTCTTTTCTTTTATACAGGGTGTGACAACGCAAATTTGAACCCCCCCGAACTCAGAAAAGAAGAATTTTCGAAAACAGGTCAACTTCTATTTGAGGGGGACGAATTTCCACCCTCCATCACCGAAACCGAACTTTCGGTCAGTCTCTCAGTTTCGGCCGATACCGAAACCGAAACTTTATATTTTATACTCAAATCTAGTGTACTTTTAAACATTTTATATGCATATACATAAGAACAGTTAAGGAGTGTTAAATAACATAATTACTGTGGTTTGAGCCATTTTTATTGATAACCGAAAATCAACAGTTTCCGAAATATTTGAGTTTTGTTCTGTTGAAAAAGAATTAGTATGATTTGAAAGAAGCAAAGAAAGAAAAGTAATGAATTAAATATACTTGTATTGCAACTAAGCTCGAAATTTCATTAGAAAAAGTATTCATAAATTATGTTCGAAATAACCTCCACCATTCCATATACAAGCTCGTGCCCTCTTTCTAATTTCTTCATTTGTTATTTTCCGCCAGAAATTTACTCAAACTGCCTTTTGATTACACATTCACTATTTAATGTGCCGGACCTTCAAAATGTTGCTTATAACAAGTTAGCTGAAATGAAACTAGTTAAGCATTCTAATGAAATTTTTTAGAGAACGAAGAAGGAATTTGGCAAGTTATTAAAATAATTTTGGCATACATCAATTGTGAAATTCGAAAGTTGCAGTCAAATTGATTTTTCTTTTATTCATATACCACATTTCAAATCATATTAATTCTTCTTCAACAGCTCATATACATCATAGTTTTACTTTTCTCGTACATATCATATCCTTTTCTGATGAAAATAATAAAATTAAAATTATAATCAACTTTGGTCAACGTAGAGAAAATTTACGAATGAACTAAGGTGAGAAATCTTTTAAGAATCACCCGAACTCAAATAACTGTTGATTTCAGGTTATCCATAAATATGGCTCAAACAACAGCTAATGAGTCATACTAACACCTCTAGTCTAGTCAACAAGTGCTCAAAATTTTTGCTTATTCTCCGAAAATTATGATTGAGGTGTCATTCGATTCGGAAAGGTATGTATATGGTTTTTGAGAAAATGCCAAGGCCCCTCGCAAAAATTGCAATAGTTATAAACAATGAAGTGAAAAAAAGAGGGGCTTAGTTTTTCGTCAATATCTCAAAAACTATTCGAGATAATTCAAATTTGAAAGAAGATTTTCGAAGAGGAGGAAATTTCCTAACGAAAAGTCCCAACTTCCGGAACTAGGACCAATATTCATAATTTTCCGAGAGGGTTGAAAATACTCCCGAAAACGGGTACTCCGGCTTGCGAAAGCCTCGCCCCCTTCGGACCTTTCATTAATAAATATTATTTAAACTTATTAAATATGAAAATAAAAAATTAAAAAAATTCAGGCTTCGGCAGGATAGATCAATGAACAACAATCTGTGGTCCAAAAATGTTTATCGCGACTTTTCAATTAGTTATCCATCAGTTAACTAACAATTTTTTGTAGCATGAACATTAACATTGCAAGTGCGATAATTGTGAAACTATTGATCTGAGAATGTCTTCCTTTCGTGGAGCTATTTTTCAAAGGTCTTGGAATAGATTCCCGTTGGAAAATTTGAAAAAATGTTAATTTTCGTTTTAACAATTTACTAAAGTTAAAACTTATAAAGCTTCAATTACGTTTCAAAAGAAAAATTTAAATCATCTCATAAAAAACGCATTGGTTTATAAAAAAATTTTAAACAATAGGAGATAATAATTATTAAAAACCAGTTGTGAGTAGTTTCTGTGATCATAAGAAAACGGATCAATAGTAATATTCTAAATTGAAGCTTTATCATTTTTCACTCAAGTAAATTGTTCATAACAAAACGAGAATTAACAATTTATAAAATTTTCCAATAGGATTCTATTCTAAGACCTTTGAGAAATAGCCTCCCGAAAGGAAAAAAAAATTCAGATCAAAAGTTTAACAAATTGGCGTACTTGCAATGTCAATGTTGGTGCTACAAAATTTGTTTATTAACTATTGGATAACTAACTGCAAAATCACGATAAACATTTTTGGACACGGGTTATTGTTCATTGATTCATCTTGCAGGCGCCTGAATTTTTTCAATTTTTTATTTTTATATTTAATAAGTTCAAATAATATTTATTCATGAAAGGTCCGAAGGTGGCGAGGCTTACGCAAGCCGGAGTACCCGTTTTCGGGAGTATTTTCAACCCTCTCGGAAAATTATAAATCTTGGTCCTAGTTCCGGGAGTTGGGACCAATTAGGAAATTTCTTCCACTTCTCGAATCTTTTTTCAAATTTGAATTATCGCAGATAGTTTTTGAGATATTGGCGAAAAGCTAAATCCCCTTCTTTTTTTTCACTTAATTGTTTATAACTATTGCAATTTTTCCGAGCGGGCTTAGCATTTTCTCAAAAACTATCTACATGCCTTTCCGAATCGAATGACACCTCAATCATAATTATCGGAGAATACCCAAAAATTTCGACCTAAAAAGCACTATTTGACTAGACTACTCCTCCAAGGCTCATGTCTAATTTGGAATCACCCTATATGATCTGATTAAGAATGATTAATGTAAATTCTCATGAATTCTCAGTCTTAACAAAGATAGATTACAATAACTTCTACGACAATTATACATATTACTTATAACTCAGTTGTATAAACGACCAGGGTAATTCACGAACAGTAAAGTTTCGGCGCGGCCGAAAGTTTCGGACATTTTTTGGCCGAAACCGAAACCAAGGCTGAAACTAGATTTCTTGGCCGAAACCGAAACCGAACTTTCGATCGGTCACTAGCATAGACATAGAATAACATGGACTGGCCCTCACGTAACTTTATCACACAGTTCGTTGCGGAATACATTAGAGAGAGAGATGTTATGAAGGATAGAATAATTAAAGGCAAATAATGGTATAAAAATAATGATGTTTTTATACTATGGACAAATACACAAATTGGAAATTGGGGTATATTGGAAAAGCGGAATGAATTACAGTAAGGATATTTATGAGAAATATTTCCATATTATAAGCACAGTCATTTGTGTTATAAGTATCAAAATATTCAGAAACGAGTCTCGGATTTAAATGAAAATGTTTTGCCTTTAACTATTCTGCATACAAATCACCAAAACACATACACAATACACGAAACCAAACAATACAGTATACAAGAAAGGTCAGAGGATAAAGAAACCAATGTTTTGTATTCTGTGGTCTTGCCAAACGCCAAATTATAAGAAAATATTCATATACCGTGGTTTGCTTTTAACTATTCTGTCTTTTTTCAATGCTGATTTCAATGGTCTCTTTCTCACAACCAGTCCATGTTATTTTATGTCTATGGTCACTAGTTAATACATCTAAGCCCCTATGGTTTTATTACAGTTGATTGAAATGCGTTCTTCGGTGTCCACGAGGTTTGCGTTAATGTAACCATTTCTAACTCAACAGTCTCACATCCACGACTGCACGCAGAGACGTTAAATCAGAATTATGATTCTCATTAACGTCAGAACGATTCTCCACATAAATCTCATTATTCGAAGCTCAGCAGTCAGTGTCTGTGTTTGAGGAGCGTGAATCGATTCGGGGATCTGCGGCTAGCGCAGAATTCGAAATGAATTCGTCCTATTTCCGGGGGCACAAAGGACTCACGGACCCGGTACCGTTATCAGAATCGTATAATTGCAAGGTTCGCGTACGGATTCGCAATCAAACATAAAGGCAGAATATCCGAAGAACGAAATGATCATGATGGATACAATTATTGCTATACGGGAATATTCGGATTTAGTTGCGCTTTGTTTGACAGCATTGCATATCTGGTGTTTCCCTCGCGGATGAGTCCACACTACGAGAGATATTTTGGGGTGAGTGGGTCTGTTAATCAACAAGTCTGCTAGAAGATTTTGGAGGATACGCTCAACATCTGTTCCTGGATCATCATCGAATCTAATTTTTGCGCGTAATTTTCAAAGTTTTGCCGAAAATAGCCCCAAAACGATTATAGGTTCGCAGTGATGAAGAATTCCAGGTAAGATTAAAATATGCCGGTCAGTCGTCTTTTGCCACGATAAATTCCGAACGGAAAGAGGTAGCAACTTGCAATTTATTTTCAGTGAATATCGCGAATCCAAATGCGACGGTAAAGTTTGTTAATGGGCATAATCGGTCTAACAGTTCTTCAATAGTTGTAGGTAAACTATGGCATCGACACGAAGGAAGCATAAGCTACATGTGCGATGAGCCTCAACCCGAGGATATGTTATAAGAAAATAGGATCCTATTTTCTTAGTACATCTCCTCGGGTTGAGGTCTCATCGCACAAGTAGCTTATGCTTCCTTCGTGCCGATGCCATAGTTTATCTCCGAATTGGAGGGCCTACAGCTGAAGGCACAAAATGGTTGCTCGCTCCTGTTGTGGTATCACCTGTTTTCAGTTATCTTTCCACCTTTTCTTTGGTTTCTTGGTTGCCCTGTCCTGAAGAAGCCAACTAGCAGAAACACGTGTCGGCAGGTACCAGCAGAATGATTCTCTCTTCTCCTTTTGCGGAATTATCCGAATTCACAACCATAAAAAACTGATGCCATTATGTACTCAATACTTAACGGACTTATCGAAATATTGGAAAGCTGAGTTTGAAGAATATTTGCTGTTAGAAAGAGCTAATAGGAATCAAAATATTTGACTGTGGTGGAAAGTGATGAAAAAGTTCTTCATACACTTTCCAAGATGGCCGATGATTTATTAATGGCTACATATACCTGTTGAAAGCTTATTTTCCACAGCAGATATGATCATGGCAAAAACACGTATCATTGAAAGATGATGTGACATAAGCGTGATTACGTTCGAATTCTTGGTCATCGAGTCATTTGAAAGATGAAATTAACAGTGTTTAAAACTAAAATTAAAATGCACATGTACAAATATTTTTGTATAAGAGCGTAATAAATTTAGTTTCTAAAATGTATTCATTATTATATAAAATTTCATTTATATATTATAATATTTATTATCGTTATTCAGAATTAAGCGAGACGAGACGAGACTTAATTTTTTGGGAATTGGCGAGGCCGAGACGAGATGTGAAGCCCTAGCAACGTAAATATGTATGTACGGAGTTTGCTCCTTTCTTTTAATAATAGAAATAGATAAGTTTTAAATTTCGGAAAACAAGATTTGATGTTTTTGCTTCTGGGTTTCATGCAATGGGCAGTTCTACGGACGGAATAACCATTACGCACTACCAGCCACGGTCCTAAGTAGGGGCGGGGATGATCCCCCCCAATGTTGAACGGAGTTGGCAAATTTTCAAAGCAGTTGGAAAAAATCTGAAGCAGTTGGATACATTTCAAAGCAGTTAGAAGCCCCTCCCCCAACCCTTCACCTTCGGTTTTATCTAATCCTTCAATATGCACAATTGGTTAATATACAATAGACCTTAAGGTCGTAGTGCAAGTGCAAGTACAGAGATCTGTACAGGAAAAAAGTCAACAATAGTGGCATTAGAGAAAACTAGTTCTTTCAGCTTCACAAAATTCAAAATATTCTTGTACGTTATAAGGCTCACATTTTACTATGAAAGAATTAATTATCCTATGTAGTAATCAATGCAATGCATTCATTAGCTTCATGTACATATTATACATAGCATTGTTCTGTGTCACAGTCAACGTCAATATTGACTGTGTCATGTAATGCATGTACTCGAATGGGTCCTTATGCTACCACAAACGCAGCACTGTTTGTATTTGACCCAACAGTTAAATTATATACATATTTGATAAGACACCATGAATGTATTTGAATGGGACCTTATGCCACTGCAAACATAGCACCGTTCATTTTCGAACCAACAGTGAAAGTAAGTATGTGAGTTGAAACTAATCGTTTGATAATATTCTTGGCCAAAAAGTGTACCAGTTTATTTTGCGCTTGTTTCTACTGTCGGATTTAAATTATTGGAAATATTATTTTTTTCCTGGAGCTAAGCAGCTTTGGGCGAGTTCAGTACCTGGATGGGTAACAGCTGTGGCTATAAATTTGGACAGCACGTAAGACCTCCTGTCCACAGGGCATTCCCCCCTTTTTGGTGCTCTTGTTCCTCGGAACAGAGTGCTTATCAATTTGCCCAAATGTCTGTAATTTCCGAATTTTTAGCTGAAAATGGTCTTAAATGATTTGGTTCGACTCACTGATCAAGAATTCGTGGTTGAAATCGATTCTGTCTGGCCGTCCATCCGGCCGGCCGTTAACACGATATCTCTCGAACGAAAGGAGTTGGTGGATTGAAATTTGCAGGGTAGGTTTGGAGCGTAAATATCTCGGACGAGTTCGTTAATGGGCGAAATCCATCAAGCGGTTTCGGAGTGATGGCCGTTTTTAGTAAAAACATTTTTTATTAATATGTATTTCCGAAACAGATCACTCGATCTATAGGAAATTCAGTATGCAATTATAGAATAATGACCTTTATATGCACCCGAAGTTATGTATTGATCGGGTTACCGTAAAGTGTCAAAAAAAATTTTTAAAAATTTTTATATTTTGTTTCTACAATAATTCTCGAACAGAATGAGCTAGGCAGTTGAGATTTTCAGAGTAGGTTGGGGAGATAGATATCTCGGTTAACTTCGTTATTGGGCAAAATCGGCAACACGGTTTCGGATTAACGAAAAAAATTTTTTGGCACCTTAAAAATTACAAATTAAATTTTTTTTAAGATGCAGTTTCACCATGAAAATCCATTGATATCATTTTCAACTCTAACAAGCTAATAATTTCGGAGATATGTTAATTCGAAATTTCAATAATGAATCGTACTTCTATGTTTTCACAGAATGCTGTACTTATTTTTTTTTAGATGCAGATTCACCATGAAAATCCATTGATATCATTTTCAACTCAACAAGCTAATAATTTCGGAGATATGATTATTAGAAATTTCAATAATTAATCGTACTTCTTTGTGTTCACAGAATGCTGTACTTCTGCTTCTATCTATGAATTATAATATGATCTGTATTCCTACATGTCATCTTCTTTTCCTATGAAAGATAAACGTCAATATTATTTCTGTTTCGTTATTCTTGATATAAAATACACCTCCTGTTCTAGAAAACAAAGCATGATTGAATAGGAAATGACCAATGAAATAACCTCAGCTATCGTAGAATTATGAGGATGATATGATATTATACTTTAATGATGATAATATAATGCCCGTGGATAATCCATAAGATGATAGAAATATATTCTCTGGTAAGATACATAATCAAATTGGGTTCAGGAATATCTCCAGTAAAAACAGATCTGCAATATTGTCTTCTTGATATAATATAATTTCAGAGTAGATTTGAGGAATGAATATCTCGGATAAGTTCGTTATTGGGGAGAATCGGTCTGTTTGAATTCAATTTCTTTCATGATGCAGTTCTATCGTAAGAATCCATTTATATAATTCCCAGAGACCAATAATTTCGGAGATATGATTTGTCAACATTTTAAAAGAGCGCCAAAGCTGCTGTCCACAGGGCTTGAACCATTTTTTCCATCAAGGAGTCAATCATGATTCCATAGGTCATAATAAATAAATAACTTTATTCGACCAATCATTAAACAGATTACACAGTCTATATCACAAGCTACAGGTAAAAATAAAGTGATTCTATGTTATCAATATTATCCTGAATCTCTACTTCTAACTTGGAATAGTTGTTTTGGTATTTCATAGACATCCAATTCCCTCCAGGAGTTGATTAAACATTATTCATCTCTATCTCCTTAATGAACTTTCGTAGTTAATCGATGAATACCGTCCTAAATTAACATCGCGCCATTCAGCGTCCACCTTCGTAATTCGTTTCAGAATAACTGTGAATATTCGGAGTTGATGAATTATTTCCCACGCCCCTTTTAAATAGAAGAGCAAACAGGGCTTCCGGCCCGATTCATTCGAGTTTCGGAGAGTTGGAGCGCATTCGATAAGTTTGTATGGCCCCTCGCAGAAGGAGTTTTAACCCCAAGTTAATAACTACTTTTCGCCCGGAGTTTGGCTGTTCGGCAGTTGCAGCGAATTTCAAACGTGGTCAGATCGTGAATATTTTCGGTGGAGGAGAGGAGGTATTAGGGGGACAATTTCGTGAACCGCATGCACTTACCGACAGATTATGTATAGGGTTGCCACCTATTTTAGCGCTCTTGTTCCTCGGAACAGAGTGCTTATCAATTTGCTCAAATGTCTAATTTTTGAATTTTTTGATGAAAATGGCCTTAAACGATTTGGTTCGACTCACTGATCAAGAATCCTTGGTCGAAATCAATTCTGTCCGGCCGGCCGTAGACACGATAACTCTCGAACGAACGGAGTTAGAGGATTGAAATTTGCAGGGTAGGTTAGGAGCGTAAATATCTCAGATGAGTTCGTTAACGAGCGTTTTTAGTCAAAACATTTTTTATGAATATTTCCGGAACAGATCACTCGATCTATCTGAAATAATGCATAAAATTGTAGAATCGTGACCTTCATATACATGCGAAGTTTTGTTTTGAACGGATTGCCGTAAAATGTCCAAAAAAAATTCAAAAATTTTATATTTTGTTTCCACAATATCTCTCGGACATAATGAGCTAGGCAGTTGAAATTTCTCGGTTAAGTTCGTTATTGGGCGAAATCGGCATGATGGTTTCGGAGTAACGAAAAAAATTTTTTTTTACATTGCGAATTTTATTATTATTTATTAGGTATTAATTATTAGGTATTAAAAAAAAAATTTTTTAGGATGCAGTTTCACCATAAAAATCCATTGATATCAATTTCAACTCTAAAAAGCTAATACTTTCGGAGATAAGATTTTCAAAATTTCGATAATATATCGTATGTTTTCACAGAATGCTATAATTATTCTACCTATGAATTATTATATGATCTGTATTCATATTTGTACATGTCATCTTGTTTTCCTTTAAGAGCTAGTCAAATTCATTACAGCTATCGTAGAATTATGAGGATTATACTTTTGGTGATATTTTAATGCCCGTGAATAATCCATATGATGATGGAAATATATACTTTGGTAAGTTTATCAGAATGGATTCAGAATAGCTCCAGTAAAAACAAAACTAAATTAATATGATACAATTTTCAGAGGTCATTTGAGCAATTAATATCTCGGATAAGTACGTGGTTTTTGGCGCTCTTCAGAATTTAATTTCTTTCATGATGCAGTTCTATCATAAGAATCCATTTATATCATTCAGAACTCTGAGAAACCAATACTGCGGAGATATGATTTGTCAAAGATTGAACAAGAGCGCCAAAGCTCCTGCCACAGGGCTTTCCCCCTTTTTTGTGCAAGCAAAGTACCTTGGATATGGAAGTTAGTTAAAATTGCTTCAAGCACTGACTTGAAGTCAGGAGCTTTTGCATGCATGTTCTATTGTCCATTCACTTCCATTGGACACTCTTAATCGAATTTACCATCGATGTAGACTCAGCTTTCATAAGATCTGAAAACATTTCGTACCATTTTAAGACTTGAGTAATGTAGAGAGTAATGAGAGAATTCCTAACTCTGCAATATGTATTCTATCGGAATTGAAATTCATTACATATCAAATACAATTACAATACTAAAAAAAATAGTGCATAAATCTATCTTGCCGTATTCATTCCACTGAGTATCAGATTTGAATTCTTTTTATAATATCGGAACTCACCCAAGCCTGCTGGGATCTCCAACAATAGAGATCAGATACTGTAATAACTAACATGGTTTTGTAGTTTGGTTTTGAAGGTTCTCGCAAAATTTGAGCGATATCGGACGAATGCTTTCCGATATATAGAATTTTTTTCAATGATTTTATTAAAATTTTCTAGTGATACGATCTTCAGATTGATATAACTCCAAAACATTTTGGCCGATTATGTCTTTAACGAACTCAAATGTCGCATCAGGATACACAACCAACTCTAGAAATTGCGAATCGCTATGTATTTCCGTTCTCAAGTACTCGTGAGATGAATAATATTTTTTTATAATTTTTTTTTTAATTTTGTAGTGATACGATCCTTACAATATTTCACATACTTCTGTGCGTCAGTATTCTCCAACTACTTACCAATTATCAATTCGATCGGATCTATGGCTGGTTTTCCTGTCACGCTGACGGTCGGCGCTGATGGGTCAATATGTATGTAGCTATAGGTAGCGTTTTCGAGTCACGCAGCGCTGACGGCCGTCAGCGCTGATCTATATACGCGCACGTACGCGCCGGCGCGTCGGCGCCGCTGACTAGCTGGCGCCGACAAGCCTCCACATTCAGTGAGCCAGAGACAATAGCATCCTTCTATTTCTCAATGTGATCAGCGTGATGCTAAAAGGATCCGAGCTGACCGATCAGCGCTGACCGTCAGCGCCGACCGTCAGCGTGACAGGAAAACCAGCCTATATCGTTTTTGAGTTACCGCGGAAACTGAAAAACACACAAGAAGTACACTGCGAGCAAGACTAGTAGTCTTGATTGAAAGCTATGGTACACTCATATATTATCCGCAATGATAACTTGACTCAATGCAATATGCACATTATTCTTATACCTATCAGTTCAGCTTACTTCCAATAAAGAAAAACAAACTTGAAAATAGTATTGTAACACTAATTTCAACGTATAGAATAACTTCAACTAAGAATAAGCCTACTTGAAATGAATATAGAACTGTCTTTTAGCAAAACTTTCTTAGTTTCCGAATAAGTATAGTTATTCTCTGAGCAACTATTTCCTTAATGCAGAGTAACAAGTTATAAACTTGAAATGAGAATATTTCTAATCAAATCAATATTATTCTTAAAATTGTTTCAAAATCATCTATACTATCCCTTCGAGTATAGTGAAACCCATATCAATTTTGAAGTGTTCTTCAATTTAATTCCCTTTGAAATGAGAAACACTAAATAACATGGAGTGTCAAGTGGTACATCATAGAAAATAATTATTTTTGTTGTCCTTCCAACTATCTGATTTTTTTTTGACGACGTGATGCTTGACCTCCCATATTTGAAAATTTGAAGTTGCTCTCCAGCGTCATCTACTTAGTATCAAAATGTTATTTATTTCAAAAAATAGCATTCGGTATTTATTCAAACTAGTCCCATATCTGAGCGTCGCAATATTGAAACAATGATACTTAGTATTGTAAGCTATCTTTGTTGGAACCTTTGCCTAAGGTTGCGACGCACATATATGTAATGGGACTAGTTTGAATAAATACCCAAGACTAATTTTTGAAAAAAATATCATTATTATGATACTATGTAGATGACGCTGGAGTAAAAATTAACTTCAAATTTTCAAATATAGGAGATCAAATATCACGTTGTCAAAGAAAATTCAGATAGTTGGAAGGACATTAACAAAAAGAACTATATTCAATGATGTACCACTTGACACTCCATACCATTTGAATGTCATTCATTCCGAAAAAGAATCGGTATAAAAGTAAGTAGGGAATGCACAGAACAACATCACTATTTTTCACTTTGCAGAATTTGTAAGAGCATAATATGTCATTTATTCATTTGCACAATATTTTGCTCAGCATTTTGGTGAAACGGATTGTTATCTTTCTTGCTGCGATGTGCCAAGTTCCAAGTACAATGTTGCAGAACAGTTTGATGCAATCAGGTTCCTGAAAATGAAATTATGGGTTCCAATGAAATTATACAAAGTATATTATAAGTACTCACTGTTGAATACTTCAATTAACTCGGCCAATTCCCATTCGTTTAAAATATTCTTCATCTTCATTATTACATAATATAAACTTATAAGATCACTAGTTGTTGCCGATCGTGATCATGCTCTCTTTGGATCCTCGTCCAAAATGTCCGCCGCCAACCTTTCCACCCTGTGCAGATATGTGGATTTGCTCAATCGATAGTCGATAGTTGAGTTTATTGAGACTTGACTGCGCATATAATATTATTTCGAATAAGAATAGCCTGTTCTTGGGTGAAGTTGTACCTGAATTCATATGAGATCTCTTAGATTTCAACCATGAGAGCTATTCTCAATATAATAATTGAAACACTTGCATCAGTAGAATATTTCCTACAATCAAGAATTAATATTCTAGCTATAAAATAGTGTTCCTTGTAATTCAATGTCAAAATTAGGCTACGATCAGCTTTAAATAATTTTGGCTCAAGTCTTGCAATGATTATCAATAGAACTCAAAAGCGGTTCTTGCTTTCATTGAAGTGATCTTGTTTTATCGAGAATATAACATATATATTCATTAAAATGTATCGTATTCTTGGTGAATAAGTATAATATGTGTCTTCTCAGAATAAAAGCAGTATTTTCTACTTTCAAGATAAATAGTTTCAACTCAGGTATGAAAAAACTAGCTTTTAGAATATTTCATCAAGACTATGTGTACACTTGAATGTAAATTATGATTTTTTTCCATGCGAGAAAACAATATTTCAGATGGGTATAACTCGGAAACCGTTTGGTCGAGTATATCCAACAATGAACTTAACTATCCCATTTGGTTGCACAACCGACCCTGAAAATTACAAATCGCTATCTCTTTCCGTTCGGAATTTATCATGGCATCCATCCAGCTACTGAACTCTTTCAATGCTGCTCAGATCTCCAACAATATATATCCGATCGTTTTCTAATTTGGAACTCTAACCGTAAAGTTATATTTTGAAGCATTCCGCAAAATTTTAGCGATATCAGGCGGATAATTTCTGAGATATACCATTTTTTTCAAAGATTTTAAATGATTCTTTTGAAATTTTCTGTTGATACGATCCTCACGAAATTTCATAAACATTTGCGCGTCGGTATTCTACAACTAATTACCATGTTTAAAATAGATTGTTTTCATTTTTTTGAGTCAAGGAGGAAATGAAAACAAAATTTCCGGTAGGTATAACTCCAGAACTGTTTGGTCGATTGTGCCTATTGACGAATTAAAATGTTGCATTCAGATGCTCAACCTACTCTGAAAATTGCAAGTCGCTATCTCTTTCCGTTCTCAAGTTATCGAGGGAGCGGCCGGACAGAATCAAATTTAACCTCGAATTCTTCATCAGACAGTTGAACCTAATCGTTTGAGACCATTTTCGGAAAAAAATTCGAAAATTACATATATTTGGGCAAAATGATATCGCGTAGTTCCCTAGAACATGCGCGCAAAAAGTAGGGAAGGCACTGACGTCAGCTCAGACTTCTTTGATGCACTGGTTCAAATTCACTGGTCACTCATGGTTCTGAGTGTATCTTTTTCTTTTAAATATAACGGGTCTTTCAATGGAAACGCCCCATTTTCAAATTGATATTTCTCACACGGCAGCCATTTTTCATTTGTGACATTGACAGTTGTATTTGTCAATATCTACCATATAATCCTGGAAAGGTAGACGCTTCAACAACGTTTACAAATAATCGAAATTTATGATCAAAAATCAAGTTCTGTTACTCTTCCTTTACGTGCTTTAACATCAATTTTTGGTCGTTATAATCGACCGGATAAAACAACAATTGAACGCTTAGTGAAGAAGTTTTAAACAAATGTTATTCTTCATGATGTTAGAGTGCCAGTGAGACAAAGAAATGCAAGAAGTGAAGAGAATATTGCTACCGTACGTGAAAGTGTTGGTGAAGAACAAAATTTCTCAAGTTCTCGTCGTTCACAAGTCTTGATTTGCAGAACATGTAGTTGCAACAGGACGGTACCACTTTTCATACTGCCAATGACACAATGACTTTGATGAAAAGAAAATTCGGCGTTTCGATTATCTCGTCTAATGTAGCTCTACTTCAGGTTACATTATGTTCTTTTACCAATGAAACACCTTCTATAATTCTACAGAAAATAATCCAATCTGTCAATGTGCTGCGAACTTTTATTTCACCAGGACATTAATTCCGAAAGAATAATAAATTCATCGGGATAATTAGTTACATCAAGATGAATTTAAAACCATTTATCTCACAAAGTGTAATCTAGGAAAGCAAACCGAAAACGAAGAACAATTAATCCGCGAATAAGAGAAATTTATGTTGAAGTCGTGAAGGAGTTGGTGAGAAATGTTCACGAAATTGCTTTTCTCTGAACGACTTTGCTGAATCGATTAATCCATTCGATAGTTTCTACTCTTATTGTTCTCTTAAATTGAATGAAGTGAATATTAATGAGGAATTAATGAAATGAAGCTCATGAAAGATATATCCATTAAATGACAGAATGGCGAATGCGCACGTATATTTTCTCTGCGCGCTTGCTCTCCTGAACGTGGTGCTTATCATTTTGATCGAATTTTCGAATCATTATAGAGAATTGATAATTGAATTTTGCAGGGTAGATTTTGGGCATAACTATCCAAGTTATTTTTGTTAATGAGCAAACTCCGCCGATTGTTTTCGGAGTTAAACCCATCTGACATTTTGTTTTCCAATATCTCGAAGAATACGGATCTGATCGGTAGTTGGTAGGAAAATACTGGCATGAAGACTTATCCACTATCCATTAGATATCACTGACAATTTTCAATAGCTTTCCAACACTTATTTTACAGCCAATTTCTAGATTTGAACTCGATCGGTTTTATATTGTTTGAAATATTTTTTTTTGTTCCAGGAAGTCAAGCAAACTTGGGCGAGTTCAGTATAACTGTAGCAGTGACCGCTGTGGTTATGAATTTGAACAAGTGCACCAAAGCAGACTGACCGCACGTCTGTGGCTCACAGGAACTTGAAAGGGGTAAATTACAGAGGGGATATTGAGGGCACAATGTAATTCATCACAAACAGAAGTTGGAACAGCAAAGAAGCTGAATTTTTTGCATTTCTTATATCTTTTTTACGTTTATAAAAAAATCCACATTAGGTAGGTACAATCTTTTGTAATTTATAATTTGAGAGAAGATTTGCTCATTAAATGGTTTCCTTCTGGGTTTTCTCTCCCAAACTCTGAAAAATATCTATAACCCAGAAAGAAACCATTCAATGATGAATATACCTCCCACAGTGTCCTTTAATGGTTACTTAGAAGATTTGATATTATTATTATTATTAGAACTCTTTATTGCTTGAACTAAAGAAAGTACATGATGTTTTATATAATGTGCAATAGGTGGGCATATCGCCAAGCGATATCTTCCTGCCAACCTAACTTATTTTGAACTAAAAAATATTTTTCAATTTCATAATGTAATACATTATTTATGAGAGATTCCATAAATTATTTTGTTCATTTCTTCATACAGAAAAATCTGGTAAAATTGATGAGTGGTTTGAAATGACCGCCAACGTTAGTTTTTAAATTTCGCGCCAAATAAATCATTCAGCACCCCGACATCAGGGGGCGCTATATTTAGATGCCATACAATTTGTTTGAAGTTTTCACATCTTCTTGGGTATATTCTATGCGTCACAGTGATCCGCAGCTCCGGGAAAATCCTGTCACAACAAATCTATACTTTGCTGGCAGGACACTTCACAATTTCGGAAAATTCAATGCGTAATTCCGAATCGAAGA
Source organism: Halyzia sedecimguttata (assembly GCA_937662695.2). NCBI lineage: Eukaryota > Metazoa > Arthropoda > Insecta > Coleoptera > Coccinellidae > Halyzia > Halyzia sedecimguttata. The sequence continues at coordinate 119,921,734 of OW569411.2, forward strand.
CATAAATCCGAAAAAACTTATGCAGGTTCATTAATTCAACATCTAGAGTTTTCAGTTTGAATTCGCCGGATATTCACGCCGCCTGAGAACCATTTCAATTCATCTCCATTCTAACCAATCACGAATGAAACCAATCGAAAATTTAAAAGCTTCCCCTTGCATGTCGCATTTTTGGTAGTCATTAAGGGGCACACCCTAACCAAATTTAGGTGGGAGATGGCAATTCCTGCTTTTCCACTAACGAGTTAATTTTACATATCACTAACTTGAAGTGAGTCGTTGAAGTCCATATCTCAATCAATTTGCTGGATGGGGTGGGTGTATATTAGGGGAGTATCATCCTATACGCTGTATGCTCATTAATTAGCTATGTTTGTTGATTTAACACTTGGTATCATCAATTAATACATCCGTCGATTATTTAAGTGTTTTTTCAAAATAAAAGCTGAATTTTTAGAAGTTGAATAGCGGACCGGAAAGACGTTGGATTCTCGTTGGATTGCCTGCTATCAGCGGGATCAGTCAAAGTTTTTTTCCATTTTCGAATTTTGGATATGAAAAACCGGGTAGCATTAACATTGGGGTAACACTGACATAATTACCTAATTATTGCGAATTTTAAAAACTACCAACCATACCACGCCTTTCCGTATGATTTCAAGAAAAAAATTGGTTCAAGCCCTGTGGACAGGAGCTTTTTGGCGCTCTTGTTCAAACAGACAAATGATATCTCCGAAAGTATTGGTTTCTCAGATTTGGGAATTATATCAATGGATTTTTATGATAGAACTGCATCATGAAGGAAAATAAATAAAAAAAAAGCGTCGTTCACAAAAAAATGCTTCAAAAATTATCAGAGCAATCTGCAATGCTTTAATGCTTCAATACTCCAAAAAGTGTCATTAGATTTATTTATCAAGATTATCTGCAATGATTCAACCTCGTGGAATGGGTTGTTGCAACTTACACTCGGTGCATAGTTTTCAAAACTCGAAATACCTAAAGAAAGTATCATCGTACTGTCTAGAGCAAGGCTGGACACAATAGTAGCAGATTGTCCATTTATTCCTGATATTTGAGTAGGTACAGGCTGACGAACAAATTATTTTAAAAGTTCAAAATATATTAATAAAATACTATCCCCTTTTCATAATTCAAAATTTAATAGTTCATACCACTAAAACATTCTTTTCTGTATTATGGACCTTAGCTCAAGAAAAAATGTTTGATACACAAATGTAGATCCATATTTCAGTATTTTTTTGCTAGCAACATTATGAAAATACTTTATATAGGTACATGTCTCACTACTTAAGGAAGTAAAAGGTAATATTAACCTCAGTGGTCAACGAACAGTAATTTCTTTTGATGATTCCATTATGTTCTTCTTTCCTATTGCCTTCATAAACTACATCATTGAAATGATCCAATTCTAAATCTTCTGAAACATCATCGCCAATATTTATATATAAATTATTCAATATGTATTTTATTTTGGGTTACAAAACAGTCTCGTATATATTCACAAATTCAAGAATCGGATACTTGTTTTCCAACAGAAAATATTTTCAAACTACGAATTGACAATCTTTAATAGCTAGATAATGTGACATTTATGAACAGTGAACACAGAAAGATTCTGTGCTCACATTCTGTGAATACATAGAACTTACGATGTATCATTGAAATTTTGAAAAATCATATCTCTAAAAGTATTAGCTAGTGTCCGACCGAAACTGGTTTTTCAGCCGAAACCGAAACCGAACTTTCGGCCAAGGTCTCAGTTTCGGCCGAAACCGAAACCGAAACCGAAACTTTATATTTCATACTGAAATCTACTGTATTTTTTACAATTTTATTTGCATATACATAAAAACAGTTAAGCAGTGTTAAATAAAATAAAAAGAAAACTTTTTTGATATCTTTATTTATTATTTTGGTAATACCAAGTTAAAAAAATCAGTCGAAGTATACAGGGTAATTCCAAATAAGACGTCAACCTTGGAGGAGGTGTTAGTATGGATAATTTGCTGTGGTTTGAGCCATTTTTATTGATGACGAAAAATCAACAGTTTCCAAGATATTTGAGTTCTGGTTCTGATGAAAAAGAATTAGTATGATTCGAAAGGGAATGTAAGAAGCAAATAGAGAAAAATAACGAATTCAATATTTTTTTGTTGCAAATGAGCTCGAAATTTCTTTAGAAAATGTATTCATAAATTATGTTCCACCATTCCATATAGGCAAGCACATGCCGTCTTTCTGATATCTTCAGTTGTTATTTTCCGCCTGAAATTTACTTACGCTGTCTTTTGATACACATTCACTATTTTATATGCCGGACATTCAAAAGGTTGCTTACTTAAAATCTGCTGAAACGAAACTAGTTATGCAATCTAACGAAATCTTTTATAGAATGAAGAGGGAATTTGGCAAGTTTTTAAAATAATTTTGGCATACAAAGTTGTGAAATTCGAAAGTTGCAGACAATTTGATATTAGAAATTGATTTTTCATTTATTCATATAACACATTTCAAACCATACTAATTCTTTTTCAACCTCCTATACAGCATAGTTTCGATTTTTTCGTACATATCATATCCTTTTCTGATGAAAATAAACCAAAATTATCACCAAATTTGGTCAACGTAGAAAAAATGGACGAAATATGAACTAAGTTCAGAAATCTTTTAAAAATCACCTGAACTCCAAAAACTGTTGATTTTCGGTTATTAATAAATATGTTTTAAACAACAGCTAATGAGACATACTAACTCCTCCTCCAAGTTTCACGTCTTATTTTGAATCACCCTATGTAATCTAATTAATAATCATTAAAGTGAATTCTCATGAATTCTCAGTCTTAACAAAGATAGATTACAATAACTTGTACGACAATTATGTATACCTACTTTTAACTCCTGGCCAAACGACCAGGATAATTCACGAACAGTCAAGTTTCGGCCCGGCCGAAAGTTTCGGCCACTTTGGGTCGAAACCGAAACTAAGGCCGAAACTAGATTTCTTGGCCGAAACTGGCCGAAACCGAAACCGAACTTTCGGTCGGACACTAGTATTAGCTTGTTATAGCTGAAAATGATAACAATGGATTCCTATGATGAAACTGCAGCTTAAAAAAAATTGAATTCAAAAGTTGTAATGTAAAAAAAAATGTTCGTTGCTCCGAAACTATTAGGCCGATTTTGCAATAACGAACTTTACCGAGATATTTATCCCTCAAACCTAAACTGAAAATTTCAACTGTCTAGCGCATTTTGTTCGCAAGTTATCGTATTAACGACCACGGATTCTTGATCAGTGAGTCGAACCAAATCGTTCAAGACCACTTTCATCAAAAAAATCGAAAATTACAGACATTTCGGCAAATTGATAAGCACTCTGTTCCGACAAACAAGAACGCCAAACATTAAACAAAATTATTTGGGACGATATTAATTCATAAATGTAGTTCAAGATATGTGACTAGTATGTACTTTGAAAATATTTCCTCATTTTTCAGAGCTCCACAGACATTTTCATAAAATTGTGTCAATGTTACACGCTTTTACCTTTCTGGTGACAAGAGCGATTCGACATAATCGAACCGAGTTTATCATCCCATGACCCACAGGAAAGATACCTGCACATTGTAACAATGGCACTCATGGACAATCATTTTTCTCTAGCAACAGAAAATTCCCGGTATCGGAACCAGAGAGAATAACTTTCCCCGTCAGGAAGAAACCATAGCAGGCGCAGATACATGAACCTATTTTTTAGTTTTCGCCAAGTGTTTCAATTATGTTAAGATGAGGCGTTGTTTTTGAGATATCAATTCAATTTTTACAACGGCAATTCCAAACACATTGAGGAAATATAATGAAATTAGGAATTAGGAATTAAATAAAACATTTCACATTTTTTTGTACAATTGGAATTATGTTTATGAAATGATATAGTTTGCTGGTGAACTACTTGAGCATACATCAAAAATCAAGTAGGCCTGAAACAAGACACCTGTTTGTTCACATTTATGTGTTATTATGAAGAAATTTCACACGCAGTCGTTAAAAATTATCGCTCTTGTGTCATTATCCCCGAAAATATTGAATAATTGAATAATAAGAAAATTGATTCAAGCATTGACGTGAAGTCAGGAGCTTTTGCGCGTATGTTCTATTGTCCATTCTCCTGTATTGGAACCACTTAATCGAATTTACCATGGTGAATTAGATTAAGTGTGTCCAATACAAGATCCAATACAGGAGAATGGACAATATAATACTTCACGTCGGTGCTTGAACCAATTTTTTTTTCGTAATTTTTTTTTTATTTTCTAGGGGTACGGTTTTTACAAAATTTTACACAAGTCTTTATTATTGTACAACTAGTTAATAAGCTTCAATTCGATCGAGTCTATATTTTTTGAGATATCGAGGAAATAATATTCCAGGTGGGTATAACTCCGAAACCGATGGACCGATAGATTATGACCAAAACCGAGCATATCTCTCCCATTGGGATGTGCAACCTACCCTGAAAATTGCAAGGCCTTATCTCTTTTCGTTCGAAAGTTATCGAGGCGACGGTCACCCATCCAGCTGCTGAACTCACACAAGGCTGCTCGGATCTCTAACAATATAGATCCGATCGTGTTCAAACTTGGAACTTGGTAATAGAGTTAGGTTTTGAAGGCTCTCGCCAAATTTCAGCGATGTCGGATGGATAGTTTCAGGTATATAGATTTTTTCAACGATTTTTAAAAATTTTCTAGTGATACGATCCTCACGAAATTTTGCAAGAATTTTTGCGTTAGCATTCTACAACTGACAACTATGCTTGAATTAGATCGTTTTTTTATTTTACGAGTTATTGAGGAAATAACAACCAAATTTCAGATGGATATAGCTCCAAAACCGTGTGGCCGATTATGCCTATAAACAAACTCAAATGTCCCATTCAGATGCACAACCTTACCCAAAAATCTCAAGTCGTTTCTCTTTCCGTTCTCAGGTCATCGTGACCTAAGTGCTATTTTTTGATAATACTTTTAAAATTTTCTAGTGATACGATTCCCACAAAGTTTCACAAACGCCCTTAGTTTTGCATCCTCCAACTACTCACCAAGTTTCAATTCGATCGGACTTGTATTGGTTGAGAACAAAATTATTACTCGGAAACCATTGGGCTGATTATGCCCACTAACGACCTTGTCCGTCGTATTGGGATGCGCCACCTAGCCTGAACATTTCAAGTCGCTATATCTTTCCGTTCTCAGGTTATCGTGGCAACGGACGGCCGGCCGTACAGAATGAAATTTGACCTCGAATTCTTCATCAGGGAGTCGAGCCCAATCGTTTGAGATCATTTTCGCAAAAAATTCGAACATTATAAACATTTGGGCAAAATGATAACTCGATGTTCCTCAGAACATACGCGCAAAAAAGATATTGATCGTATCTCTTGAATGAACGAATTCGACTTCCGAATTCAACCGAGTTTTCAGCATGAACTACGACATTTTTCACGCGGAATATTGAATTATGTATGTTTACTCATATTTCTCGTCTGGTTACGGATGGAACTTGAATTTGAAATGGAGATGTGTTTTCCGCCAAAGTGAAATAGATTCTGCATTTACTGCCGCAAAGGAATTCACAAGTAAAATGCTTTGTTCAATTTATATTTATTTTCGGCAGTATTGAGATTCGTAATAGCCTTTTTGGCACGCTTGTTCTCCTGAACAGAGTGCCTATCATTTTTACCCAAATGTTTATAAAGTTCGAATTTTCGGGAATGGTCTCAAACGATTAGTTTAGACTCACTGATGAAGAATCCGAAGTCAAAATCAATTCGGTTCGGTCGTCCCTGAGCACGATTACTCTAGGTCGAAATAAGTTAGAGAGTTTAAATTTGCAGTGCATATTTGAAGTCCAAATGGGCCAGTTTAGTTCGTAAATGGGCAAAATCCACCGAGTGGTTTCGGAGTTATAGCCATCTGAAATTTTGTTTTCCAAATTACTCGAAAAATACCGATCCGACCGAATTAAAGCTCGGTAGTTGAAAAATACCGAAACGAAAACTTATGCAACATTGCTTGAGGATCATATAACTAGAAAAAAAATCCTTTATCTAAGAAACTATCCGTCAGATATTGCTGAAATTCTGGGAGAGCCTTCAAATCCTATTTTTACAGCACAGTTCGAGATTTAAACTCGAACGGATCTATATTGTCGGAGATATTGGCAAAATATCAAAATATGAAAACGGTTGCAGTGTTACACTTTACACCACTTCATTATACTCGAACAACGAAATTGTCGACAATTTTTGATATTTGACGTGAAGTCGAATGAAATGATGATATATTTAGAAATGTCATGTCTATATGGCAGTAAAATTGTCGACAATTTAGTTGTTCGAGTATAATAAAGTGGTGTAAAGTGTAACACGTGTTACACTTTACACCACTTTATTATACTAGAACAACGAAATTGTCGACCATTTTTGATATTTGACGTGAAGTCGAATGTCGATGTGGTAATTTTTATAAAAGAAGTGCAATTTACTGAAAACATTTTAAATCGATATTTGATACCTATATAATATAAAACAACAAACAATGAGAAAGCGTTAGTAACTCAAAATCTTTAAGAATTTTCCTGATTATCACAAGTTTTTCCAATACAAAAAAATAATTGTCAGTTTCAGAGGAGGTTGGAAATCAGTTATTTAGTTCCATTTATATCGATATTTAAAAACATTCCGTTGGTCAAAGTGAATTAAATATGGTATATTGGACGTAGTTTGATGAATGAAACAGATATTTTCAGATCAACGATGCTGAAGTAGATATTGTTCGTTCTCTACTGAATGGAGGTTGTATTTGTGGAATTAATCATACATTGAGATATAAACTCAATAAGTACTGGCTCCAAATGCTTAAAATAGGATATATTGGAGTTATTCTAATGAATTGGAAAGAATATCTTCGGAATATATATGAAATACGATAATAGATTATTTGATTTCCCAGAACAGTTCTATAGATAAGTCCATATCTATCTATCTTCTTTTTACCATTATCACTCTATGTTCAGTAGAATGAAGTTTCAGTTAGGCTATAATTGTATATGTTCAACGACATTATTGGTTGAGTTGAAGAAATTATGATGTAGTTGCACCCTGATTAAGAATAAAAATATTATATTGGGTTGTTGCTGGATTTATCCCCATTACATAAAAATAAAGCAAGCACTAAGCACGCTGCCCAGAACTAACATGACCCGAAGTTGCATAGAGATATCTTCACAAAAACTTTCCCCTATCAAGAATGTAGATCCAAGTTTTGTTTTTATAATTTTACTCCAGCGACGAATATGCACATAGTCAGTTATTTGAGCTTATTCACAAAGCCAAATAAAGACTCATAAATGTTTGAATACGTTCAAGTACTCAGCTGCTGGTTTGGATCTTCAATCAATGATAATATTGTTGTTGGAAAGGTCTGTATGCGTTGTATTCATTTGTAGAACTTTAATATGAGTAAAAATTCATTTATTTCAGGTTAAACATTCACTGTATTTATATGGCAGGGCTTGGTGAGCTTTGTAGGCATGTTGGTGCTATTCTTTACGCAGTGGAATATACATCAATTAATACATCAATACTTCTCGTAATGATTTAAGGAGCTTGTGCAATGGTTAGAAAGGAGGAATATCAGGTACTGAAGTATGTTTTTTACAGAGATTTTTATGTATGATTCAGAAGTGAAATTACCCTCCATGACACCAGATGAGAATTTTTGAAACATCAAGGCATTTTTTGTAATATAATATTGACCTCTCTGGCCAAATAATTCAACATTTTAATATTTGATAATAATTAAGGGATAAATTTACGTTTTTTCTAAAATTGAGGATAGCATTATTACGTGAACCTGAATTCACAATTCACGAAACAGCAAAATGCTGGCATTTTTATTCATAACAGTCATAATATAATAACAAAGAAATACTTGAAAAACACGAATTAAACATGCTTCAGACGCCATTAAACAGGTGATTCTGACAGACTGCACCATTCATAGAATATTAACAATTTCAATGATTTCATAACATTTTCTTGATACGCTCTGGCTATACATTTTCTGCCAAAATTTTCTATGACTGATGGCTCCCGAATTATGAACATAGAGTAAAAACTTGGACTACAGACGAAAATTAAAATAAATCGATATATTTTTAATCGATGGAATTCGTATGGAATTCGAAACGAATTTTTTAAACGCTTTTAACCTACTTTGGGATTAGAATTCGGGATCCCATTCAGAGTACCGTTCAAAGCACCGCATTTTCCGAATATTTCACTATAAGCAAAAAGGAAGAAATTTAATTTAAATCGCAGAGAGGTCTCCAATATCATGCTTATCGTTATTCTATGACAGAAATATGTCACTAAAGAATTCGTTAACATCATGTCTTCTAGAAATACCCAAATGTCAGACACAGAATACCCGTATCCCCGCTGACCTGGCCCTGAAAGGAATCCTATTTTCATAAAGATGTGTCTTGAATAAACCGGGGGATAGCTCTGAAATAATCGAAATATCTTGTCTGAACAGGAATGTTGACCCAAGTGAGGCTCTTACGCTATCCATCGTAGAAATCAGACACGTCTCGTAAGACGGGCATTTTGATTCAACCAACAATGTTTGTCTCAAGGTAATATGGATTTTTGTCAGTGCGATGTTATGTGGCAAATAAGTGGTTTGAATGATAAGAGGTACGTTTAAAAAATTCTTAAAAAGCACTGACGGGAAGTCGGGAGCTTTTACGCGCATGTTTCCTTTGTGTTTTCACACCTTACCATCACGAAAGTCTGCATGAAGCTTCAAGCCATCTTTTTCATCTGAGTACTAATTTCATTTCCATAATTCCATCGGATCTGTATTTTTGAAAGTATTGGAAAAAGAAAATTCGGCTTGTAGGTTTGTGCGGAATTTCAGCAGAATCTGACAAATAGTTTTTGAAATAGGTACATATATAATCTCTCTCTCTCTTTCTCTCTGCTCCACAAAAGTTGAGGAAGCTCCGAAATTTTTAAACTGTTTCAAATTTTTTTTACCAATTTTTTAAATATGAAAAATTTGAATATTCACTCACTCATCAAACTAATTCCTTTGTCCAGTTCTTTATAAGTTTTATTTTTATACATTTATGTTTAGTAACTATTTGTACTGTAAAATCAGTTCACTCAAAAACTTGAAAAATAAAGTTCATTGAAGAGTATGGCCTCCTCAAACATCAACCATAGCTTGACAACGCCTTTGCATACTTTCGATCTGATTTTTGAAGTAGCCTTGATCAATTTGCCCCCGGAGTTGCGGTAAAAGCCGCCTGAGTTCTTCAAGTGTATATGGAGATGGTTGATGATAATCTAGAGCTCTTCGTAGCTGATCCCAAGCGTGTTCAATGTGATTAAGGACTGGCGACCGAGGGGGCAGGGCCAAATTTAGAATACCATGGAGCTTCATCGACAATTATCGCACCATAAATTAGAAATTTAGCCCAATAACAGCAGGAAATAACGAAATAATATTGTCAATGATTTGTTCTATATAAACCTGCGCATTCATGGAAACATCAAGCCCCAAAAATTATGTACGACCATTGAAACAAATTCCTCCCTAAACAGTAACTGTACCACCTCTGAACGGATGAACATTTTGAATTGATCTGCGATTTCTGGTCCATACCCGAACACGCCAACTATCTGCAAACCGTCTATATCTCGACACATATCTCCATTGAACGTTTCAATTCACGTGTTCATTGGTCCATTCCAATTGAAGTCCATTTAAACAAATGCATCCCCAAACAGTAACTGTACCACATCTGAACGGATGAACATCCTGAACCGATCTGCGACTACTGGGCACCAGAAGATGGTTCCATACACGAACACGCCGACTATCCGAAAACCGTCCATATCTCGACTCATCTGTCAACAATGTCTCTTATATAAAATTAAAAAACACATGTCAGACCAGCTTTTCCTGCTCCTTAAGTCGTACCTGACCGATAGGTATTTCCAGGTGAAAGTGGATGAGGCACTCTCAGATTTTCATCCCATACAAGCTGGAGTCCCACAAGGTAGCGTACTAGGTCCCATTTTGTACCTCATTTTTACTGCAGACATCCCACAAACCAACGACACCTTGCTTACTTCATTTGCAGATGATACAGCTATAATGTCAACAAACGCTGATCCAACAGAAGCATCGCACAAGCTCCAATTACACCTGGACTTGCTACAAAAGTGGTTTGTGAAGTGGAAGATCAAGGTCAACAATAGCAAATCCGCACACATCACCTTCACTCTGAAAAAGAGCACTTGCCCCCGAGTCTGTTTCAACCAAGCCCCAATTCCTGTGAAAACAGAAGTCAAGTACATTGGACTCCACCTGGATGATAAATTAACATGGAAAAGACATATTAAGGCCAAAAGAAGACTGCTAGACCTCAAAGTTAAAAAAATGTATTGGCTTCTGAAGAGAAAATTTCAACTATCCTTGGAAAACAAAATTTTAATTTACAAGTGTATACTGAGACCAATTTGGACATATGGGATCGAGCTCTGGGGATGCAGTAAGCCAACAAATACAAAAATCCTCCAAACATTTCAATCCAAGACCCTGAGAATGATGTCTGATGCCCATGGTATGAGTCAAACAAAACTCTGCACAACGATCTAAACGTACCCTACGTAACAGAGGTAATAAAACATTTCTCTACAAAATACGAGACACGCACTAACGATCCCGAAAACCCTCTCATCAATGAATTATTGCACACCAACTATCCAAGACGACTCATGAGAACCTGGCCAGAAGATCTGAGTAGATGAAACGCAGTAATCTGTCGCTGGACGGTACCTGTCTCAAGTCTTTTACTTACATTAAATTTACTTATTACTTATTGAGTAGATTGTAAATTTACATTGAATGAATAAATAAAAAAAAATCTGTGAACAATATACAGTGTGTTTCAAAAAGTACGCACCAAGAGAAAATATTCTCACCTGTATAATTTTTTGAAATTTTGGTTTTCGGGAAAGTTGGTGCTCAAGAAACGATGATTTTCGACATATATGTCATTGATCGTTTTACTCTGCAAACCTGTCAAAATTGAAATTTTCTTAGAAAAATTACCAAAAGATGTAGGAAGCAGAACAATATCAAAAAGTTTCTCAAATAAATGTTGCTCAGAATTTCATTTTATATACCAAACTGCCAAATTTCATAGTGAAATTCCGAATTTTTTGATATTCATATTCTGATGACAGCACGTTAGAGGGAGCTGTGGGCTTTGCGGAAATTTGAAAAATAATTCAGAATGTAATTCCAATGAAAGAGAAATTATCACAATTCAAATAAAGTTTATATTAATTCAATGTTCCTCATAAATTATGATTTCTATGGTGAAAACCCCACAATCTTGGTACAAAACGAATTATTCTTGAGAAATTGAATGCGCAAAGAGCTAATATCTCCCTAATTATTTTTGGAACATCATAAGAAATTATCCGCCTGTCAACTCGATTTCATTTTCACAGGTATCTTTGTTTTAGATGAGGTCTGTATTGCTGTTTTAGTGGTATTTGAGTGAGTATTTGAGAAAATATATTCAAAAGCGTTTTTACAGGGTTTGGAGAATTATTCTTCAGATATAAAATCGAAGAATTTAATTTCTTATGATGTTCCAAGAATAATTAGCGAGATATTAGCTCTTGAGTAATTCCATATAAAATCGTCTAAAAATAAAAAAAATTGTTACCGACCCATTTTAGAATTTTGTTTAACTTTGAGGAACTCTTCCTTAGGGTCCCAAAGTACAAAATTTACACGAGTTTGATTTTTACTAGCGCTTGTTTTTGCCTATTTAAATAAAAACTTCCCAAAATCGATATTTTTAAGCTTTATCAACTTTTGCTTTAAAATTTTTCTGTTTGAAGATATCTATATAATCAAAGCGGAATTCTTCGGGGAAAAGATAGTAGTTTAAGTGTAGGTAACGATAATTGGCTCAATCAATACCTTTGAATAATGGCAGCGTGCTAAAAATGAGTGTTTTTTACTCATTTTTCGTAAATTTCAATCGACTCTGGTGTCTTAACTATTGAGAATTAAAAACTTATGCTGCGGGGGAATTAAGTAACATATCATAGATAAAATTCAGCCATGGGTCGACCTGAGCTGCCCACTCTTAATAGAAGAAAACTTTGCTTGAAATTTTGAAATTTAAAAAAATCCCATTATTGAGGTTATAAAACGAATGTGTTGACTGTGAAATAAAAATCTAAAACTCACAGAATCTACTGTTCTTACCTCCAACTTTGAATGACTACATCATTTGTTTTGTTATTTTTATGTTTAGTGCATGTACGAGCTGTTTTTTTACAGCGAAAATTTGGATGATTTTAGTAATGGATAAAAATTACTTTTCATCAAAAAGAATTATGAATGTGAAAAAAATTTTCAAGTTTTAGTAGGTCTACTTAAACTTGAAAAATTTTTTCACATTCATAATTCTTTTTGATGAAAAGAAGTTTTTATCCATTACTAAAATCATCCAAATTTTCGCTGTAAAAAAACAGCTCGTACATGCACTAATCATAAAAATAACAAAACAAATGATGTAGTCATTCAAAGTTGGAGGTAAGAACAGTAGATTCTGTGAGTTTTAGATTTTTATTTCACAGTCAACACGTTCGTTTTATAACCTCAATAATGGGATTTTTTTAAATTTCAAAATTTCAAGCAAAGTTTTCTTCTATTAAGAGTGGGCTGCTCAGGTCGACCCGTGGCTGAATTTTATCTATGATATGTATACTTAATTCCCCCGCAGCATAAGTTTTTAATTCTCAATAGTTAAGACACCAGAGTCGATTGAAATTTACGAAAAATGAGTAAAAAACACTCATTTTTAGCACGCTGCCATTATTCAAAGGTATTGATTGAGCCAATTATCGTTACCTACACTTAAACTACTATCTTTTCCCCGAAGAATTCCGCTTTGATTATATAGATATCTTCAAACAGAAAAATTTTAAAGCAAAAGTTGATAAAGCTTAAAAATATCGATTTTGGGAAGTTTTTATTTAAATAGGCGGAAACAAGCGCTAGTAAAAATCAAACTCGTGTGAATTTTGTTCTTTGGGACCCTAAGGAAGAGTTCCTCAAAGTTAAACAAAATTCTAAAATGGGTCGGCTTTGTCAATTAGACGATTTCAAATGGAATGACTCTCTTTGCGCATTCAATTTCTCAAGTATAATTCGGTTTGCACCAAGATTGTGAGGCTTTCACTATAGAAATCATAATTTATGAGGAACATTAAATTAATATTAACTTTATTTGAATTGTGATATGTCTCTTGCATTGGAATTACATTCCGAATTATTTTTGAAATTTCCGCAAAGCCCACACTTCAAAATATCAATATCAAAAAATTTCTGAATTTTCAATTTTCAAATTTTGCAGTTTGGTATAAAATGAAATTCTGAGCAACATTTATTTCAGGAACTTTTTGATATTGTCCTGATTTCTACGTCTTTTGGTAATTTTTCTAAAAAAATGTCAATTTTGAGAGGTTCGCAGAGTAGCACGATCAATGACATATATGTCAAAAATCATCGTTTCTTGAGCACCAACGTTCCCGAAGACCCAAATTTCGATAAACTATTCGGGCGAGAAAATTTTCTCTTGGTGCGTACTTTTTGGAACGCACTGTATACCTCCATTGATCGTTCTAATTCACGTGCTCATTGGCCCATTCCAATCAATATACTATGAGATTTACATTATTTGAACTTTAGAAAAAGCAGATACCAGTTCAGAATATGTTTTTCACCATAGATGCTACACTACAAATCCAATCGAACTGAAGCTTGTAGCTTTGTGCAGAATTTGACAGATAGTTTCTGCAATATCACATATAAAAAATTTCTAGTGACACGATCCTCAGGAAATTTTGTAGAAATTTGATGTATTTGTTTTAGTTATTGAGGGAACAATATATAATGATCCCCCCCCTAATGTTTATTGAAAATTTGAAAAATCATATCCCCGAAAGTATTACCTTAATAAAGTTCAAAATGATATCAATGGATTCTTATGATGAAACTGCATATTAAAAAAAAAGAATTCGAAATTTGTAAATTTCCTAAATCATTCTGCCAATTTTGCCCAATAACAAACTCAACCGAGATATTTATCTTCCAAACCTACTCTGAAAATTTCAACTGTCTAGCACATCCCGTCCGAGAGTTATAGTGTTAACGGACGGCCGGACAGAATCGATTTCGACCATGGATTATTGATCAGTGAGTCGAACCAAATCGTTTAAGACCATCTGCGATTTCTGAGCACCAGAAGATGGGTCCATACACGAACACGCCGACTATCCGAAAACCGTCCATATCTCGAGTCATCTGTGAACAATACAGACCTCCATCCTTCACAAAAGTCGTCGAGAATAGAGATAAACTTCTCGAAGTCTTCGACGAACTGTTTCATACGAAACCAAAACACCACTATAGTTCAAAAGACGCCGTTGCATGGTTAGACAAGTACTCAGAGGCTCTCTACGGATATACACAGTCAGAAACTGATCTTGTGCAGGAGTGGTAGATCTGGGGCGTCCTCTTCTCGGTCTTTCGGTAACGTTTCCAGTTTCTCGATACCGATGGACGAGCCTGGAAACGACGCTTTCAGTAACTTGAAAGAGATTCGCAACATCTCTCTCCTGTCTCGATCATACCAATAGCGCTATTGGCTTCACCCGCACTGAGTTTGTGTCTAGGCATTATTGCAAATAGGGAATCCAATCCCGCAAATGCTGGATCCCGCAAATGCGGGATCCCGCTGAAATTCTGCGGGATCAACATTGCGGAATTTTCCGTGCGGGTTTGCGGGACTCAATATTAAAATTCCGTATTCGAGAATGAGAGCGCAAACATCCCAGAAAAAGAAAAAGTACTTTTTCGTCTGTTGTGGTCACTATGAATACGGCATGATACGGTTCAATACAAGCATAAGTGCCTGTAAGAATAACTGTCAGTCGCTGTGGTCACTATGAATTTAGCATGATACTGTTCAATACTAACATCCATATGAGAATAACTGTCATTTGCTATTGTGAAATTATTGAAGAAGTCCGAAATTCATAAAAGTATGTGGAGGTCGACGAAAAAATGAAATATGCACCTTGGCGAAAAACTGTCTATTGCCTCGCCTGCTTGCTATCCTTGGCTCCTCCTCGGATAGCAATTTGCAGACCCGACAATAATAGGCAGTTTTTGGTCATTGGTACATACAAAACCTCATTTGCTACAACTAAAGTATGTTTTTAATTGCATAAGTCCTTTTTTCGCGTGAAGAATTCGAGGTCAAATGTGATTCTGTCCGGCCGGCCTTGGCCACGATAACTTGAGAACGGAAAGAGCTAGCGAATTGTAATATTCAGGATAGGTGGCACATCCCAATGAGACGGACAAGTTCGTTAATGGGCATGATCGGCAAAATGGTTTCCCAGTGACAATTTTGTTTTCAACCAATACAAATCCGATCGAATTGAAACTTGGTGAATAGTTGTAGAATATAAACCTAACCACGTTTGTGAAATTTCGTGAGAATCGTATTACTAGAAAATTGAAAACAAATTATTAAGAAGTATTTTTTATGTCACGATAAACTGAGAATGGAAAGAGATCGGCCAAACGGTTTTGGAGTTATAACCATCTGAAATTTGGCTATTATTTCCTCAATATTTCGAAATTCAAAACCGATTAAATTCAAACATGGTTATTAGTTGTACAATGCCAACGCAAAAATTCTTGCAAAATTTCGTATCAGTAGAAAATTTTCAAGTTATCATTGAAAAAACCATCAGTAACTATTCGTCCGACATCGCTGGAATTATGCGAGAGCCTTCAGAACCTAACTCTACTGCCAAGTTCCAAGTTTGAACACGATCGGATACATATTGTTGGAGATTCGAGCAGCCTTGTGTCAGTTCAGTAGATGGATGAGGACCTTTGCCTCGATAACTTTCGAACGAAACGAGATAGGGACTCACAATTCTCAGGGTAGGTTGCACCTCCCAATGGGAGAGTCAAGTTCGTTTTTGGGCATAATCGGTCCATTGGTTTCAGAGTTATACCCATCTGGAATATTATTTCCTCGATAACTCAAAAAATATAGATTTGATCGAATTGAAGCTTGGTAACTGTATTATACAGTTATTATACAATACAGGAGAATGGACAATAGAATATACTTCACTTCAGTGCTTCAACCAATTTTTATTAGCATGTTTAATAGTTTGAGGACAAAGAGTATATATATATTGTTAACAATCCCGCATTTTTGCGGATCCGCGGGATTCATAACTTTCATCCCGCGCTTTTGCGGGATTGAGATTTTGGTGCGGGATTGGATTCCCTAATTGCAAATCAATTTACCAGATTGTGAATCAAAGTTGATTGTGAGAAAATAAAACAATAACTGATCCAAAATTCTCAGAAACGCAATCAACAAGAACTGAAACTGAAAAAGTTATCAAACGAGAAGCAAAAAAATTATTCAGATATAAGAGAGTAAACATTGAATTTCTCATAAATGAACATTTGGTGGATAAGAATCAGCAACTTTTGAAACGATCACAAAATTTTTCTTTCATAACTTTTGCAGAGCAGTGTATATACCCAAAACCTGCCCAACAAATTTCAATTCTCTAGCTCATTTCGGTCGAGGGTTATCATCCATACGGATGGACGGACATAATTGGACTCCGTATTATTAATGAGTGAGTCGAACCTAATCATTTGTGACCATTTTCAGCCAAAAATTCCAAAAATACAGACATTTGGGTAAAACGCTGTTCCAGGTGGAACAAGCGCGCATCAACAATTCAATGTGGAACTCGTAACATCGGGAATTCTAATATCAACCAGATGCCAAGCGATCCCTCCCTCTTCGCTGTTCATTTATCAAAACTCAACGTCTATAACGATTACACCCACTCCCTCCCATAATTCCGATGAAGAATGCCGCTGCAAACCTCAAATGGAGGCGAAATTTCCACCAGCAAATTTTCCAATTCTGAGTGATGTATTGAACATAGAGTAACCGAGGTAAACACAGCGATGGACGAAATCGAAGTGAAGGAAATCAAATTATGAAACCATCACATTTGGGAAATGGTATTTTCAGATCACTACATTTCAATTTCTCGAGAAATTTCCTCTGGGAATGTTACGATAAATATTAACACCGTGTGTAATCCATCAATCCGTCGGGAAATCTTTCATTGAAGATTGGTTGAAACAGAGAAATCGTTTCGTATCTCCCTATATCAGGAACAGCTTGAAATATTGTTAACGAGCACTAACGAAACTGACAGGTAACACTAATTTTCAAAGAGTAGTTATTTCTCGTCCCCAAAGTACCTGCCTTCAATAATAGTCGATTTTACTGCCTCAAATTAGTACGTAAATTGTCACTTTCGATAGAGGTAAACGAAAAATTATTTTCTAAATACTTGGTTTTATTGTGTCCTATTAATAATTAATGATATACCTTAGTGGCTTAAACGACAGGGAATTAAAAATCCATTATAAAATGCCGACGTTTCGACCTTTTTACCTGGTCAACTGATATTAACCTATGGATTATATGCATTTGCCATATCTTGTGGGAATTGTTAATATAATTAACATTATAACTCCTTAATTATATCAACACCACCCAGAAGATATGACAAATGCCTATAATCCATTGACAAATGCCAATAATCAATTGATGTAACAGCACCTAGAGAATGCCCAATTTCAGATAGGGTAATAGTTCATATAAATAGGTAGTAGGTACTTCAGAACAAAATTTCATTTACCTACCTGAAAGAGAGTCCTGGAATATTGCTTTGGATTTTAGTTTGTCGTCTTGTGGTTGATGAATTATCTGATGTTATGGTTGTGTCCATTGTGGTTGTTTTTTGTTGTGTAAATTCCTTTTTGGCGCTCATGTTCCTCGGAACAGAGTGCTTATCAATTTGTCCAAATGACTGTAATTTTCGAATTTTTCGATGAAAATGGTCTTAAACGATTTGGTTCGACCCACTGATCAAGAATCCGAGGTCGAAATCGATTCTGTCCGGACGGTCCGGCCGGCCGTAGGCACGATATCTCTCGAACGGAATGAGCTAGACAGTTGAAATTTTCAGAGTAGATTTGGGAGATAAATATCTCGGATAAGTTCGTTATTGATGTGTGTGAAGTTGGCCCAGCACTTTTTGATTTTCGAAAAAAAAAATTTTGTGCTGAATTGTGCTAGGTTTGTGCTGCTTTGTGCCGTTGAAATTTCCTTTCTATTTCATGTGGTTCTCAAGATATTTCAAAAATCGATAAAATGGGCTAGCCAAGTACTTTTCGAGGAATTAGGTTTCAATGGCTGAAATAGATTGTGAGATGCATGTACTGAGTTGTGCCGTTCGAATTTTTCCGAAAGTCCCACTAATTCCGCAGAAAATCGAGAAGTAAAAAAAAAGTTAGCCCAGCACTTTTGTTTTTTCTTCTCACAAATGAGTGAAATAACTTGTAATACATTTGTGCTGTCTTGTGCCGTAAATATTTTCACGGAAATTCTTGAAATTTTCTGTGAAATGGCGAAAATGAAAAATGAAGTCAGCCCAGCACTTTTGAATTTTTCCATTGGAAACATGCTCAAAAAATCGTGCTACACGAAGTATAAGTTGTGCCGTTGAAATTTTCACGAATATCCTGCTAATTTTCCAAAAAATTAAGAAATAAAAAAAAAGTTAGTCGAGCACTTTCGTTTTTTTTTACGATTTTTTTTACCAAATTGAACTGCATTTGTGCTGACTTGTGCTGGTCATATTTTTCAGGAAAAACTTTTAGTTTTCCCTATAAATGGAGAAAATAAGAAAATTCAGTAGATTGTTTGAAAACTTGCAATGCGTGGCAACAATGTGCGTGAAGTTAGCCCAGCACTTTTTGATTTTCGAAAAAATGTTTCTCGTACTCAATTGAGCTGGGTTTGTGCTGCTTTGTGCCGTCAACATTTTTCTTTTATTCCATTCGGTTCTCAAGATATCTCACAAAATGTGTGCAAATTTTCATCTTTCGAAATGCCATTGGAGCAGATACACTGAGACACCCGGTATTTCGAAATATTCTAAATACCAATTTTTCAGAAACACCCTGTAACTTGATAACCAATCAAGATATCTGGGATCTTTTTGCTGGTAATTGATTATCTCGAAAAAAAAGATTATCCTTAAATTTTTTTTTCTAACCCTAATGATTCTCGAGATGCTCTCAGTGATCATCAAATTTCGGATACACTGTACAACCTGTCAATTTCATATTCACAAGAAACAATAAAATAATGAAATCTGTGGATAGTCTGCTTTCAACTATATTATGGATATTCTGCTCTGAAAGTTGAACTCTGGCAACAGCGCTATCGAACCCCGCGGCAGTTGATGTCGTAAATTAGTACGAATGGAGTATGTAGTTGTAGTGACAGTTATGATCAGAGCGTTGCGGGTTGCATTTCTCAACGATTAGAATAGTATTTGTTGCTACGTTGCCCTTTACCGATTTCGCTTATCTAATTCCGTAATTTACACGATTAGAAGAAAAAAAATAAGTTTTTTTTTAATTCTATCGCCACAAGTCAGCACAATTTTTTTTCACTAATTTGGTAGGATGAAAATAATGATTGCTGATACAAAATTGTTTTAATTTCAATTTTCTGGAAAATAGGAGAAAATTTCTGAAAAGTTCGAACGGCACAACTCAATGCATATATAGCACAATCTATTTTAGTTGTTTTACAACAATTTTCCGAAGAGTGTTAAGCTGGCCGGTTCTACACATTTTGTGAGATATCTTGAGAACCGAATGGAATAAAAGGAAAATGTTGACGGCACAAAGCAGCACAAACCCAGCACAATTGAGTACGAGAAATTTTTTTTCGAAAATCAAAAAGTGCTGGGCCAACTTCACGCACACTGTTGCCACGCATATCAAGTTTTCAAACAATCTACTGAATTTTCTTATTTTCTCCATTTATAGGGAAAACTGAAAGTTTTTCCTGAAAAATATGACCAGCACAAGTCAGCACAAATGCAGTTCAATCAGGTGAAAAAAAATCGTCAAAAAAAAAAACGAAAGTGCTTGACTAACTTTTCTTTTATTCTTAATTTTTTGGAAAATTAGCAGGATATTCGTGAAAATTTCAACGGCACAACTTATACTACGTGTAGCACGATTTTTTGAGCATGTTTCCAATGGAAAAATTCAAAAGTGCTGGGCTGACTTCATTTTTCATTTTCGCCATTTCACAGAAAATTCGAAAAATTTTCGTGAAAATATTTACGGCACAAGACAGCACAAATGTAGTACAAGTTTTTTCACTCATTTGTGAGAAGAAAAAACAAAAGTGCTGGGCAACTTTTTTTTTACTTCTCGATTTTCTGCGAAATTAGTGGGACTTTCGGAAAAATTCGAACGGCACAACTCAGTACATGCATAGCACAATCTATTTCAGCCATTGAAACCTAATTTTTCGAAAAGTGCTGGGCTAGCCCATTTTATCGATTTTTGAAATATCTTGAGAACCACATGAAATAGAAAGGAAATTTCAACGGTACAAAGCAGCACAAACTTATCACAATTCAGCACAATTTTTTTTTTTTAAAAATCAAAAAGTGCTGGGCCAACTTCACACACATTCGTTATTGGGAAAAATCGGACAGATGGTTTCGGAATAACAAAAAAAAAAATATTTTTACATAAAAAATTCCAAATTGATTTTTTTTCAATAAGCAGTTTTACCATAAGAAACCAATGATATCATTTTTAACTCTAACAAGCTAATACTTTCGGAGATATGATTTTTCAAAATTTCAAAAATAAATCGTATTTCTATGTTATCACAGAATGATATAATTATTCTATCTATGGATTGTTACAATGTCAACTTATTTTTCTGAGACGTGACATTGTCTAATTCATTTCAGCAATCGAATAATTATGAGAATGAAGTGTATTCCGAAATGTGAGCGAAGTGAGAAAAATCTCAGTTGTTCGTTCCGAAATTAGTTTTTCTCAGAAAAGTCTTACATTTCGGAACGGAACATGAAGTAAGAGATCTGAGAGAAGTGAGACTGCTTTTCATCATGCTCGGTTCTCTCACTTAATGATGGGACTGACGGAAGGGAGTATTATAACTCCAAAAATATTATGTTGGTGTTGAAATACTCGTATTTTGGCGATGCAACGGGGACCTCATCCAAAAATGTTTGAAAATATTACGTAAATATTGAAAGCATAATTCTGTAGTTCGAGAGAGGAGAAAATTTGGTGTACGTAGATCAGGAAATTTTTGATCGATTACAAGGTAATTTTTCATTATTACTTCTCTTCTTTCATACATGATTTATGGAATATCTACTATTTGTAGGTACTTTAAACCTGTTTTGGGCAATTGTCATGCGAAACTTGTTTTGTGTAATTAGATCTGTATCAATATTCTAGAATTTATTTTTCAAATTTCTTTTTTTCTTATTTGTATTTGTAAAAGAAAAATTTCATATTTTTTATAAGAAAATTTTTGAAGCCCTTTTTTTAAACGACACTTTTTATAAATTTAATTTCTTTCATGATGCATTTCTATCATAGGAATCCATTGATATAATTCCCAACTCTGAGAAACCAATACTTTCGGAGATATAATTTGTCTGTTTCAACAAGAGCGCCAAAAAGCTCCTGTCCACAGGGCTTGAACCAATTTTGATATTACACATCAGTAATGTGATATATGTGTATTTTAATTCAAGTTTTATGAAAGTTTACATTGTAGATAGTTGAAAAATTGTTTGTTCTACTTTCAAGCCTTGAAAAAGACCTGAAATAAAGGCCAAAACGTCGGCATTTTATAACAGATTTTTAATTCCCTGTCATCCAAGCCACTAAGGAATATATCCTTATTTTCTAAAGACAATGACGACAACCTGTTTCACAAGACGAAGATTCATAATCCGTAAAAAATGTTGTACGAGCGTTTGTGGGAATGTTCAACAGTAACGCGTTTTGGCTCTCTGTTAAGGTGAACAGAGTGCCCATCAATTCGTCCAAATGTCTGTATATTTAGAATATTTGGCCAAGAAAGATCTCAAACGATTAGTTGCGATTCACTGATGACGAATACGAGTTCAAAATTGATTATGTCCGGACGTCAGCACGCTTACGCTCGAACGCAGTGAGTTAGACAGTTTAAATTTTCAGAGTAGGTTTAGCCCTAAATACGCCTTCTAAGCTCGTTAATGGGCAAAATCCACCGAGTGCTTTCAGAGTTTCTTGCCCCAATAACTGGAAAAATACTGATCCGATCGAATTAAAGCGCTGTAGTTAGTTGAAATGTATCGACACGAAGACTTATGCAAAATTTTGTTTGGATACATGACTGGAAAATAAAAAACAATATTAAATAAAATTCTGTATCTCAGAAAATATCCGTCGGATATCGTTGAAATTCTGCGAGGGGATTCAAAACTAGTTTTACACTCGACAAACGAATTGGTCAACAGTTTTTGATTTTTGACGTCAGAGAATTTAAACAATCAAGACATGTTTGCGAAGATCGCAAAATATGCCGATTCGAACGGCAAACATGGCAAAAATTGAAGATTAGGGATAAAAATTGGTTCAAGCACTGACGTGAAGTCAGGAGTTTTCGCGCGCATTTTCTATTTTCCATTCACCTCTAATGGCAATTCTTAATCGAATTTAAGATCGACATACATATACCGTTTTCTCAGTTTTTTTTTAATATGAATACATTTCATACCATTTCAAGGACTTGACCTATGTGAGAATCGTCTAAGATCAAAGAATTTTTAATCCGATGTATTCTATCGGAACTGAAATTCATTAAATATCTTATAATATGCGAAAAACAAAAATTTATAAATCCTCGTGCCGTATTTATTCCACTGAGTATTAGATTTGAATTCCTTTTAAAATATCGGAACTCACACAAGTCTGCTACGATAGAGATCCGATCGTGTTCGAACTTACAACTTGGTTTTATAGTTAGGTTTTGAAGGTTCTCGCAAAATTTCAGCGATGTCGAACGAATACTTTCTGATATATAGCATTTTTTTCAATGATTTTTTAAAAATTATTTAGTAATACGAAATTTTGCAAAAATTTTTGCGTTGGCATTCTAGAACTAATAACCGTGTTTGAATTCAAACGACATGGTATTCTTTGAGTTATTGAGGAAATAACAACCAAATTTCAGATTGATATAACTTCAAAACTGTAAGGCCGATTATGCATTTTAACGAACTCAAATGTCGAATTCAGATATGCAACCTCCCCCAAAAATTCCAAGTCGCTATGTCTTTCCGTTCTCAAGTAATCGTGAGATAAATAATATTTTTTAATGATTTTTTCAAAATTTTCTAGAGACACGATCCCTTCAAAATTTCACAAACTTCTTAGCATCAGTATTCTACAACAACTTACTGAGTTTAAATTCGATTAGATCTATATTTTTTGAATTATCGAGAAAACAATATTCCAGATGGGTATAACTCCGAAACCGGCCGATTATACCCAGCAATGAAAATAACTGTCCTAATCAGATTCGCAACCTACCCAGAAAATTGCAAGTCGCTGTCTCTTTCTGTTCGAAAGTTATTGTGACAACGGTCACCCATCCAGCTACTGCACTCAATCAATGCTGCTCTGATCTCCAACAATATAGATTCTTGGCTGTAAAGTTAGGTTTTGAAGCCATCCGCAAAGTTCCAGCGATATCAGATGGATATTTTCTGAGATATAGATTTTTTTCAAATATTTTCAATTATGCAATTCAATGGGACGATCTTCACGAAATTTCGTAAAAATTTGCATGTCAGCATTCTACAACTAATTACCACGTGTGAATTAGATTGGTGTCATATTTTTTGAGTTGAGAAGGAAATAAACACAAAATTTCAGAAAGGTATACCTCCAGAACTGTTTGGTCGATTATGCTTATTAACGAACTCCAATGTTGCATTCGGATGGATAAAATTGCAAGTCGTTATCTCTTTCCGTTCTCAAGTTATCGTGGCAACGGCCAGACGGACAGAATCAAATTTGACCTCGAATTCTTCATCAGTGAGTTGAACCTAATCGTTTGAGACCATTTTCGGCAAAAAAGAACATACGCTTAAAAACCGTCGAATAATATGTAACATGATGATAATTTCATGAAATGTGAAAATGGAAAACAGAGTGCTTATCAATTTGCCCAAATGTAATGTAATTTTCGAATTTTTGGAAGAAAATGGTCTTAAACGATTTGGTTCGACTCACCGATCAAGAATCCGTGGTCGAAATCAATTCTGTCCGGCCGGCCGTAGGCACGATCACTCTCGAACGAAATGAGTTAGAGGATTGAAACTTGAAGGGTAGGTTTGGACCGTAAATATCTCGGACGAGTTCGTTAACGGGCGAAATCCACCAAGCGGTTTCGGAGTTATGGCCGTTTTTAGTAAAAATATTTTTTATGAATATTTACGGAACCGATCACTCGATCTATCCGAAATTTAGCACCAAATTGTATAATCATGACCTTTATATGCGTGGGAAAGTTTGTATTGATCGGATTGCAAAAACAAATTTCAAAAATTTTTAAATTTTGTTTCTACAATAACTCTCGAACAGAATCAGCTCTTTAGTTGAAATTTTCGGAGAGGGTTTGGGCGATAAATTTCTCGCTTAAGTTCGTTATTGGGCAAAATCGGTCTGATGGTTTCGGAGTAACAAAAAAAAATTTTTTTTTACAATACAAATTTTATATCAAATTTTTTTCAAGATGTAGTTGCACCATAAAAATCCATTGATATAACTCAACAAGCTAATACTTTCATTGATATGATTCTTTAAAATTTCAAAAATAAATCGCACTTCTATGTTTTCACAGAATGCTATAATTATTCTATCTATGAATTATCATATCATCTGTGTTCATACTCGTACATGTCATCTTGTTTTCCTATGAAAGAGAGTCAAATTAATTTCAGCTATCCTAGAATTATGAGGATTCTTCCGATATAATTTTTGGTGATATTTTAATGACCGTGGATAATCCATGATGATGGAAAAATATACTTTGTTAGGTTCATCAGAATGCGTTCAGAAAAGCTCCAGTAAAAACAAAACTCAAACATTGGCTAAGTTTCAATTGATATAATATAATTTTCAGAGTGGAGTTCAGGAATGAAAATCTCGGGTAAGTTCGTGTGTTTTGGCGCTATTGTTTGAATGTTTTTATGATGCAGTTCTAATATAAGAATCCATTGATATCATTCCCACCTCTGAGAAACCAATAATTTCGAAGACGATTTGTCAAAGTTTGAACAAGAGCGCCAAAGCTCCTGTCCGCAGGGTTTTCCCACTTTTTTAACGTAGATTCCAGCTGAACAATACAAAAATTGGATCTCATCTGAAAAAAATGAGGGTTGAGGTTTTTGTCATGACTGACTTCGACATTGAAATAGAACCCTGTATATTCAATTGAATTTTTAATTAACGAAGGAGAAGCATTGGTATGTCTTCCAATTAAAGCTATAAAATTAGGAATTTTCATGCAAGAACCTACAAGTGATTGACATTGAGATGAAGCCCTATTTGAGAAATTTTAAAGAGTTTTTTCAGATTTCACACGAATTTCCTGAGAATAATATTTAAGTGACACATTAAAAAAATGTAGAATTAAATAAATAATCTGATTATCAATGAAAAAACTGAGTATTATATTTAAAACATGAAATTTTTCATCATTTCCGTTGAAACCGGAAGTGGAACGAATCTGAATTTTTTTCAAGAATTCATCCCTTCCAACAAAGCTTAGCTATTAAATTTCAAGTATTTATCTCGAGTTTTCCTTTGAAATATACTAACGAACATTCTTCATGAATCACCCTGTATATTTAGACACAGATAGATGCATAGGTCTCTGCAAAGGGGACAGGGAGGGTAGCTGTTTGTTGATGCATAATACACCCAATATTCGAACTTGTAATTTTTTTATTTAATTAATTTTTAAATATTAAGGCATCATGGGTAAATTATAATATGTTCTGATGCGATGATAATATTTGTGTTCTGATGCGATGCTAAGAATAATTAGAATACAGAAGTTTCTGGAAAAAATGAAGAAAAAAAATCTACAATCCGATTGCAGCGCACCCTACCAGGCCCTAAATGATGGTATAGCAAAACCATCCGGGTACCACCCTAAGCACATACACAAAATTTAATCGAAATCGGTTGTTTAGGAGGAGTTCAGGGACCTACAACGTACAGTGAAATTTTATACATAACGATGTGTAAATCAATAGCCCTATGGCACGAGGGAGCAAAAAGACTTACCTTTGAAAATAATCTGCATATTAAATCGGCGGAAAAAAAGAGCTACATACGGATTAAAGAGAAAAAAGTTTGTGAAATTAACTTATTGATACCTATGCTCCGCACCATCTCTATTAGTTTTTTCGAACAAACCGGTTATATAAACCTTTTAGCTTTATTAAATTCTGAAAATTTATTGCAGTTTTCCAGCTCCTCGCCTCTCAAAGCGAACGACATTTTATGGGGGATTATAGTTCTCGTTTTGGTTTTCCCCGATGTCACGGAAAGTCGGAGCTAACAAACGATTTATTCAGGGTAACAAATACAGCTCAATCTATAAATGAATAATGCATGTCCCTCAGCTACAGGATATGAGTTTTATAAACCAGATATTGGCAAAAAACTTATGGTGTCTATCAAACTATCGTGACTTTTATCATTGCCGTCCGCTGGCATTGGATATTTTAATATTTGATATTCACCCTGATATTCCTAGGTCTTCTGAGGAAACCTCTTAAATGCTCTAACAGGAGCTGGTATTGTTAGGGTGCTTTTTCAGCTGCCGTAGGAATTGCTTTTTCAATTTTACTTCTCGTAATTTGCAATATAGACGTCAGGATATAGAAATTCACGAAAAATTTCTCTAAATAGTTGGTAGACCTAATTCTCTATTCTTATTTTGACAACGTAACTTATTATTTATATTCTGCCATCGTCACATATTATTTATACTACTATATACTATAATTATATAAATTTCTGTTGAATAATAGTAATTCAACAGAAATTCATAAAATTATAGTTCTACTGTATTCCTTAATATTTAGGTTGTTCAGATGTTCATTGCAGTTATTGTTTAATGTCTAAAGGTCAGTAAGTAATTTCCTGTTTGTGAGGATACATTTGTCTATTGAATTAGTTCAACGCTCTTCACGTATTCCGAATATTGATTTGAATTGCTAGCTCATAAATTTTAATTAATCAAAGTTCTTTGGCTAGCAAATATTACGTTCAAACCATTCGACTTCGCTTGTCATAACAAAAATTGTTTTTTTTTATGTCAGAAGTTCAGAAGTTTATTTTTTGCGCGTCAAATTTGATTATGTCCGGCCGGCCGTTGCCACGATAACTTGTGAACGGAAAAAGATAGCGACTTGAAATTTTCAGGGTAGAGGGCGCATCCAAATAAGGACAAGTCCGTTAATGGGCATAATCGGCCCAACGGTTTCCGAATAATCATTTTGTCATCAACCAATACATATCAGTTTTTTACAGACTGTAAAACCTTTAATTCGAATGTGCATTTTACAAAAAGTGGGAGAGCCCTGTGGTCAGGAGCTCTGGCGCTCTTGTTCAAACTTTGACAATGTTATGATAGAACTTCATCATAAAAGGAATTAAACTCAAACATCATGAAAAAATCAAATTCAACAAGAGTGCCAAAAATTATTAATCCGAAACCACCTGACTGATTCTATCCACTTATCCGAGATATTCATTCCTCAAATTTACTATGAAAATTATATTATATCAATTGAAACTTAGCCAATATTCCAGTTTTGTTTTTACTGGAGATATTCTGAACCCAATTTGATCAAGTTACCAAAGTATATATTTCCATCATCATCATAATATGGATCATCCTCATCACACGGATTATCCAATAGCTATCTACGATAGTGGAGGTTATTTCATTGGCCATTTTGCACTCAATCATATTTTGTTTGATATGTCTCTTATCTGTAGCTGAGATGACAATGACGACATGTATGAACACAGATCATGAAATTCATAGATACGGACGTTAATTTTCGATAAAGCTGTGAAATCATAGAGTTATGATTTAATATTGAAATTTTCAAAAATCATATTTCCGAAAGAATTCATTAAAATGATATCAATGGATTTTTATGATGAAACTGCATCTGAAAAAAAATGGAATTCGAAATTTGTAATCTAAAAAAAATTTTTTTTCCGTTACTGCGAACCCATTTTGCCCAATAACGAATTTATCCGAAATATTTATCACCGAAACCAACTCAACAGTCAAGCTCATTCCTTTCTAGAGTTAATGTGTCTACGGCCGGCCGGAACAGCCGGACCGGCCAGACAGAATCGATTTTGATCACGGATTCTAGATCAGTGAGTCGAAACAAACCGTTTAAGACCATTTTAATCCAAAATTCGAAAATTTCAGACATTCGGGCAAACTGATAAGCACTTTGTTCCGCGGAACAAGAATTCCAAAATTTAATAGAATCGGGTTTTTACCAGCAAAGATCAGAAGGCGTGAAATCATGCTACTGCCAGAGAGATTGGAAAAATCTGCTGGACCAAAACGGAGATCATATATAAGTCAATGAAATATTTATGCCGCATTTTCATGATATTTTCGATAGAATTATCAGATTATTCCACTCGTTCGTGGCGAAAGTTCAGAAGTTCATAATAATATATTTAATGAAATTCACAATTTACTCTTCATGGGAATCTATAAATAAATTTAAATGTTTCCCTGATTTCCGTATTCCATAAATAAAAGAATTTTATTATGGCGCCGCAGAAAATGCTGAGAGTCCTAAAACGACATGAGAAAAAAAAAATTCCCAGAAGGGAGAAGAATAAATTGACACTCCGCCGTCGTGTAAATAAAAATCGAGATACCAACACCCCAAGGCGTCTTTGATGTCTGAATAGTCTTTCGACTTTCATGACGTCTCTCTTTCAAGGGCCACTATGATGATCGTCCTTCTCTTTAACCCGAATATTTGGTGGATACTTTTATGACATTGAGGTTGATGAGATCGACCTGGGCACTTCAACACAAAGGGCAAAAATACCTTATCTGAGGTACACAAAGAGGGAGAACGGTGGCGGAAAATAACAAATCGGCAATATTGTACCTTTATAACCACACAAGTTTGGTATTTACAAATGGTCACCATTTTCTAATTTTGTTCGAACTATTTGAAGCGACTTATCGACAGGAACATGTCGAAATTTAGCGCAATATTTACTTCAATTTTTGAACCCATTAACAGGAAAGAAAGAAAGTTTCTTGAAGAACAGCAAACACTTTAATAAAAAACTACAAAATTCAAATTTGAACCAAAATGACATTCTAATAAGTTTTGATGTTGTCAGTTTGTTCCCCTATGTTTTTGTTGATAAGTCCCTTCAAATAGTTCGAACAAAATTAGAATATGATGACTCGGTGATTAAAAGATTCAAATTTTAATGCTAATGATATTATGGAAATGCTTGATATATGTTTGAATACCACTTATTTCCAACTAGGAGATTTTTTTTATCGACAAAATTTTGGAATGGCAATGGGTTCGCCTTTATCACCTGTAATGAGTAATATATTCATGGAAAATTTTGAAGAAAAAATTGGGGATACATATTCGTTGAAACCAAAATCTTGGTGGCGATATGTTGACGATATATTTGTAATTTGGCAACAAGGTAGAGAAGAGTTAGACAAATTTTTCGATTTCATAAATTCAAAGGAACCTACAATAAAATCCACTTTGGAAATAGAGAAAAATAATCAGCTTTCTTTTCTACATGTTTCGATAATTAAGTATCCGAACCATTTCGAAACGACTGTCTTCAGGAAGCACATACAAATAGATATTTAAATTTCTATTCAAACCATCAACTTAGTGTGAAAAGAGGTGTTATTTAAACACTTTACGATAGAGCTAACCTAATTGATTCTACTCTTGAAATTCGAAATGAAGAAATTGATTTCATCAAAAAATTATTAATTATTAAGATAATGGATATCCGAGATAATTCATAAATACATCATACATAAATTTAGATTTAGAAGAGCAAATAATCAAGTACAACAGAATAATCAACAGAGTAATCAACAAGAACAGCAACCCAATCTGTTGAATGTGATCCCTTATGTTCGTGGCCTTTTTGAAAAAATCAGTAGAATCGGCTCTAAGTTCAACACAAGAACCGTCTTCAAAACACAAAATGATCTCAGGTCTTTATTAACGAAGACAAAACCCATTAATGAAAAACAAAAATAAAAAAACGGTGTATGTAATATTCCTTGTATTGGTGGTAAATCATACACAGGAGAAACATCAAGACCACTGGAAGTAGGAAAGTCGGAGCATAAGAATAACTTGAGAAATAGAGACATACAGAAATCAAAAATAGCAGAACATGTATGTACAATTCAATGAGATCACTTGATGGATTGGAGTAATACAAAGATTCTAATGACACAACCTGATTATGCTAAAAGGAAACTTAAGGAGTCAACTTGTATTTTATTGAACAGAGAACGCAATTTTGCAAATTGCTCAATTGGTATTGACCATGTTTGGCTGAATTTATTGAAAAAGGAGATGGAACTTGGAAATTTCCATACAAAGTAAAACTATGTTAGCTATTATTTTCAAATACTGTCAATGGGAAAATTCTCGAATTTCAGAATAACGATCAACAAAATATATCTAAAGATTTTTCGTTAAGCGTCTGACGAAGGAGTCTGATATAGACTCCGAAACGTTATGATATAGTTGTTAGTTCGTTGATGTTGTTTCGTTGTTATTTGTAAGGCAACATTGTTCGATTGATTGCTTCTGACAAATATCTTGTATTTCTTACGCAGAAGCAAATCACAAAATAATTATTTTTTTATTTTATATAGATATTTTTCAGAGTTTGGGAGAGAAAACCCAGAAAGAAACCATTTAATAGTAGTAGAGTATCCAATAGAGGTGAGTAGATAATAGAACATATGCGAAAAAGCTCGTGACTTCACGTCAATGCTCGAACCCATTTTTTTTGAATTTTCTGGTTACACGAGCCTCACAAGTCTCCGCATCGGTGTTTCGGATTTTCTATCAGATCAGTATTTTTCAAGTTCTTATAGGAAAACTAAATTTCAGATTGCTATAACAGCGAAACCACTCGGCGGATTTTGCCCACGAAAAATGATAGCATTCTGGTACGAACAAAAAGAGTTGCAAGGAGTGGAGACTTTGAAAATGCTTCTTTATTATATTCGAGAAATATAGCTCGTCTAGCTCGTTCATAATTCGTGTAAAATGAAATATCTGCTCCTTCTAGATGTTTCCATTTCATACCGCTTGTTTTTTTCTCATTCTTTTCAACTAAATTATTGGTTGAAAAAGTTTTCACCTTTTCCCTCCTGAATGCGAATAAATTAGTTATTCCAGTTACCTTTCTATCTCCGCCGATCCTCATTGTTCTGAACGGGCATAAATCCGTTTTTTTGCGTTCAATTAAAACCAGTTGAATATATAACTTTCCTCCCTTGCTATTTATGAGCTCCATCGGATCGCCCCCATTTCAACTCCCGTTTTACTGAAAGAGCCCATTTGATTTATCTGCTCCCACTCCGACTGAATAGAATGTAGCTTTCACATTTTCGCGTTTTTAACCTTTGCACATCAAGATTGATGCAGAAATAAGCCTCCATTTGCCGCCGAATATCTTGGGGAAAATATTTTCCAGTTCAGTTGGCTTCCCTAGACAGCTTAAGTGGCATTTTGTGCGGGAACCGTTCCAGAAAAACCCGCCGTGTGTGCGCCAAACTGTGAAATATTGTTCCGAATTAAAAGTGTTCAATTTCCTCATGTCTTAACGAAGGTATACTGATCAACTTAATGCCGAGGTGAGAACAGAGGTTAATTAAATGAGAAGTTAGTATTTATTCTCACAAATCGATGAACAATCATGGACTGCATTACCCGTCTAACAAAATGCACTTATCTCCTTAATGGAGTCGAAACGATGTCGTTTGGAATTTGGAGTCGTTTGCATCAAGCGAATACTAATGCGGGGAAGGATTATGACCGTGGTGCATATACCAAGAATTATCAGATCCTAATTATGGCCTTTTGGGGCTTAACTTTACACTCTAAATAATAATAGAGATATATGGCTCATTCTATAACGTCATGCGGTAATAGACCACATTAGTTAGGTTAGGCGGGAAATTTGAATTACGATCCACCCGTGGATCCGAGCACTGAATTATGCATTTCTTATGGACCTAAAATTTACGCGAATTTCTCGCCTGTTTTTAGATACTTAGGCTAATTTCTTAAGGTTCATTTCGGTTGAAACAGATTCAGTGAACCTTTCTCAACAATCTAGAATCAAGTTTTCATAACAAAATTGTATATTTCCAAAATAATTGATAAATATAAAAGTGTTCACCAAATTTGATTGACGTATGTCTTAGCTCACTCGAAATCAGTCAAAAATAATAACATAACCCTAAATCGGCCTTGTAATGACGCACAACACAAGTCATCTACGACATACCGAAATCTTTCGAACTACACTGGTTTCAATTTTGATTTAAGGATAAATGAATGTAGATTTTAATGTGGAAAGAACATGAAAAGATGCACTAGTGATGAAGGCACCCAATACGTGATGTCTCTGTACTAACATTCTCTTTAAAATAGGGTGGTTTCATCTCAAAGTTGAAATTCCATCTTAAAAAATTTGAATATGTATCTTCCGCCCAGAGAACGATTCTAACCTAACTAACACAGAACACAAATAACTAACTAACTAACTAAGCTAACTAATGTGGTCTATAGCGGAGAGCGGTATTTGACGTTTTGCTCATGCGCTATCCCCTTTAAACCGTAACGGGAGATAATAGCTCTGTTCCTACACCTTTGGACCCTTCAATGCACCATAGGAGGGAAGGTTTGAATCGTGTTTTTGCGTAGGTCAGTGTTAGGCAGTGCGGAAAAGCCAAATGGAATAATTTCATGATCTTTGTTACTGCACATATTTATGGAAAATCCCGAAACAATTAAAATTTCAAATTGTTATTCTTCTTGGTAAAAATGCGAACCCTACCTTCAAACCCCTTCGAGAGACAGGTACAACCCCCAATTTTTCAAATAGGAAGGGATTGTTATACATCGTTAGAAAGTTAGAAGAAGAAGCAGAATAATTACAGCATTTTGTGAAAACATAGAAGTACATACCCCGAAAAAATTAGCTTGTTAGAACTGGAAATGATATCAATGGATTCTTATGATGAAAATGAATCTTAAATATAATTGAATTTGAAATTTGCGAATTGAAAAAAATTTCGGGCCGATTTTGCCCAAAAATGAACTTACCGAGATTTGTATCTCCCAAACCTACTCTGAAAATATTATATTGAAAATTGCTTCAGCGTTAGAAACACAAAATATTTGTCAGAAGCAATGTTGCCTAATAAACAGTAACGAAACATCATCAAGGATAAAAGAACTATTTAGTAACGTTTTGGAGATTAGATGAGAATCCTTCATCAGATATCAACAAAAAAAAAAATATTCTGAAGATTTTCGCTTGGTGTCCGAAACGTTACAATATAATTATTTAATCATTGATGTGGATTCATTACTGTTTATTACGCCATATTGTTCTATATATTGCTTCTATCGCAGGAGCAATTTTCAAAATAATAATGTTTTTATTTTATAGATATTTTTCAGAGTTTGGGAAAGAAAACCCATAAAGGAACGTTTCGATTTCTTCAATACGCTTTGAAACTTGGAACTTTGAAACACTCGAATAGAATGATTTGGAATAAAAAATATTTAAATAATCTTGGTTCACATGTACTTTGACGTCACATTTTGAATATCCAATATTTGGTAAAAACTTAAAATAATACTCTTACCCCCGGTTTCTGAAAGGCTGGTCAAAGTGTTGATCAACTATCAGAACTGTCAATGTCAAATCAGGTCCGAGTTTATGCGCTTTACGCGACTCATATGATGGTTGACAAGAGATTGATGTCTGGTTAGCTAAAATTTATGGTGATCAGCGCAAAGCGCTAAAACTCGAACTTATTTGACATTAACAGTTCTGTTAGTTGATCAACACTTTGACCAGCCTTTCAGAAACCGGGTGTTACTCCCTTACTCTCTATCACTAGTCAATAATTTTGTTATTAACCTTATTTTTTCTGTATGGACGATGTAGCAAAAAGAAAAATAAAAGAAATGTAATAATATAAACATATGACCAATCGATATTCAAACAATTCGAAGGAATGTCTTTTCCACTAGGCATTTCGAATTGATACGGCTTGGGAATGAAGACTTACAACACCGTTTCGATAATAATAATCACAATAACCTGGAGGAGAGTATAGAATTATGTGAAAACGTAAATAATAAAGAAAGAATTATCAACCTAATCAAGTTCGTCTTCATCTTGGGGTACGTCAATAAGGTCGAATCAGATGGACATGTTTGGTGGCAAATCATAACATAATTCGATAACGAGCTGTCAACAGTAACGAGGGTCAAGTCTTTAATCATATATTTTCCGTTATCTTTCTTTCTCTAGGTCTGTAAATAAAAATAACAAAAGTCTCGGGGTCGACTATATATTTAGCTTGCATACGTAGGAAAATACAAATATTTTTATTTCCATAGACTTTGCAGTATTGGATAATATCAGAAAGTTGATATTCAGTGTACGTGCATAATTAAAAAAAAAAACAAATGGAAAAATCAAGGAAATACAAAAAGTGGTGAAGATATCACAACAAAGAATCAGGTACGAGGACCGACGTGCTGCATTTGAAAACATCAATAATTGTATACAAAGAAACTTTGATTAAACTAACTTTAAGAGTATATTTCAATTTACGTTTACTTTTAATTTATTTCGATTCTATTGGTAGTTATAATATTGCATAGGTAGCATAAAGCCGGCCTTATACAGCCGGAATGTATCTCTGAATTCATATTCTTAATTCATAATCTGACTTCTGGCAGCTTGCAAAATTTAGAAATTAATACTCTGAAAAAATCTGAATGTGTGAGGAGAATAGTAAATTAGTATGCAATTCCGTGTTTTCTGAATTAATAATATGAATTAAGAATATGAATTCAGAGATAAGGCCGGCCTAATTATGTTATGTTAGCTACTTTGGTCAGTCTGTGCTTGGGTAAGGCCCAGTTCCATAATCGAACTTAAAGTCTACTTTTTCGACAAAGTCTCCTTTTACTCTCATTTTACTTAGTAAAAGGAGACTTTGTCGAAAAAGTAGACTTTAAGTTCGATTATGGAACTGGGCCTTAGGCCAAATCCAGGCCTACTCTAAGTTATTGTTATCAGTGGAACAATAGAGTTACTCACCACGGTTTTTGGTTCCTCGTTCGTTTCTTATCAATACTTCGTGGTCATCTTCCTCCCAGATTTCTCCTTCCGCTGATGTGAAGCTAACGAATAGAGTTGCTACCATACAATACATTAGCCACTTCATCTGGAATAAAATAATAACATCAATAACTCTTATTCGGTAAAAATTACTAGATACAATTTCCAGAAAAGTAGATTTGAATTGTCCGTGCATGTTCAATGATTATGCCCTCCTCATACGTGAAATCAACAAATTTATGAGGTAGGTGTTTTATTTGATTTGGCACCTCTAACAACGTATAGTAAGGAACCTATGTAGAAATCAGTACCTGAGTTAATAATCAACACAAAAATTTTATTCGTTTTTTGGGCTCTTGTTCCTCGGAACAGAGTGCTTCTCAATTTGCCCAAATGCCTGTAATTTTTAAATTTTTTGATGAAAATGGTCTTGAACGATTTGGTTGGACTCACTGATCAAGAAACCGTGGTCAAAATCGATTCTGTCCCGCCGGTCCGGTCCACCCGGCCCTCCGTTAACACGATAACTCTCGAACGGATTGAGCTAGGCAAACGAAATTTTCAGAATACCTTTAGGAGATAAATATCTCGATTAAGTTCGTTATTGGGCAGAATCGACATGTTGGTTTCGGAAT
The DNA here is from genome assembly GCA_937662695.2 of Halyzia sedecimguttata. NCBI lineage: Eukaryota > Metazoa > Arthropoda > Insecta > Coleoptera > Coccinellidae > Halyzia > Halyzia sedecimguttata. The sequence continues at coordinate 119,958,050 of OW569411.2, forward strand.
AACGAAAACAAAATTATTTTTTACATCACAAATTTCAAATTAAATTTTTTCAAGATGCAGTTTAATCATAAGAATCTATCGATGTCATTTTCAACTCAAACAAGCTAATACTTTCGGAGATATGATTTTTCAAAATTCCAAACATAAATCGTACTTCTGTGTTTTCACAGAATGCCGTACTCATAGAACTCTATACTACGTTAGTATAGAGTTCATTGGCTGTACTTAATCATTATGTCTATGAATTATTATATGATCTGTGTTCATTCATGTCATCTTATTTTGCTTTAAGTGTCATTTCAAATTTTCTTTCTGGTTCGTTATTCTTGATATAAAATACCCTTCCTCTTATAGAGAACAAAGTATGATTGAATGCAAAATGACCAATGAAATAAACTCAGCTATGGTAGAATTAAGAAGATGATATGATAGATATTATACTTTTAAGATGATAATATAATGCCCGTGAATAATCCATATGATGATGGAAATATATACTTTGGTAGGTAAATTGGGTTCAAAATATTTCCAGTATGGACAAAACTGGAATATAAGCTGTGTTTTAATTGATGTAATACCTATAGTTTTTTTTTCATAGTATATTTGAGGAATGAATATCTTGGATAAGTTCGTTATTGGGTAAAATTGGTCAGTTGGTTTTGGATTAATGATTTTTGGCACTCTTGTTGAATTTAAATTCTTTTATGATGTTTGAATTTAAATTATTTTATGATGAAGTTCTATAATGAGAAACCATTGATATAATTCCTAACTCTGAGAAACCAATAATTTGGGAAATATAATATGTCAAAGTTTGAACAAGAGCGCCAAAGCTCCTGTCCACAGGGCTTTCCCACTTTTTAGTATTATAATCATGAATTTTAGAAATGAATTTCGTATCTTCAACTGAATAATTGAGAGACATTTATTTCATGTTCAATCGTGGCGATTAAAAAATTCATCAAATTCCGTGTAATTCAACTAGTATTTTTGGCGCTCTTGTTCCTCGGAACAGAGTGCTTATCAATTTGCCCAAATATCTGTAATTTTCAAATTTTTGGCTGAAAATGGTCTTGAACGATTTTGTTTGACTCACTGATCAAGAATCCGTGGTCGAAATCGATTCTGTCCGGCCGTTAACACGATAACTCTCGAACGGAATGAGCTAGACAGTTGAAATTTTCAGAGTAGGTTTGAGGGATAAATATCTCGGTTGAGTTCGTTACTGGGCAAAATCGGTCTAATAGTTTCGGAGTAACGAAAAATAATTTTTTTTTTACATTACAACTTTTGAATTCAAATTTTTTTAAGATGCAGTTTCATCATAAGCATCCACTGTTATCATTTTCAACTCTAGCAAGCTAATACTTTCGGAGATATGATGTTTCAAAGTTTCAATAATACATCGTAAGTTCTATGTATATATTCACAGAATGTGAACACATAATCTGTCTGTGATCACTATTCATAAATGTCATCTTTTCTAGCTATTAGAGATTGTCAATTCGTAGTTATTTTCTGTTGGAAAGTAAGTATTCGATTCTTGAATTTGTGAATATATACAAGACTGTATTGATGTAGTTCATGGAGGCAATAGGAAAAAAGAACATAATGGAATCATCAAAAGAAATTACTGTTCGTTGACCACTGAGGCTAAATTACCTTTTACTTCCTTAATTAGTGAGACATGTTCCTATATACAGTATTTTCAAAATGTTGCTAGCAAAAAAATACTGTAATATGGATCTACATATGTGTATCAATCATTTTTTCTTGAGTTAAGGTTCATAATACAGAAAAGAATGTGTTTGTGGTATGAACTATTAAATTTTAAATAATGAAAAGAGGATAGTATTTTATTAATATATTTTGAACTATCAAAAGAGAGCTCCAAAAAGCTACTGTCCACAGGGTTTGAACCAATTTTTTTTATAACCATTTGTGTACCTTTCTCATGGTACTTTATTGGAATATAAATTATTTCTACAAACATCTACAATAATTCTGAATGAACCCGAACAACAGAAATCTCGGATACATATAGATTACCAAATACAGTGCAACTTCACTATCATAAATATTTATATTTTACTTTTTAATATTCCCTACGAGTTGTCCACCCGGCTGGTCCGGCCGTTAACACGATAACTGTCCAAGGGAATGAGCTAGACAGTTGGAATTTTCACAGTAGGTTTGGGAGATAAATATCTCGGTTAAGTTCGTTATTGGGCAAAATCGGCCAGATGGTTTCGGACTAACGATAAAAAATATTTGTTTACACATTCAAACTTTCAAATTCAATTTTTCATAAAAAGCAGTTTCACCATAAAGAACATTGATATTTCAAAAATTCAATCATAAATCGTACTTGTATGTTTTCACAGAATGATTTAATTATTTTATCTATGAATTATCCCATGATCTGTGTTCAAACAATATGACATCTTATTTTTCTACAGGAGACATGTCAAATTTATTTCTGGTTCGTTACTCATAAGCGTTACTTTCGTCTAACTAACTGGTTTACTGTTTGCGGTAGTTAGATTTGACACAAGTTAATAAGTAAAACGTGGGAAAGCCCTGTGGACAGGAACTTTGTCGCTCTTGTTCAAACTTTGACAAATTATATCTCCGAAAGTATAGGTTTCTCAGAGTTGGGAATGATATCAATGGAATATCATGTTAGAACTGCATCACAAAATAAAAAAAATTAAATAGGAGTCCATTGATATAATTCCCAACTCGGAGAAACCATTACCTTCGGAGTTATGATTTGTCAAAGTTTAAACAAGAGCGCCAAAGCTTCTGTCCACAGGGCATTCCCACTTTTTCAATGTAGCTTCTGTGCGTCAATTCTCAAGAATTTTCGTAATTAAATTCAAAACGGAGGTCTATGCCTCATCTCATGTTGGATTTATATACATCAGGAAATTATAATTAGAGTATTCTATGAATTCATATATAGAATTGAGAATGATTATTGAAATTCTGAAAATTCATATCTCCGAAAGTATTAGTTTGTCCGAGTTGAGAATGACATCAACGGATTCTTATGATGAAACTGCATCTTTAAAAAAATGAATTAAAAATTTGTAATGTAGAAAAAAAAAATTGTTTTGTTACTCCGAAACCACCTGGCCCATTTTGTCCAATAACGAACTTAACCGAGAAATTTATCTCCTAAACCTACTCTAAACTGTCAACAGTCTAGCTCATTCCGTTCGAGAGTTATCGTGTTAACGGCCGGATTCGATTTTGACCATGGATTCTTCATCAGTGAGTCGAACCAAATCTTTTAAGACCATTTTCAGCCAAAAGTTCGAATAATTACTGACATTTGGGCAAATTGATGAGCACTGTGTTCCGAGGAACAAGAGCGCCAAAAAGCAGTATGCGGAAACACCAAATTTATTTAGACTCACCTATTTTTTCTGCTCTTTCCAAATTCGTAAATAAAATTTTTATATACAGGATGTTGTTTCGACACGAAAGCTACTCATAAACTTTTGTGAGGCCGGATCTGGAATAAGACTTTTTTATTATTGCGCGAAGGTTCTGGGGAACATCGCGTTATCATTTTGTCCAAATGTCTGTGATTTTCGAAGTTTTTGCCGAAAATGGTCTCAAACGATTGGGTTCGACTCCCTGAAGAAGAATTCGAGATCAAATTGTATTCTGTCCGGCCGTTGCCACGATAACTTGAGAACGGAAAGAGATATCGACTTGAAGTTTTCAGAGTAGGTTTCGCGTTCCAATACGACGGACAAGTTAGTTAATGGACATAATCGGCCCAACAGTTTCCAAGTAATAATTTTGTCATAAACCAATACAAATCTGATCGAATTGGAACTTGGTAGCTAGTTGTAGAATAATAACACAAAGAAGTTTGTGGAATTTTGTGATTATGGTATCACTAGAAAGTTTTAAAGAAATTATTATTTATGTCACGATAACCTGAGAACGAAACGAGATAGCGAGTTGCAAGTTTTAGGTTAGGATGTGCTTCTGAATTCGACATTAGAGTTTGTTAATAGGCATAATCGGCAACACGGTTTTGGAGTTATACCCATCTGAAATTTGGTTTTTATTTCCTCAATAACTCGAAAAACACGAAACCGATCCAATTCAATCACGGTTATTAGTTATAGAACACCAACGCGAAAATTCTTTCAAAATTTCATGAGGATCGTATCACTAGAATATTTTTAAAAAATCATTGAAAAAAGTTTTATATATCAGAAACTATTCGTCCGACATCGGTGAAATTTTGCGAGAGCCTTCAAAACCTAACTCTACTGTACTGGAAGTACCAAGTTTGAACACGATAGGATCTATATTGCAGCCTTGGGTGTGTTCAGTAGCTGGATGGGTCACCGTTGCCTCGATAACTTTCGAACGACACTATTGTCGTCCCTATCTATATAGGAACTAGAAATTTTCAGGGTAGGTTGCGCATCCGAATGGGAGGTTGAAATGGCTGTTGGGCATAATCGGCAAAACGGTATCGGAATACAGAACTGATGGAATTGAAGCTTGGTAACTAGTTGTAGAATATCGATTTAAAGACGTGTGTGAAATTTTGTGAGTACCGTACCTCTAGAAAAAAAAAATACGAAAAAATATTATTTTTCTCACGATAACTTGAGAACGGAAAGAGATAGCGACTTGCAATTTTCAGGGTGGCTTGCCAAATGGGTTAGGAGTTATATCCATCTAAAAGTTTGTTGTCATTTCCTCTATAACTCAAAATATACAAATCTGATTCAATTAAGACTCAGTGATTACTTGTAGAGTGCCGCTAATTTTCGCGGAATTTCGTAAATATCGTATCCTGGAGTTACTTGAGGCCTAAGTTTTTTCGTATTTCAATTCCAATAGAATACATATTATGTCACAATTAAAAATTATGTGATCATATACGATTCTCAACTGAAGTCTGTCATCACAAAAGTTGATAAAACTTTACATATCGATGCTTAATTCGCAGTAGAGTGTTCAATAGAGGTGAGTGGACGAAGGAGATACGAACCAAATATTAAAAAATGTATGGGGTGGTTCATTAGATATGATTAATTGAAAAAATGGGGAAAATTAATGAATCATACTGCATCTTGGATATATGAAGGGTGTACCCATAGAATATAGGTTAATAAACTGCAGATGTTTCAGTCTGAATTACGTTTCTTCTAACATCAATCTAGAGAAATAAACACTGACAAATCAAGACATTTATGTCACCAATTCTTCAGTGTAAAAATTGATATATTAAGACATCTACGACGTAGACATTAGGCACCCAAACTTCTGCTTAACAAAAATAGAAACCATCTCATTCCGAATCCGCCCAAGTACAAAAAAATGAGGCAGCACGGAAAACGGAATTATCAAACTGCAGTATTTCGGGTCCTTTAAAAGCAGCAATAACGGCCAGGATGTGGGATGTACGTGTCGGCTGTATGAAATTATTAATGATGCTCTCAGACGGGACCGAATAGCTTCTACGCGACGAATCCGCTTTATGAATAATGAAGTCCGTTGCAGTCTCTTTTTATGCTACCCTCAATCGTCCGAGATCGAGGTAAAAATGGTAATGAATTAAAAGGTTGGAGGGATTGTCTTTAATATTCTGTCGGTATATGAGGTTAACTATGTGGGATTCCTAGAAGTATTATGGGTGGTGATGGAATGAAGACATAAATATCTGCCAGAAATTGTAGGAGTTAAAACGTGAAACCTCAGTGAACTTGATTCAAGGCTGCTTCTACTAACTTAAGAACGTCCGAGGTGTACCTAGGTCCAGAACTGGCAACACTGCTGCTGCTGGGTCCATGTTGTGAAGACTTTGTTCGATATGATATACCAACTCAGAATGTTATGTTTAAGGACGATCTTCATAATATCAAAAATATAGAACAAATTAAATAACTCAATCGAATTTACCGTGGCAAATTCGATTAAGAGTGTCCAACACAGAAGAATGGACAATAGAACATACGCGCAATAGCTCCTGACTGCTCGTTAGTGCTTGAACCAATTTTCTACTTCCACTGGTTTCCTAGATATAGACTCACCGATTCATAAAACTAGATAAATTAGCATACAAATAACCATTCTACTTATTTTTGGCGCTCTTGTTCCTCGGAACCGAGTGCTTATCAATTTGCCCAAATGTCTGTAATTTTTGAATTTTTGGCTGTACATGGTTAAACGATTTGGTTCGACTCACTGATCAAGAATCCGTGGTCGAAATCGATTCTGTCCTGCTGTTTGTCCGTCCGTTAACACGATAACTATCGAACGACAGGAGTTAGAGGATTGAAATTTGCACGGTAGATTTGGAACGTAAATATCTCGGACGAGATCGTTAACGGGCGAAATCCACCAAGCGGATTCGGAGTTATGGCCATTTTTGCAAAAACATTTTTTTTGAATATTTTCGAAACCGATTACTCGATCTATGTGAAATTTAGCAACAAATTGTAAAATAATAACCTCTATATGCATGCAAAGTTTTGTGTTGATAGGATTGCCGTAAAGTGTGAAAAAAAAAATTCTATTTCGTTTCTACAATAACTCTTGAACATAATTAGCTAGGCAGTTGAAATTTTCAGAGTAGGTTTGGGAGAAAAATATCTCGGTTGAGTTCGTTATTGGGCGAAGTCGGCCTGATGGGTTCGGAGTAACGAAAAAAAATAATTTTTTTTTTTACATTAAAATTTTGAATTAAATTTTTTTTAAGATGCAGTTTCACCATAAGCATCCATTGATATCATTTTCAACTCTAACAAGCTAATACTTTCGGAGATATGATTTTTCGAAATTTCAATAATGAATAATCGTACTTCTATGTTTCCACAGAATGCTGTACTTAATTATCCTATCTATGAATTATTATATGATCTGTGTTATTACATGTCATCTTATTTTTCTATGAGAGATTAATGTCAAAATTATTTCTGGTTCGTTATTCTTGATATAAAATACACCTCCTCTTCTAGAAAACAAAGTATGGTTGAATGCAAAATGACCAATGAAATAACCTCAGCTTTCGTAGAATTATGAGGATGATATGATATTATACTTTTAAGGTGATAATATAATGCCCGTGGATAATCCATATGATGATGGAAATATATTCCGTGGTAAGATAACTAAACTATTGGGTTCAGAATATCTCCAGTAAAAACAAAACTGCAATATTGTCTAAGTTCTAATTGATATAATATAATTTTCAGAATTGATTTCAGGAATGAATATCTCGGATAAGTCCGTTATTGGGGAGAATCGGTCTGTTTGAAGTTAATTTCTTTCAAGATGCAGTTCTATCGTAAGAATCGATTTATATCATTCCCAGAGACCAATAATTTCGGCGATATGATTTGTCAAAGTTTGAACAAGAGGTCCAAAGCTCCTGTCCACAGGGCTTGAGCCAATTTTTCAACTTGAGAACTCAAAATTCATGCTGACCAGTTTTCAAAGAACAAAAGATTTGGACATTCCTCTGTATACCTATATATTTTACAGTGTCTCCTATACACAGGGTGATTCAAAACACGAGGCGAAAAATTATGGAGCGTATATACGGGCTGATATTCTTAATAAAAAATGTTAAATGAAATAAATGGCTTTGTTTCCGAGATATCAGACTTCAACATTTCTACATGTCATCAATTTTCAACTTTAATGCATAATATAAAAATAAAAATTTGTTCAAGCCCAGTGGACAGGAGCTTTGGCGCTCTTGTTCAAACTTTGACAAATCATATCTCCGCAATTAATGGCCTCTGGGAATGATATAAATGGATTCTTACGATAGAACTGCATCATGAAAGTAATTAAATTCAGACCGATTCTCCCCAATAACGAACTTATCCGAGATATTTATTCCTCAAATCTACTCTGAAAATTATATTATATCAATTAAAACTTAGACAATATTGCAGTTTTGTTTTTACTGGAGATATTCTGAACCCAATTTGATTCTGTATCTTCCCAAAGAATATATTTCCATCATGATATTATCCACGGGCATTATATTATCACCTCAAAAGTATGATAGCTTAGGTTATTTCATGGTCATTTTGCATTCAATCATACTTTGTTTTATAGAACAGGAAAGGTATTTCATATCAAAAATAACGAACCAGAGAAATAATTTTGACATTTATCTCTCATAAGAAAATAAGATCACATGTAAGAACACAGATCATATAATAATTCATAGATAGAAAAATTAAGAACATCATTTTGTGAGAATACAGAAGTAAGATACATTATTGAAATTTCGAAAAATCATATCTCCGAAAGTATTAGCTTGTTAGAATTGAAGATGATATCAATGGACTTTTATGATCTTAAAAATCTTGAAAAAAAATTGAATTTGAAATTTGTAATGTAAAATTTTTTTTTCGTTACTCTTAAACCATCAGGCTGATTTTACCCAATAACTAACTTAACCATAATATTTATCTCCCAAACCTACTGTGAAAATTTCAACTGCTTAGCTCCTTCTGTTCGAGAGTTATGGTAGAAACAAATTTTAAATTTTTTGTTTGAAACTCTGCGGAGGCCGGATCAATACAAAACTTCGCACGCATATAAAACTCATTATTATATAATTTGATGCAAAATTTCAGATAGATCGAGTGATCGGTTTCGGAAATATTCGTAAAAAATGTATTTACTAAAAATGGTCATAACTCCGAAACCGCTTGATGGATTCTGCCCGTTAACGAACTTGTCCGATATATTTACGCTCCAAACCTACCCTGCAAAGTTCAATCGTCTAACTCCTTTCGTTCGAGAGTTATCGTGTTAACGGCCGGACGGACCGGCCGGACAGAATCGATTTCGACCACGGATTCTTGATCAGTGAGTCGAACCAAATCGTTTAAGACCATTTTCAGCCAAAAAAAAGCTGTGGCACGCTGTTCAAAATTATAGCCAGAGCGATCACCCATCGAGGTAATGAACTCGCCCAAATCTACATAGCTCCAGGAAAAAAATAATATTTTCAAGAATTTAAATCCGACAGTAAAAACAAGCGTCCATAAAAAAACTGGAACACTTTCTGGCCGAGAGTAGTATCAAACGATTAGTTTCAACTCACATACATACATACATACACTATTGGTTCGTAAATGAACAGTGCAGTGCAGTGCAGTGAACATCACTGAAACCTTAGGGTCTATTGTGTCCCCCATCAGAGACGTCGATGTCATCACCATCTAGGATTTAGTGTTCGAACTGGGTACCCTATATCCAAGGCATAAAGTTAGAATGGTCGTTCTAATCATAGGATGTCTAGGCGGAATGAGAGCGAACTACGTGGTAGAACTGAAGATTATTCCAGCCTGTATATATCTGGATGAGGTTTTGGCGCACAGAATGCAGAAAGTAGTGTTGCTCGGATCACTTCGAGTCATCAGGTCCCATCAACTTTGAAGGCCACTTGCATCTCATCCCATTTGTTAAGGGACGCTGTGAGGTCGAGAGGAAGAACTAGTCCGATGAACGTTTGAGAGGTTTTCTAGTGAGTAACCTAACAACAACTGGATTCTCACACTCCTGAGAGAGCGGATCCTCTCGGGGTAAGCTCATACAAGGTTTTTCCTCTCACATGGACAAAAAAAATAATTAATTGCGTGTTTGCTGCTCATTGATGAATTCATTAAGCTATAAAATGGCTTCATACTTGAAGATGGTTGTCGTTATGTACCTTGATTTTACCAAGGTTCCTATACGTCGGCTAGTCTACAAGCTGGATTATTTTTACATTCGGGGTGATTTACTCGGTTGCATTCAAGGTTTTCTGACCAGTCAAACATTGTTTGTTGGCACGGGTGCGTCCAGTTCCCAAACGAAACGAGTTACTAGCGGGATGCCGCAGGGGTCTGTCTCAGACCCACAAGTTATTCCTTGCAAATGCGTCTGACCTGGCTGCATTTCTAAAATCGTCAATCCCCATGACCATACGAAAATCCATAAGCAACCACTCAATGATTCATCACTTCTCCAGGATCATTTGGATGCATTGCGTTCCTGGTGCCGTAACTGGCTGCTGGATCTAAACCTCAAAAAGTGTGCGGCCATCCACCTTGGAAAACATAATCCAAGTAAACGTTACTATTTTGATCAGCACGCTGTGTAGACCGATTTCTCCAGGGCGTTTTACACGGTAAACCATAATATTATGCTGGCCAAGCTGGAAGCCTTTGGAATATATGGTTCTTTACTAATTTGGTTTAGAAGTTTTTTATGTGGCCGAATGCAAATTGTCCGATATAAGAATTATTTCTCTAGGTTCATCGAGGTTACTTCGGGTGTTCCCCAGGGTAGCCATTTGGGACCTATACTTTTTAATTTGTTTGTCAATGATGTCAAGGACTGTCTCAATTCTAACTTTTTGATTTTTGCTGATGACTTGAAATTATACCAACCAGTTAATTCTGTGGCTGATTGCCTCTATCTTCAGGAACAGATTGATAATTTCACGAATGGTCAACTTCTAACTATCTTAGTGTTAACATCAATAAGTGTAGTCTTATATAATTCCACAAGTGCATTACACCTATCCGGCACAGTTATCGGTTGAACGATATAGAATTGACTAGGCATACATGTGTTCGGGACCTTGGTATTTTACTCGATTGTAATTTGAATTTTAAGGAACAAGTTCAGAGTGTATGTGCGAGGGCTTATCGGTCGCTCGGCTTCATAATTCGTAACTCGTCCTTCTTCGGTCCTGACACCGTGAGGCTTCTGTACTGCTCTTTGTGTAGGCCTATTCTGGAATATGCTTCTAGTGCGTGGGCTCCCTTTTACCAGTGCTATATTGACAGCCTTGAGAGGGTTCAGCGCAGATTCGTGCATCATCTGGCCTTCAGATTGGGTTTCCCCAGAGGGAGTGTTGAGGCCACGTTCTGAATGCCCCAGTATCCTCTTGCTTTAGTCCATGTAGGTATATTTATGAACTTTCTATTTTATTTTCTTTGTTGTTTTCTGTCTTATCTCTTGCACTTTTATAATAGTTTATTAACTTCTTATCATTTTGTAATAACAATAATAATAAAACCTTGACTGACGTTGCTAGACGTGGAGAAGGTTCAATGGTTCTAACACGAAATTGTTTTGGCCCCTATTGTAAAGTCCGATAGTAGGAATACGAATATCTCAAATCTTGCTCATCTCGCAATCCCATGGGAGATTTCTTATCAATTGCCAGTAACCAGAACGTGAAATTCAGACACCGAACAAAAACGGTATTTAATCGTACTGAGTGCCACTTCTTAATGAAAATGTATCCACCTTATCTCCTACATTGCCAGCGTTGAGCGCTGGTCTCATATCTCGTAATTAATATTCAGAAGACAATTAATGCAGAATGTTCAAGCCGCATCTCCCCGTAGCGCCGCAGTCTATTCTGAAATTCTGTACATGATGTAATTTAGACAAACAAAAACCGTGGTAAATTTCATGCTACAGAATGGCATAAATTATTCTGGACAATAACACGTGAAAATTTGTTATGAAATATTTACGAAGGATTTGCATTTAAAATGGGTAAATGCATTCGGTGTATGAATGCAAATTTCTTCCCGAATTTGTTATCTGACGTTAGCAGCAAAAACGCGAATTCGCTTACAGCAATGATGAGTGATGAGGCGTGACTTGAATGAGATATTAAATATTAAATTTTCGTCATATAAAAATGACGAAAATCTTCTCACGAATTTTTATTGAGTATGACTCGTTTCGACATGCAATATCTTCATCGGTCATAATGACATATTAAATTATAACGTGAATTTTCCAGCTCAATTTTTCATTCTTTTAGGCAATAGAAAGTGAAACGTTTATCTATGAGAGATGATTGCTCTAAATAGGCAGTAGCAGTCTTCGAACATCCGAAGTTCTGAATAATCATCGCTTGGATTGACCAAACCTGGTTTATAAAAACGACTTCTGGCCTTACGTTACGAGTAATTTTTTGCCAAAAATGGTCTCAAACGAGAATTCGAGGTCAAATTTGATTTGGTCCGGCCGTCCGTTGCCACGATAACTTGAGAACGGAAAGAGATAGCGACTTGACTTTTTCAGGGTAGATGGCGCATCCCAATACGACGGACAAGTTCGGCATAATCGGCCCAATGGTTTCCGAGTAATGATTTCGTTTTTGACCAATACTAAACCGATCAAATTGAAACTTGGTGAGTTTAGCAGTTGTAGAATACAAACCTCCTTTTTAAAAAATCATTGAAAATGATTGAAAAATTCTATATATCAGAAACTATTCGTCCGATATCGCTATAATGCCAAGTTCCAAGTTTGAACACGATCGGATCTATATTGTTGTGACCGTTGCCTCGATAACATTCGAATGAAAGGAGATAGGTACTTGCCATTTTCAAGGTAGGTTGCACATGCGAATGGGAGAGTTAAGTTCGTTTTTGGGAATAGTCGATCGAATTGAAGCTTGTTAACTAGTTGTACCATATCGACATAAAGACCTGTGTAAAATGTATCGGAAACCCTAGAACATTTTCAAAAAATTACGGAAAAAAAAATTGTTTCAAGCTCTAACGAGAAGTCAGGAGCTTTTGCGCGAATGTTCTATTATCCATACTCCTATTGGACACTCTGGAATTTACCATGGTAAATTCGATTAAAAGTGTTATTTAAATTTTTGAAAGAGATACATAATAAGCAAAAGAGGGAAAAAAAATATCATGGTATTTCGACCTGAAGTTTTGCACAATGATCTGAAATTAAATTTCAAAACAAGTTCACTCATAGCGTTACGAACAAAAATTTCGAATTTTCCGAGATAATCGACATTTTGGTTCGAAAATGGTGAATTACGCTGGAACCGAAAGTGGCAGTTGGTCGAGCTTCATATAATTTTTTATATTTTTTGATGCACCATTTTTTTTTAACAAATTCAGAAACACCGATAGAAAAGAAAAGTCCCTCTTGGTGCGGAGTTGCTGGGAAGCACGTGATGTGTGTTTTTTGAATTGATTAGATCTCAAATAATTGAAGGTAAAAAAATATATTAATATAGAAAAAAGTCAGGTGATTTAAATATGATTTCAAGCAAAAAAATCACTTTGAATTTAGAATGAGAATCTATAAAATAATTTAAGAGTCTCAATAATAAAAATCGGTAACATTCAAGAATTCTAGCAAGTTTTCCGTAACATATTTGGATTCAAAAACAGAAATGGAAACAGGGAGTAAACCGTGGTTGGAATGGAGAAAGGAGAGTTATTACAAGGGAAAAGTATTTAAATGTAAATGAACCGAGTATTATGAATATTTTACAAGCAATGAAAGAAAAACCAGAGAAAATAGAAGGAAACTCAAAATAAATTAAGGAGAATTCAGAAAGAATGGAAAAGCAAATGTCAAATAATATAATAGCTTTGGATGAAATATTTAGTAAAAGGATTAATCAAACATACGAACAAATACTAGTAGAGAAACAAGCTGTACGAATACCTATAGAGACATAAGACAAACAAATAATAATAGAAAAACAAGATTAATAAATAAGTAGACAAAATGAAAAATTCGAAATAATTGCAAATAGAGAAAATAAAGCATATGTAGAAATTGTGAATACAAAAAAAAAGATAATAATTATGAATAGTAATCAATATGAAATTAGAACCTATGAGTATAGGACTAAACATGAATAAAATGAGAATAAATATACAAAATGTATATGTATGTATAACCTTATAGGTATAGTATATGATAAGAAACGGAACAACGAGGTTAAAAAATTATCACAAAAAAATAAAGGTCATATAAGAAAATGCAATATAATTAAAAGAAATCATGGTCATCGTAGAGAATTTAAACGATACGAAATTTTAGTATCAAAATCTTATTTCAAATAAAAGTATAATTGGAATGAAGCAAAAATAGGTATGCACTAGAGGGGAGAATATTATTCAATTGTGATTATAAAGAAAGAGAGAAAGAGAAAGTTTAAATTCAAACAGAAAGAGAGAGATTAAATTAAAACAATGATTGTAGGGTTAATTATTGATTGTTATAGACCAAGTAATAATTTCAAATTAATTGTTTTAGTTTATATTTGTAACCAACTGATTGCCATTCATTTTATTGAGACATTTCAAAATTGATTCACAAATTTTCAGAAATTTATTTTAAGAATTCAAAAGGTTCATTTCTCAAATATACAATTTGACAAATCAAAATTCAATTAGGGGAATTGTTATGATATGAATTATGAAAACTTATAAAGCAGAATGTGTGTGTTTTTTGAATTGAGAAGATCTATGGAAACAAGAAAATAATTGGCAGTGAAAAAATATATTAATATAGAAACCCCTGAATCCGATGTGAATTTTTTGTTCACAATAAAATTGAAGTTGAGGGAGCCAAAAGCTTTAGATAGATGGTAGAAAAGGCCTGAAATACAGAGACCGCCATCAAGACACTTGTTAACAAGTTCTAAAAACTATGAAATAACAGCCGCTGACTTGGTTGGCTGACTCGGCCATGTTGATATTCAGTTACCAGTTTGAATTTACTAAGGTATTTCATTATACGATCTTGAACAATTCACAATAGGTCTCTTGCATGTAACACGAAATCCCATATGCTTATATTTTTCTGAATCTACTTTAATAACAGATCATCATGTATGCCCACATCCACTTTCATAGTTTGTAAAATTTGAATATTTCGGTATTGAAAATCGGTAAATCAAGAAGCAAATTCAAATGAGGTGAAGCGCTTCTGAATCGTTGCTAGGACGGCTGACGTAATCAAAATGTACCATCTGCTTGTTACAGCCAATGACGACAACGAGCCCTTTATAGGGTGTTGTGTTACATTGGAATAAAGAGTGAAAGGGACACGAGAAGAGAGTGAGAGTAGATATGACGGGTTACGTCACGCGGGGGCGCCAAGTTTCGATCGTTTGAACAGGCATTATGTGCAATCAAATTTGAATGATCGTTTTCTAGTTGTAACGTTCCTTTTTTTTGACAGTATGAGACAGAGGTTTATTTACATTTCATTTGCGATAAGGTTGTCGTCTGTGTTGACATCAAATTTGAGGTTCGGTCTCAGTGGTACCAATCGATGCACAAAGAATTATCGTATTCGAAGAGCCGAATGAGTTGGCAATATTATTTCATTGTGACAGTGTGAAAGTTTTGGGAGAGTCTGCGCCAGTCAGGGAGATGAGGTCGTCCATTTGGTGGAGATTCTACGGAGGAGCAATAGGTCATGCGTATTTTCGAAACTTAGTAAGAATTGTTGAATTCGTCTTAGTTGGATATAGTTTCGAAAATCGAATTAGGAGTGAGGGTTACATTGGTTTGATTTGGAAAGATAACAGGTAACTTGAGCTTGTCTCGAAAGAGGATCTAAAGACGTTTTTGCAAATCCAAGGTGACCACGTGAACGATCTGGGCGACTTTGACAGAACATTGCTGTGTGCTTGAAGGATTATTTGGTAGAGGCACGGCCAGATTGTGTTTTGAAGCAAACTTGTACAGGACAACCCCGAATATCAGAGGTTTTTATGTCAGGAAGAGAATGGTTTTTATGTCAGGAAGAGAATGGTTTTTATGCCAGGAAGAGAATGGTTTTTTTATGTCAGGAAGAGTAGCACTGAGGCATTCGAGTATATAAGGGGTGGTCCATAAGTAACGCTGTGAGACAGCCAACGTAGGGTTGCAGATCACGAGTGTATATACAAGGTGGCCAGTAAGCAACGCTGTGGGACATTCAATCGAGGGTTGCAGACTACGAGCACAGAGAGAAAGAGGACAGTATTGCGAGACAATCGACGCAATACTACGTTCAGGAATAAGGATAATCAGCACGCAAGTTACAGGAAACATATCTCGAAACATATCTTATACCTGCTATATATAACGTGAACTTATTATCATCAATTACATAAATTATTGTTATTGTAAAGCGGAAATTGGGGAAAGATTTGTGGTAATCATATGTGATCATAGATAATAAACGTGGATGCGCCTGAGCTCAAGCGACGCGTATTTGAATCAAGGGAAAATATCTAGGTACAATTTCCGCCACCCTTATTCGGGGTTTCACAGTAGTTTTACTTTATTGAATCTAGAGACCTGGGTTGTAAGCTACTGGAATAAATTGTTTGTTTTTAGCGTGAATATTCTTTTGGTGAATTTAGGAATTATTACATTACGCTGGGGTATCTGGGAGACTTAAATTTACCTGGCGACCATTTACTAGGTTCCCTTTTTAGAAACCCACTCCCATCTCCACTGGAGCTAGACCGAGGATCCCCGAGTTCTTGTAGCTCCGAAATTAACCACTGCGACTTGGGTACAGTCGTTTGTCGTTATATAGTTGGAAATTGAAATTCTTAGACGGCGGTTGAACTTTTTCAGTATTTTTATGGATATAATAATCGGTTCCTATAATAAAAAAAAATGGGTTCAAGCCCTGTGGACAGGAGCTTTCTGGCGCTCTAGTTCAAAAAGACAAATTATATCTGGTATTGGTTTCTCAGAGTTGGGAATTATATCAATGTATTCATATGATATCACTGCATCATAAAGGAAATTCAATTCAAGTAATAGTTTATTAGATAAGTAATTATAAATTACCCTGTAATCGATCAAAGATTTCCTGATCTACGTTCACCAAACTACAGAATTATGCTTTCAATATTTACGTAATATTTTCAAACATTTTCGGGTGAGGTCCCCGTTGCATCGCTAAAATACGAGTATTTCAACCCCAATATTTTTGAAGTTACAATATTCCCTTCTGTCAAGTTGACATTATGAGAATTCATACATAGAATAATAATTATATCAATCTGTGAAATACGATTTACATTGAAATTTTAAAAAATCATATCTCCGTAAGTATTAGCTTGTTAGAGTTGAAAATGATATGAATGGATTCTTATGATAAAACTGCTTATTAAAAAAAATTTGATTTGGAATTTGTTTCGTAAAAAAAAATTTTTTTTTTGTTACTCCGAAACCATCTGTCCGATTTTGCCCAATAACGAACTTAGCCGAGATATTCATCCCCCAAACCTAATCTGAAAATTTCAACTCTCTAGCTCATTCCGTTCGAGAGTTATCGTGCTTACGGCCAGCCGGCCGGCCGGCCGGCCGGACCGGCCGGACAGAATGAATTCCGACCACGGATTCTTGATCAGTGAGTCGAACCAAATCGTTTAAGACCATTTTCATCGAAATATTCCAAAATTACAGACATTTGGGCAAATTGATAAGCAATCAGTTCCGAGGAACTAGAGCGCCAAAAATGCATGCAAGAGACCTATTCTTTCAGGAAATAGGTGATATTTCATCGAAAAGCGAGGCCTACCCAAACCAAACAGCAATACAACCGAATTTAAATTCAATATTATTGTTCAGAGAATTCCGTAAAACATTTAATGCCGGTCTATTGGAGGAAATTAAACTACATGACCACCGGTCGTAATTAAGACTAGGGCTTAAGTGAGATAGACCACGAAGCGAATTTCGCATGTTGCCCTTTCACCAAAGAAATACAGTTATCTTCGTTTCCCTTGTGTTTTACTTAATTTCATTAATGCCAGACTTCGGGGACTAATGGGAATATTACAGCCTGGCATTAGTCTGCGGTCCCTTTTAATTTCCCATTTCCGCAAGAAAATGAAAGGAAAAATTCGGAGAACTTAACGCAAATGTCGTTGCTTTTCCGTCCGGATTTTATTTTGAGGGGGAAATCATCGAAAGGCCAGTCAGGGATTACGGTTTTGTCGGGGATTAATGGATACCATTTTTGTGAACTCGAAACATTGAAAATGTTCCACCGCATAATCGCTCGGCGATCAACTGTTGAATATTAAACTCCAACACTGATTCGCTAAATTGTTTCGAGGGCTGTGGAAATCTGTACCGTAAGTGTACTTTTTGGTTGGAAAAAACGCTGCACAATTTACATAAAGGGTTATTATTTCTCATTTGGAATAAACCTACCAGTCCTTTCTATTTGTGTCTACTTGTTCTGATTTTTGCGCGCTCCTGCCAGCAGCTGTAATCTGTAATTCGCGAATCTCAAGCAGATTATGGTGTCAAAACATTCCTTAACAAAATTTCGTGAGGATCGTATAATAATAATTATAGTTTATTGAATCTTTTATAGTCTAGTCAACAAGTGCTTTTCAGGTCAAAATGTTTGCGTATTCTCCGAAGATAATGATAGAGGTGTCATTCGATTCGGAATGGCATGTACTTAGATAGTTTTTGGAAAAATGCTAAGGGCGCTAGCCAAAATTGAAATAGTTATAAACAATTAAGTGAAAAAAAAGAAATTTTCAGAGTAGGTTTGAGGGATAAATATCTCGGTTAAGTTCGTTATTGGGCAAAATCGTTTTAATAGTTTCGGAGTAACGAAAACAAATATTTTTTTACATAACAACTTTTGAATTAAAATTTTTTTAAGATGCAGTTTCATCATAAGAATCCATTGTTATCATTTTAAACTCTAACAAGCTAATACTTTCGGAGATATACCGCCGTATTCACAAAGCATTCAATCTCCGGTAAGTCCTAACTGAGGTCCTCAGTTAAGGATAAATAAGAATCACAACCTCAGTCAACCTATGTAACCGTGCTGAAACAGGCCTGTTTCACGTTAATTTTCACTTAAACAGAGGTTGCGATTCTTATTTATCCTTAACTGAGGACCTCAGTTTGGACTTAACGGAGATTGAATGCTTTGTGAATACGGCGGATGATGTTTCAAAGTTTCAATAATACATCGTAAGTTCTATGTATTCACAGAATGTGAACACAGAATCTGTCTGTGATCACTATTCATAAATGTCATCTTTTCTAGCTATTAGAGATTGTCAATTCATAGTTGTTATTTTCTCTTGGAAAGTATTCGATTCTTGAATTTGTGAATATATACAAGACTGTTTTGATGTAGTTTATGGGAGCAATAGGAACGAAGAACATAATGGAATCATCAAAAGAAATTAGTGTTCGTTGACCACTGATGTTATATTACCTTTTACTTCGTTAAGTAGTGAGACATGTTCCTATATACAGTATTTTCATAATGTTGCTAGCAAAAAATACTGAAATATGGATATACATTTGTGTATCAATCATTTTTTCTTGAGTAAAGGTCCATAATACGGAAAAGAATGTGTTAGTGGTATGGACTATTAAATTTTAAATTATGAAAAGAGGATAGTATTTTATTAATATATTTTGAACAATTAAAATAATTTGTTCGTTATCCACTACCTACTCAAATATCAGGAATAAATGGACAATCTGCTGGATTGTCTCCAGCCTTGCTCTATAGACATTTCGATGATACTTTCCTTAGGTATTTCGAGTTGTGAAAACTATGCACCGAGTCTAAGTTGTAACAACCCATTCCACGAGGTTGAATCATTGCAGATTGCTCATTTAATCTTGATAAATAAATTTAATGACAATTTTTGAAGCACTAAGGCATTTAAGCATTGTAGATTGCTCTTATTTTTTTATAAGATAATTTTTGAAGCATTTTTTTTAAACGAAACTTTTTTTAAATTTAATTTCTTTCAGGATGCATTTCTATCATAGGAATCCACTGATATAATATTCAACTCTGAGAAACCAATACTTTCGGAGATATAATTTGTCTGTTTGAACAAGAGCGCCAAAAAGCTTCTGTCCACAGGGCTTGAACCAATTTTATTTTTATCATAAGTAGTTATCTTGGTCTTATTATTATTATATTATATTAAAAAAAAATCTATTATTATTTAAATTTTCATTGTTTATTCAATAAACAATTTGTATGAACAAATGAATTATTTCTTGATTCATGTTTTAATATATTTATTTATATTTATTTTTTTTATTGTACTTTCAATTCGATGATTTTTTTTCAATAATACATGTTTGTTGTTTTTCTTAAATAGAAAAAGAAAAAGATACAAAGAGATAAATCATATGTTTATAAAAAATTGTTCATAAAATAAGCAATGCAAATTTAAATAATAATCGAATTTTTCAAATCAATATCAAAGACCAAGTTAAATAATGATTTGAAAAGAAAGTGG
The DNA here is from genome assembly GCA_937662695.2 of Halyzia sedecimguttata. NCBI lineage: Eukaryota > Metazoa > Arthropoda > Insecta > Coleoptera > Coccinellidae > Halyzia > Halyzia sedecimguttata. The sequence goes on from OW569411.2 coordinate 119,978,151, forward strand.
TTTCTTAATTTTCGTAACAAGTGGTAAAAAAAAGTGTTGTTTATGGAATACGTTTTCAAGCAATAAACTTTTATTTTCAGAAACGGTTTATATTTGAATCATAATTATCATAAATGATTAAGTTTTAAAAGAACGCATTTGTCTATAAACACTTCTTAAACAAAAAGAAATAAAAATTAGCAAAAATCATTTTTAATTAGCTTCCGATCATAAGAAAAAGGATCAATAGTAATATTTGAAAACAATTTTTTTTTCAATGTTTGATGAAGCTTTATAATTTCGCACTGAAATACATTGTTAATAACAAAACGAAAATTAACATTTTTTTTACAGGTATGTGTTCTAAACCTTTCAAAAATAGCTCCACGAAAGGAAAAAATTCTCAGATTAATAGTACACGTTTTCGGGCGTATGTTCAACCCTTTGGTAAAATTATAAATATTAGTCCTATAGTTCCGATAGTTACGACTTTTTTATGGAATTTTCTCGTCTTTTTGAATGTTTCTTCAAATTTGAATTATCTCAGATATTTTTTTAAGATATTGGCGAAAAAACAAACCCCATTCTCTTTTTTTCACTTAATTGTTTATAACTATTGCCATTCCGAATCGAATGACACCTCAGTCAAAGTTTCGGAGCATACGCAAAAATGTTTACCTAAATAACACACTTGTTAACTAGACTATTACAACATTTTACATGTATTGAACAGTCAGATATATTCGGGTGATTCCAAAAAAATAGAGCAACTCTATGTCCGCAGCAAATTTCAATTAAATAATAATATACGTAATCTACTTCAGAAATCCTTTTTATTGACCCCAAACTTCAGTCCCTCCTTTCAAAATTCCCATCCAAAAAACATTGAGTTTATACTTTCCTTGATTAACAATTTTTAATGTTAAAGTACTCAAATCTTACTCCATCGACCTTTTGCAGTTTAAATAAACAGTCAATATTTTTAATTTTTTTTCTAGTGATCCTCACGAAACTTCGCAATAATTTGTGCGCCGGTGTTCTATAAGTAATTACTAAGTTTCATTTGTATTTTTTGAGTTATTGAAGAAATAACAACATATAGTATATAGAAATAACAACACTTCAGATGGGTATAACTTCAAGAGCTTTTGGCCGATTATGATCATTAACTAAACTGTCGCATTCGGATGCACAACCTACCCTGAAAATTGCATGTCGCTATCCCTTTCCGTTTGAAACTTGTCATGGCAACGTACAGAATCGAATTTGAAATAGAATTCTTCATCAATGACTCGAACATGGTTTTAGAAAATTTTCGCTAAAAAATCGAATATTACAGATATTAGGGCAAAATGATAGCACGCTGTTCCCAAGAAGATATAGACGCAATAATAATGAATATATGCTTATTTGACATTTGCGCTTACATAATTTTTCATTGTATTCAGAATTCCTTCCAATTCTATGATATTTAATCATGTTTTTTCAAGAGCTTGAGAAACCAAAATTGGCGAAATATTTACTACAATTTTTAAAACCATTAACAGGAAAGTAAAAAAGATTTTTGCAGAACACCTTAATTGAAAAAGTACGAAATTTCAATTTGAATCAAACTTGCATTCTAGTAAGTTTTGATGTTGTTAATTTGTTCTAAAATGTTCCTGTCGATAAGTCCCTTCAAATAGTTCGAAAAAAGTTAGTCAGTGATTAAAGATTCAAAATTTAATACTAATGATATTATGGAAATGCTTGATGTATGTTTATATACCACCACTGTTTCCAACTACGAGATGATTTTATCGGCAAAATTTGAGAATGGCAATGGTTTCTCCTTTATCACCTGGCATGGATAATATATTCATGGAAAAATGGACAAATTTGTGGTTACATATTCGTTGAAACCAATATCGATATATCTGTAGTGAATATATTTTATTTATTTAGGAAAAAGAGTATTCAGAAAGCAGAGACATACAAATAGATAATTTCTGTTAAAATTAAAAAGTGTGGAATAAGGTGTTATTAAAACACTTAACGATAGAGCTAATCTAATGGGTTCTACTCTTGAGAATCGACAAAATGAAAATGATTTCATAAAAAAGTTACTCGAAGATAATGGATATCCGAAACAGTTCATAAATACACACATCATGAATTTGAAAAATAGAAGAGCTTCTAATCAAATAACAATTAATCAAGTACAATCCAACAAGAACAACAACAAAATCTATTGAATATGTTCCTTATGTTCAAGGTCTGCCGGAAAAAAAATCGGGAAAATAGTTTTATATAAGAACTGATATCAAAACTCAAGATGATCTTATATAGGTCTTTACTAACTAAAACAAAATCGATTAATAAAAAACAAAACTCCAATAACTGTGTATATAATATTCCTTATATTTGTGGTAAATCGTATACAGGAGAGACATTGCAACCACTAGAGGTAAGAAAATTAGAACATAGGAACAACTTAAGGAAGAGAGACATACAAAATAAAAAAAGAGCCCAACATGTATTTAAAACCAATGGAGATTACATGATGGATCGAAGTAAAACAAAGATTCTGATGACAGAGTCTGATGACATAAAAAGGAAACTTTAGGAGGCGACTTGTATATTGTTGAACAGGGAAAACTATTTTGCGAATTGCTTTTGAAATTGACCAAATTTAGTTGAATTTGTTGAAGAAAGAGTTAGAAATTTATATTCATTTTTCAACGACTGTGAGGCAAATTTCAGAATAACTGTCAACAAAAAATAATTCTGAAGATTTTCGCTTGGTGTCTGAAGGAGTTTGATTTAGTCTCTGAAACGTTACAGAATTGTTTTTCTATCGTTGATGTTGTTTCGTTACTTGTTTGTAGGCAGCATTGTTCTATATATATTGCTTCTGACAAATAACTAGTGTTTCTTAGGCAGAAGCATTTTCCAAAAAATAAAATTCTTATTTCATAGATATTTTTCAGATTTTCGGGGAGAAAACTCAGAAATGAACCATTTAGTGATGAATTCACCTCCTAAAGTATCGTTTACTGATTACTTACGTTCACGTTGAAAAACGTTATTCAAAAGTAATCCCTATCGAAAGATCTAAAGCAGCTTGAAAAAATCTGACATTAAGTCAGGAGCTTCTGCGCGCATGTTCCATTGTCTATTCACGCCTCATACAAAGTCTTTAGAATTAAGTTTTGAAGGCTCTCGCAAAATTTCAGCAATACCGGACAGATAGTTTCTGAGATAGATAATAATTTTTAATAATTTTTTTTTTAATTTTCTAGTGATACGACCCTCACGAAATTTCGAATATATCTTTGTGTCGGCATTCTACAACTAATAACCAAGTTTCAATTCGATCGGATCTATATTGTATGAAAAGGAAATTCGTTCTCGGAAACCGTTTGACCGATTATGCCCATTAACGAAATTAACCGTCGCATTCGGATGCGCAGCCTACCTTGAAGCCGGACGACCGAACAGAAACTGATTTGACTTCAAATTCGTCATCAGTGAGTCTAATCTAATCGTTTGAGACCATTTTCGGCAAAAATTCGAAAATTAAGCACGCTCTTCCTCAGAACATGTGCACAAAAATTTTGAAATCTTCTTTGAACCCGAATCTGTTTATTTTTAAAGAGAACAAAGATGACAGCCCGATAGGTTGGGCGACCAGGTCACATAAATCATGAGAAAATGAACTGAAACTACAGCGCTGATGTATCTACCCTCAAGTTAATCGAAAATTCCCCCTATATCCATCCACACCCGCATAATGTCAGCATGACCTATTTCCAATTAACGTCTGCCAGAATTTTCCTCTATTTCTTCCATTTTTTCATCATCGTAGATCAGAAAAAAGTGATCGATGCTTGCTCATCAAAGCACGCCAACAAGAAGCGTTTTGTTTCCACGAATGGAACATATTAATTTTCAGTTCCACGTTGCTCATTCCATGCCGGAGGGCTGTAGCGAGAGGTGCTTGTCATGATTACCAATCCGTCAATCACTGGCCCTAGAATTAATAGCTGGGAAGATTAGATATTGGACAGCAGTGATTGATTCAGTCGAATTATGCGATATTCTGAATGTCGAAATATGTATTGTAGACGACAGAGTCCGTAGGGAGCAGTTTGAAATTTTTCATTAAATATCGTTGGCAATATCAAAATTGAATATGGTGATTGATTGACAATCAAGCGGATAAGTCCGGATGGTTTTTGGCGCTCTAGTTCCTCGGAACTGAGTGCTTATCAATTTGCCCAAATGTCTGTAATTTTCGAATTTTTCGATGAAAATGGTCTTAAACGATTCGGTTCGACTCATTGATCAGGAATCCGTGGTCGAAATTCATTCTGTCCGGCCGGTCCAGCCGTAGGCACGATAACTCTCGAACGGAATGAGCTAGACAGTTGAAATTATCAGAGTAGGTTTGGGGGATAAATATTTCGGCTAAGTTCGTTATTGGGCAAAATCGGACAGATGGTTTCGGAGTAACAAAAAAAAAATTTTTTTTTACAAAACAAATTCCAAATTAATTTTTTTTCAACAAGCAGTTTTATCATAAGAATCCATTCATATCATTTTTAACTCTAACAAGCTAATACTTTCGGAGATATGATTTTTCAAAATTTCAATGTAAATCGTATTTCTACGTTTTCACAGAATGATAGAATTATTCTGTGGGTATTCTATGAATTGTTATAAAGTCAACTTATTTTCCTGAGACATGACGTTGTCTCATTGTCATTCATTCCAGCAATCGTATAAATATGAGAATGATAATATAATATCATACTTTTTGTTGGTTGATATTTTCATGCCGATGGTCAATCCATTCGTTAATGGGAATGGTTATGGTAAGTTAATAATATTGAGTTCAGAATATCTACACTAAAAACAAAACTGGAATATTGGTGTATTGGAGTAGATTGGAGGAAAGATATATATTATCGTTCATCATAGAATTGAGGAATGAATATCTCGGATGAGTTCATTGTTGGGTAGAATTCGTCTATTGGTTTTGGATTGATAATTTTTGGCACTCTTGTTGAATTTAAATTCTTCTAAGATGTTTGAATTCAATCTCTGCTAAGATGAAGTTATAAATTTCAATAATGAATCGTACTTCTATGTTTTCACAGAATGCTATAATTATTCTATCTCAGCTTTATTATATGATCTGTGTTCATACTCGTTCATTTCATCCTGTTCTATAAGAGAGAGTCAAATTCATTTGAGCTATTTTAATTTGGTTTCTTCCATGGTGCAGTTCTCATTCTCAGATTGCTCATTTAATCTTGATAAATAAACTATTATTTGAATTTAATTTCCTTTATGATGCAGTTCTATCATAAGAATACATTGATATAATTCTCAACTCTGAGAAACCAATACTTTCGGAGATATAATTTGTCTGTTTGTACTAGATCGCCGGAAATCTCCTGTCCACAGGGCTTGAACCAATTTTTTATATAGAAAAAATTGGTTCAAGCCCTGTGGCCAAGGTCTTTCTGGCGCTCTTGTTCAAACACACAAATTATATCTCCGAAAGTATTGGTTTCTCAGAGTTAGGAATTATATTGATTCTTATGAAACAACTTCATCTTAGCAGAAATTGAATTCAAACATCATAGAAGAATTTAAATTCAACAAGAGCCTAAAATTATCAATCCAAAACCAATAGACCAATTCTACCCAACAACGAACTCATCCGAGATTTTCATTCCTCAACTCTATGATGAACGATAATATATATATATATATATATATACGTACTTTCCTCAAATCCACTCCAATACTCCAATACACCAATATTCCAGTTTTTTTATTACTGGAGATATTTTAAACGCAATATTATTAACTTACCATTACCATTCCCATCATCATATGGATTGACCATCGGCATGAAAATATCAACCAACCAAAAGTATGATATCATATTATAATTCTCATAATTCTACGATTGCTGAAATGAATTAGACAATGTCATGTCTCAGGAAAATAAGTTGACATTATGACAATTCATACATAGAATAATTATATCATTCTGTGAAAACGTAGAAATACGATTTATTATTGAAATTTTGAAAAATCATATCTCCGGAAGTATTAGCTTGTTAGGGTTAAAAATGATATGATGGGTTAAAAATGATATTAATGGATTCTTGTGGTAAAACTGCATATTGAAAAAAATTTAATTTGCAATTTGTCATGTAAAAAAATTTTTTTTTCGTTACTCCGAAACCATCTGTCCGATTTTGACCAATAACGAACATGGCCGAGATTTTTATCTCCCAAGCCTACTCTGAAAATTTCAACTGTCTAGCTCCGTTCGAGAGTTATCATGCCTACGGCCGGAGAGCCGGACGGACAGATTGAATTTCGACCACGGATTCTTGATCAGTGCGTCGAACCAAATCGTTTAAGACCATTTTGATCGAAGAATTCGAAAATTAAAGACATTTGGGCAAATTGATAAGCACTCTGTTCCGAGGAACAAGAGCGCCAAAAAACATAGAAAAAAATTCGTTCAAGCACTGACGTGATCTTTTCGTGCATGTTCTATTGTCCATTCTCTGTATTGGACACTCTTAATCGAATTTACCATGGTAAAGAATGAAGATTAAGAGTGTCCAATACAGGAGAATGGGTAATAGAAAATACACCCAAAAGCTCCTGATGACTTCACGTCAGTGCTTGAACCAATTTTTTTTTCGTAATTTTTTGAAAATTTTTTGGGTTACGGTACTTACAAAATTTTACACACGTCTTTAGTCTTTATGTCAATATTCGACAACTAGGTACCAAGCTTCAATTCGGTCGAGTCTATATTTTTTGAGTTATCAAGGAAATAATATTCCAGGTGGGTATAACTCCGTAAACCAATGGACCGATATGCCCAAAAACGAACCCAACTCTCTCTTTGGGATGTGCAGGTCCCTATCTCCTTTCGTTCAAAAGTTATCGAGGCAACGGTCACTCATCCAGCTACTGAACTCACAAGGCTACTCGGATCTCCAGCAACATAGATCCGATCGTGTTCAAACTTGGAACTTGGCAGTAGAGTTAGGATCTGAAGGATCACGCAAAATTTCAGCGATGTCGGACGAATAGTTTCTGATATATAGAATTTTTTTCAATGATTTGTTTGAAATTTTCTAGTGATACGATCCTCACGAAATTTCGCAAGAATTTTCGCGTTGGCATTTTACAACTGATAACAATGTTTAAATTGAACCAGTTTTGTATTTTTCGAGTTATTGAGGAAATAACAACCAAATTTCAGATGGGTATAACTCCAAAACCTTTCGGCCGATTATGCCTATAAACAAACTCAAATGCATTCAGATGCACAAACTAACCCGAAAGTTTCAAGTCGCTATCTTTTTCCATTCTCAGGTTATCGTGAAAAGTAATATTTTTTGATAATTTTTTTAAATTTTCTAGTGATACGATTCTCACATAATTTGACAAAAGTCCTAAGGTTTGTATTCTACAACTACTCACTAAGTTTCTATTCGATCGGATTTATATTGGTTGAAAACAAAATTATTACTCGCAAACCATTGGGTCGATTATGCCCTTTAACGAACTTGTCGGTCGAATTTCAAGTCGCTAGCTCTTTCCGTTCTCAAGTTATCGTCGCAACGGGCGGCCGGCCGGAAATAATCAAATTTGACCTCGAATTTCTCATCGGGGAATCGAACCCAATCATTAAAGACCATTATCAGCGAAAAATTCGAAAATTACAGACATTTGAGTAAAATGATCACGCGATGTTCCCCAGAACATACCCGCAAAAATACAAAGTGAATAATCTTGAATGGCCGGCTCGGTCTACAGATCAGACTCCGTTAGACTTTTTCTTATAGGGATATATCAAAAGCAAAGTTTATCTCAATTGGCGAACATTGAGCAGTTGAATCATTCGGGATAAAATAAGAGGAGCTTGAAACTCTCCAAAATTTTTGTTGTTCCGAGTTTCAAGCTCAATTGGTGAACTGTCAAAAAGTGAATGGCCATCAATTTGAACACAATTTGGTGAAGGCTTCATTTCGAAATTTTCACATGATTTTCAAATTAAAACAAATAATTTCTCGACAATTATTGACCCAAATGTCGTTACAGGTGCATTACTGTGCATTACATATTTTTCATAAATATGTGTATAGTAACGAAGATAATGAATTAATTCCATTTGGCTTTTCCACACCTTATAGCTATTTTGTAATACCCATTTTATCGTTATTTGATTGATTTGGTCTTGACTTGATGGAAAATCAAAAAATAATGAGTGAAATTTTAAACTTCTACAATCTTCTTCATCAAAAACAACAATTTAACAGATACATTTAACCTGATTGAATACAAGAGAATCACTCAAACAATATCTTAAAAGAAGGAATTAAAGGAAGATGTTGAACTAATAAAAATTGGTTCAAGCCCTGTGGACAGGAGCTTTCTGGCGCTCTAGTTCAAACAGACAAATTATATCTCCGAAAGTATTGGTTTCTCAGAGTTGAGAATTAAATCAATGTATTTTTATGAAAGAACTGCATCATAAAGGAAATTAAATTCAAATAACAGTTTATTTATCAAGATTAAATGAGCAATCTGAGAATGAGAACTGCACCATGGAAGAAATCAAATTAAAATATCTGAAATGAATTTGACTCCTTCTTATAGAACAGGATGAAATGTACGAGTATGATTACAGATCATATAATAAAGCTTAGATAGAATAATTATAGCATTCTGTGAAAACATAGAAGTACGTACGATTCATTGTTGAAATTTAGAAAAATCATATTTCCGAAAGTATTAGCTTGTTGGAGTTGAAAATGATATCGATGGATTTTAATGATGAAACTGCATCTTAAATAAAAATTACAGACATTTGGGCAAATTGATAAGCACTCAGTTCCGAGGAACTAGAGCGCCAAAAAGTCCCGCCTTCTCTCGTTCCGAAACCGAAAACCCGACAGCGTAGACACACCGGCTATCGGGCTCCTCGTACGTTCTTGTCGATCTCCGGTATTAGAATAAAACGTCGGTACTTACCTGGGATTAGAGAATACAATCCCGGGTTCTTTTTTCGATCCCGGGATTACGGGATTCTTTATGCACAATCCCGGGATCCCGGGATTATCCCGGGATTAAGTTATGTGGTTTCTAAATGAGCTCAAATGGAAAAAAAAATTGTGTAATTTCTTAAAAAATGTTTATAATGTAAAAGAACAAATCACAAACAATAATAAGAAAGACGAAAATAATACAAAAAACTATAATTTGAAAAAATAATAATGGAAAAACTACTTTGAATTTTTTAAATTTGAAGGCAGTGATGCAAAGAAAACATCTTTTATCATGGGTAGACACATACGAATTGAAGCTAGAATTAAAATAAAAACGCCTGTGTTTTTTCTCGAGCTTTCGCTCAAGTGATCGATATTTCTTTCATTTTGCCTGATTTTTACAAGTTTGGGTACAAGAAACTGTGAGAGAAACTTTACCTGATCACCCCCATGGTTTCTACTGCTCTGCAAGCGTTTGGTTTATTTACTGAAACATTTTTTTTATATTCATTGGAATTTTGACTACTTAATTAATAATTCGAATCATATTATCATGAATTAATATCCTCCGAATGTTTAGCGTATACTTTTATCCATATCACCTTCAATTATCCATAATTATTCCGTTATGAGATCGCGTTTATTAATGTTTGAGACAATCCCGAAAATCCCGGGATTATCCAAGTACAATTCCGGGATTTTCGGGATCAGAAAACGGCCAGGATCCCGGGATCCCGAGATTCAGGATCCCGCATTGTATTCTCTACCTGGGATATATATTCTTAATTTTCACTTTTCGACATAAAATCGCCACATGGGGGTTTATTTGACGGTTTTTTACCCTTGTCTCTCTAAGTCGATTTTGACGTTTCTCGAACCAACTATTAGCAAGAAACAATGTCATATCTCAGGTGAATAAGTTGACATTATGACAATTCATACATAGAATAACTATATAATTCTGTGAAAACGTAAAAATACGAGTTTTTATTGAAATTTTGAAAAATCATATCCCCGAAAGTATTAGCTTGTTAGAGTTAAAAATGATATCATTGGATTCTTATGATAAAACTGCTTATTGAAAAAAATTCAATTTGGAATTTGTTTTGTAAAAAAATTTTTTTTTTGTTACTCCGAAACCATCTGTCCGATTTTGCCCGATAACGAATTTAGCCGAGATATTCATCTGCCAAACCTATTCTGAAAATTTCAACTCTCTAGCTCATTCCGTTCGAGAGTTCTCGTGCCTACGGCCGGCCGGCCGGACGGGCCGGACATAATGAATTTCGACCACGGATTCGTGATCAGTGAGACGAACCAAATCGTTTAAGACCATTTTCATCGAAAATTACAGACATTTGGGCAAATTGATAAGCACTCAGTTCCGAGGAACTAGAGCGCCAAAAATTGATAAGCACTCTGTTCCGAGGAACAAGAGCGCCAAAAAAAATTGGTGATTGCCACTGACATTTCCAAACCACTTGAATGTGATCACTGAAATTAGCCTGAACAGAGTGCATATCAACAATATGATCGAATTGAAACTCGGTAGTTATTTGAAAAATGCAGATACGGATATTTATACAAAATTTCGTGAGGTTAGTATCATTACAAAATCAAAAAAAAATATTAAAAATAATTCTGTATCTCTGAAAATATCCGTCAGATGAGGATCAAATTTTCGCGGAGCCTTCAAAACCTTATTTCACATTCGAGTTCTAGATTTAAACTCGATGGGATCCATATTGTTGTGAATATTGGAAAAATATCGAAATACAGTGGACCAGTATTTATTCCAGTCGAACAGCAACATTTTCAAATGCAACGAGCGCTTGTTGCCTGTCAATTTGCTAATGTCTGTAATAATTTCCTCTCTTGAACTTACTGAAGTTTCAAACTTGCGCTAATTGGTAGTTTACCGCTGTGCACGTTGAACCTCGACTAAGGCTTCACGCGAGAGGGAGATTTTTCTCGTCTCGTCTCGTTCTCGTCTCGTAAAAGCGAGACGAGACGAGACGTTTTCAAAAATATTGTAGGCGATACCGAGACCACATACAGCGCAACACGAGAGTCTCGTTTTTGGTCTCGTTAAATTTTTGCGCGTATGTTCTGGGGAACATCGTGTTATAGTTTTGCCCAAATGTCTGTAACTTTCGTATTTTTTGACAAAAATGGTCTCAAACGATTAAGTTCGACTCCCCAATGAAGAATTCCAGGTCAAATTTGATTCTGTCCGGCCGTCCGGCCGTTGCCACGATAACTTGAGAACGAAAAGAGCTAGCGACTTGAAATTTTCAGGGCAGGTGGCGCATCCCAATACGACGGACATGTTCGTTAATGGGCATAATCGGCCCAGTGGTTTCCGAGTAATGATTTTGTTTCCAACCAATATAAATCCGATCGAATTGAAACTTGGTGGGTAGTTGTAGAATATGAACCTTAGCACGTTCGTGAAATTTTATGCGAATCGTATGGCTAGAAAATGTTACAAAAATTATTAAAAAATATTTTTGTTGTCACGATAACTTGAGAACGGAATGAGATAGCGGCTTGAAGTTTTCAGGTTAGGATGTGCACCAGAACGCGACATTTCAGTTAGTTTATGAGCATAATCAGCCAAACGGTTTTAGAGTTATAGCCATCTGAAATTTTCTGAAATTTGGTGGTTTTTGTTCCTCATTAACTCGAAAAATACTGAACCGATTGAATTCAAACATGGTTATTAGTTGTAGAATGCCAACGCGAAAATGTTTGCAAAATTTGGTGAGGATAGCATTTGTAGAAAATTTTTAATAAATCATTGAAAATAAAAAAAAAATTCTATATATCAGTAACTATTTGTTTTAAATTGCTGAAATTTTGCAAGAGCCTTCATAACCTAACTCTACTGCCAAGTTTTAAGTTTTAATACGATCGGTTAAATATTGTTGGAGATTTGAGCATTCTTGTGTGAGTTCAGTAGATGGGTGACCGTTGCCTCGATAACTTTCGAACGAAAGGAGATAGGGACTGGCAATTTTCAGGGTAGGTTGTGTATCCGAATGGGAGAGTTGAGTTCGTTTTTGGGCATAATCGGTCTAACGGTTATACCCACCTGGAATATTATTTCCTTAATAACTCAAAAAATAAATATTCGATCGAATTGGTGCTTGGTATCTAGTAGTAGAAAATCAACATTAAGACGTGTTTAAAATGTTGTAAGAACTGTACCCCTAGAAAACTTGAAAAAAATGACGAAAAAAAAAATTTTAAGAACCGTACCCCTAGAAAATTTTAAAAAAATCACGAAAAAAAATTTTTTCAAGCACTGACGTGAAGTCAGAAGCGTTTGCGCTTATGTTCTATTGTCCATTCTTCTGTATTGGACACCGTTAATAGAATTTACCATGGTAAATGATGTTGTCCATTCTCCTGTATTGGACACTTAATTCGAATTTACCATCAGTGTATGAACCAATTTTTGTATGAAGTTTTATATACGACTCGATCTTTTTCAACACCCACAGAAAAGAATTGAATATGAAGAGTTTCCACTATATTTACCAATATATTCTGTCTCTATTATGCACGTTTTTTTTAGAAAATTATTAATTAGTTATGACCTTGCGATAATTGAGATTATTTTTCAAGAAAAAATAGAATTCACAACCATAAAAACGGATGCCTTTATGAATTCAATACTTAACGGACAACTTTTATTGCCCCTAAATCCCAATGCTTTGAAAATTTCGTCTCTATCAAACATCTGGAGAAATTTATTCTCTTGTGCTCCTTGTAGTGAAGATGTGAACAATTATTGTATTCAACCGTGGAACAACGTATAATAAAACTGATAAAGAAATGATGCTATTCAATGTTTCGAAAAGTGTTATGAGGAATTCGCCAAGAACACCCTCAATGATCTACCCACTGGGAAGGTATTCATTGAAAACTATACCAAATTGTTCAATTCTATTAAGAAATGTATCGACATCGATTGCCTATTTGAAACATCAACAAAACTGTCGAAATATTGGAAAGATGAGTTTGAAGATTTCACTTTCCAAGATGGCCGATGATTAATTAATGGCTACATCCGTACCTGTTGAAAGATTATTTTCCACAGCAGGTATGATCATGGCAAAAACACGCACATCTTTGAAATGATGTGATGCAAGCGTGATTATGTTTGAATTCTTGGTCATCGAGTAATTTAAAAGTTGAAATTATCAGTGTTTAAAATTAAAAATAATATGTAGGTACATGTACGAGACGAGACAACTGATAACGAGACGAGAATGAGACTTAAACGAGACTTAATTTTTTGGGAATTGGCGAGAGCGAGACGAGATTTTTTATACTCTCGCCTACTCTCGTCTCGTGTGAAGCCCTAACCTCGACACCAAATCATGTTGTATTGCTGAGGCATCCAACCGTCATACCACCGGTAATTTGATTAGTTATTGGTCAGTATGAAATCCCCAATTTGTGCTGATTTATTAGTTGTAATTGATGACATTGACAACGGGGACCACATGTTCATCCCTGATTGTTGATCAGCAAATCATAACCATTCAGCTGGGTACAAGCAAGCGTGCACGAACATGGAGGAAAATCCGATTACCTCGGCGGGGTCGATTGGCGGTGGCAACAATTCGATTCGCGTATGGCAAAATCAACCCCGTGCCGGGCAGAAGATCCGTATGAATCGTTTTCAACTATTGATCGGATACAAGCCGATTACCGGAAGCTAATGAGTACGATGGAAGGCCTTCCTGGTCGAGCCGAATTAATGAATCGAGTTTGCGTTGAGCGAACTCCAAATCTGTTTATAATTGAAGTTCGCAATACGCGAATGTTTTATTGTTTAATCAGGGAAATTTTATTTCTGGATATCTGCATGTTTTGTTTCCTATTTTGGAGTGTAATTGAGCTATGTGAAGCTGGCACCCCCAAATTCGAATTTTGAGTTCAAAATTTCAGGATCGTTTGTCCATCGTAGGTCCACGTTTGTCCATCCTTTCGTTTTATTTGTCCGGGCTCCGTTCAAAAGATATATAGGTTATTACATATATTTCGAGCGTTGTCTCAGCAGCACCCCCAAATTCGAATTTTGAGGTCAAACTTTCAGGGTCGTTTGTCCATCGAAGGTCCACGTTTGTCCACCTTTTTTTCCATTTGTCCACCCACAGAAACCGAAAACTCGAACATTGAAATTTTTGGAAAGTGTGAAGGGCACCCCCAAATTCGTTACTGTGTTACTGTTAGTAACTGTAGTTACTGAGCGGGACCCAAAGATGGCTGAAAAATGTTTGAAGTGTATGGAATCGTTTGTTCACGTTTGTCTACCTTTTTCTTTCATTAGTCGACCCACAGAAACCGAGAAATCGAACATTGAATGTTGGAAAGTGTGAAACTGGCACCCCTAAATTCCAATTTTGATTTCAAAATTTCAGGATCGTTTGTCCATCGTAGGTCCACGTTTGTCCACTTCTTTTTCATTTGCCCAGGCTCCGTTTAAGAGATAGGTATATCTATATATATTCCGTGCATTTACTGAGAGGGACTCAAAGATCGTTGAAAAGTGTTGGAATTATATGAAACCGTTTGTCCATCGTAGGTCCACGTTTGTCCACCTTTTTTTTCATTAGTCCACGCACAGAAACCGAGAAATCGTACATTGAAATTTTTGGAAAGTGTGAAGCTGGCACCCCCAAATTCGAATTTAGAGTCCAAAATTTCAGGATCGTTTGTCCATCGTAGGTCCACGTTTGTCCACTTTTTTTTTTCATTTGTCCAGGCTCCGCTCAAGAGATAGGTAACTATATATATATATTCCGTGCATTTACTGAGCGGGACTCAAAGATCATTGAAAAATGTTCGAATTATATGGAAGCCTTTGTCCATCGTAAGTCCACGTTTGTCCACCTTTTTTTCCATTTTTCCATCCACAGAAATAAAAAAATCAAACATTGAAGTTCGTGGAAAGTGTGAAGCGGGTACCCCCAAGTTTGAATTTTGGGTTCAAAATTTCGGGATCGGTTATCTATCGTACACGTTTTTTTCATTTGTCCACTCCCAGAAACCGAAAAATATAACATTGAAATTTTTGGAAAGTGTGAATCTGGCACCCCCAAACTCGAATTTTGTGTTCCATATGTCAGGATTGTTTGTCCACGTTTTTTTCTCATTTGTCCCCCCTAAGAGACTGAAAAATCAAACATTGAAGCTTGTTTTTCAGAACAGGGAACACCTTCACCATTTGAATCTTTGCCTGGGGTTGTGGGTTTGTTCACCTTATTTTTCGTTTCTCCTATCAAAAGATATGGATACAATTTTTTGGGCCAGTCTGTTAGATTGTGAAAAAGAAAAACTCAATAAAAGTCAGTTTTTCCGGCAGTAGGAAATATTGTTTTCGGCTTTTCATGAAGATCAAAGATAACGCCTTTTTTTTGATGTTGTAAAATAGTAGCGGACATTTGTCGGCACGTCTTTGAACTTAATAATTCAGCATGTGGACATATGTGGACCTACGATAGACAAACGACTCTGACATTTTGAACTCAATATTCGCATTTGGGGATGCCAACTTTCCAAAAATATCAATGTTCAATTTATCAGTATCTGTGGGTGGACAAATGAAAAAAAAAGTGGACCAACGTGGAACCACGATGGACAAACGATCCTGAAATTTGAGAGTCAATATTCGAATTTGGGGGTGCCAGCTTCTCACTTTCCAGAAATTTCAAAGTTTTATTTTTCCCTGGCTGAAGGACTCAGGTCGATGCCCATAAATACATTTATTATTATTATTATTATTTTTGATTTCTGGGGGTGGACAAATGAAAAAAAAAGAGGTGGACAAACGTGGACCTACGATGGACAAACGATCCTGAAATTTTAAACCAGAAATTCGAATTTGGGGGTGCCAGCTTCACACTTTCCAAAAATTTCATTGTTCGATTTCTGAGTTTCTGTGGGTGGACTAATGAAAAAAAAAGGTGGACAAACGATTCCATACACTTCAAACATTTTTCAGCGATCTTTGGGTCTCGCTAAGTAACTACATGGAACATATATGGATACTCCTATCTCTTAAACGGAGCCTGGACAAATGAAAAAAAGGTGGACAAACAGGGACCTACGATGGACAAACGATCCTGAAATTTTGAACTCAAAATTCGAATATGGGGGTGCCAGCATCACACTTTCCAAAAATTTCAATGTTCGATTTTTCGGTTTCTGTGGGTGGACAAATGAAAAAAAAAGGTGGACAAACGTGGACCTACGATGGACAAACGACTCTGAAAGTTTGACCTCAAAATTCAAATTTGGGGGTGCTGCTGAGACAACGCTCGAAATATATGTAATACCTACTTATATATCTTTTGAACGGAGCCTGGACAAATAAAACGAAAGGGTGGACAAACGTGGACCTACGATGGATAAACGATCCTGAAATTTTGAACCAAAAATTCGCATTTGGGAGTGCCAGATTCACATAGCTGTGTAATTGGGGTGAGTCAGGGTTGCACGGTGTTGAATGATATTCTCGTACTGGGTGAACCATACAGAAAGGTCGAGTATGGATTCTTCAACTGATCAATGACATTCGACAAATGTATCGTTCCAATTCGGTTAATCAGAATCCACAATAATCTCCATATAACTTTAACTTGAAAGATACTACAAGCGGCAACAGCCTTAGTATTAAGACAATTATGCATTTGTCAGTTTATACTTCCAATCAATCCACAAAAGATTGTGGGATAATAAACCACAGTGACGAAAACGCCATAAAAATATCATTAAAAAAAAAGAACCTCGACTCTGAAAACATATAAACCTAAAAACTTTACTGTGAAAGTAATGAACTGAAAAGCTTATGTGGGTAATATGGAATGCACAATTAACTTTTTTTCAGTTCAATACATTTTATGTAAAAAATAAAATACACTATAATATAATTATAATTTATACTTATTGGAATTTTGCTGGCGGGGGCAAAAAAAGATATACTTTTTGATAAAATCAAAATATTTCAGAGTGAACAATACTAACCACAATTTGTTTATTGGTTTGTCCCGCCAGCAAAATTCCGATACGTATAAATAATAATTATATTATAGTAGGTAGCTATATTTTATTGTTCCAGATCGAGAATGGCATATCATATTTTTGCTATCTCCCATAGTTTACAAGTTGAAGTACTAAAACATCAAAATGGGTACATCCTGTACAATATGTGACCAAACATGATTGTATCGCAAAATCACTTTATGGTGAATCAGAATCTGCTCGTCGAACGGTCATTCATGCTTGCATCATTGAAGTGTAGTAAAACAAGATAGAAATTTGGATATATATTTTAACAACTACATATGTGCGATTTCTCCCGCCCTGGACGATCAAGAAAGTAATTAATTTTTATGTGTGTACTCGGCCGAAGAGCTATCTCGAATTTGGTCGATTGTCGGCTTTATCACTGGGAGATAACTATACATAGTGGCATTTGATTGTCGTCTTTTCTTGGGGAAAATTTTCATGAGGCATGAAAATGTTACTTTGTTAGCTCTGAATTGCGAAAATACACTTAGTTGACTTAATTTTTGGAGTCGAAGGGACCGAGAAAAAATCCCCACGAGGAATAGGTGGGTGTTCCACCCAACAGGGTCTAACTGTTTTAACAAAGGGGGATTAGTAAAAAAGGGGGAAATTTCAGTACAGTTTGCATTCGGGGAGATCGAAGAAGGTCGCTCGAAGCCGATCTTGTTCGGGATAAAATTATGAAAACGTGAATTTTCCAGCTCATTTTTGGCGTTCTTGTTCCTCGGAACAGAGTGCTTATCAATTTGCCCAAATTTCTGTAATTTTCGAATTTTTGGCTGAAAATGGTCTCAACCGATTTGGTTCGACTCACTGATCAAGAACCCGTGGTCGAAATCGATTCTGTCCGGCCGTCCGTCCGTTAACACGATAACTCTCGAACGAACGGAGTTAGAGGATTGAAATTTGCAGGGTAGGTTTGGAGCGTAAATATCTCGGACGAGTTCGTTAACGGGCGAAATCCACCAAGCAGTTTCGGAGTTCTGGCCGTTTTTAGTGAAAACATTTTTTATGAATATTTCCGAAACTGATCACTCCATATGACTGAAATTTAGCACCAAGTTGTTGAATAATGACTTTTATACGCATGCGAAGTTTTGTATTGATCGGATTGCCGTAAAGTGTAAACAAAAAAATTTTTTATTTTAATTTTTGGGCGCATGTTCTAGGGGAACATCGTCCTATCATTTCGTCCAAATGTCTGTAATTTTCGAATTTCGAGCTGAAAATTGGCTAATAGACTAATTCGGACTCCCTGATCACGAATCCGGTGTCAGATTTTAGGGTGCCGTCCGGCCGGCCGTAGGCACGATAACAGGAGCACCGAAGGTCCTATCGACTTCAAACTTTCAGGGTAGGTTTCTGATCAAAATGCGACGGTTAAGTTCGTTAACGGGCAAAATCGGCCAGA
Source organism: Halyzia sedecimguttata (assembly GCA_937662695.2). Taxonomy (NCBI): domain Eukaryota; kingdom Metazoa; phylum Arthropoda; class Insecta; order Coleoptera; family Coccinellidae; genus Halyzia; species Halyzia sedecimguttata. The sequence continues at coordinate 119,996,700 of OW569411.2, forward strand.
CGGTTTAGGAGTTATAGACATTTAAAATTTTGAGGTTATTTCCCTGATATTTCAGGAACTAAAGAAGATGTTGAATCGAAACTTTGTAGTCAGTTCGAGGATATAAACGCGCAACTTTTGGCAAAATTCTGTTATGATCGAAATGTTGGTAATTTTTAAAAAAATATTTCTTTTAATTTTTTCGAAAAAAAATTTTTTTTTCGTGAACTATTCATCAGATTGCAACAAAAACTTGTACTAACGTCAATTGTAGTATTTTGCAACATTGTGCAAAATTTTGGCTCTATACGATTTCAATTTCTGGAGATATAAGACAAAATGTGTCAAATTTCCTGGGTCTCTCTCAGTATTTTCATCGATTATTCTATGAACTCTTTGAATTCCACCGAAAACAAATTCAAAGACATAAACATAAAGAATCAAGTCATAGTTTAGACGTCGAAAGAAGGACGATGTTGATCGACTTGAAAAGGTACCTATTTCAAGAAATGCAATAATGAAATGCTTAATTTTTTTTATGGTCACAGAAAATCGTCACAAAAATCTATTTACCTCATTTGACGGCTGTTTGTCAAATCAATTAATTCCAATGATTGATGTCAGATTTCCTACATACCAAGTTCAAACACATTTTATTATATGGAAAACACTTATTATGATCACGTTCTACAGGAATTGATACTAAATAGAAGCTAGATGAAGATTATTGTAATGGAAAATTTGTGTTCCAGAATAATATCAAGGTATTCAACATGATACTGCTTTTTTTCTTTACTGGTCAGTACGGGCCACAAGGAACATGCGCCCAAAAGCTCCTGTCCACAGGGCTTGAACCCATTTTTTTTTTCTACAATAACTCTCGAACAGAATGGGCTAGGCAGTTGACATTTTCAGAGTAGGTTTCGGAGATAAATATCTCGGTTGAGTTCGTTATTGGGCAAAATAGGCCCGATGGTTTCGGAGTAACGAAAAAAAAATGTTTTTTAACTCACAAATTTCAAATTTGATTTTTCTTAAAATGCAGTTTCTCCATAAAAATCCATTGATATCATTTTCAACTCTAGCAAGCTAATACTTTCGGAGATATGATTTTTTGAAATTTCAATAATGAATCGTACTTCTATGTTTTCACAGAATGCTATAATTATTCTATCTATGAATTATTATACGATCTGTGTTCATACTCGTGCATATCGTCCTGTTCGATAAAAGAGATTCAAATTCATTTCAGCTATTTTAATTATATTACTTCCAGGGTCCTCATTCTCGGATTGCTCATTTAATTTTGATAAATAACAACAAATCTTGTCAAAGTTTGAACAAGAGCGCCAAAGCTCCTGTCCACAGGGCTTGAACCAATTTTTTTCATTATTTTTCGCAGTAGAGAGTGAAGTATATATCTATGGGAGATAATAGCCCCACCTTAGGGTCATGTAGCCGTCTTCGAACATCTGAAGAACTGAATAATCATCCCTTGCATTTGCCGAACCTGATTTTAAAAATACCCTTCCAGCCTATAAGCAACGACATTTCCTTTTTAAATTCAAATATTGAAGTGATTTCTAAGAACAAAAGTGATTACCTTCGAAAAATAGCGGAGAAGATTATTCTTAAAGAGATCCATGCAGCTACCAAGGAGAATCTTTGTGAAGAGGGATTTCTGAAAGGTCTTGTATTATTGTTAATTTCTTCGTTTTCCCCGACGTGTTTTCATTTGAAGGTTGAGTTTAGGATACCTTAGAGGAACCTCTCCGTTTTTCGACGGATCCATATTGAAGAAAGAGATGCCCACCAATATTTAATGTTTCGGCTGATTTTGTAAATACTAACTATGCTCTTGTATCGTACATCGAATTGTATGGTAACCCGTTACACTATCTTCTGCTTACACTTTCAAAGCTCTCAATTCAAAAGAAGATATTGTTATGAAAAATCATTTGAAAACTTGAAAAATTAAAGTGTGTGTTTTTTGAATTGGGAAGATCCATGGGTACAAAAGAATAATAGGCAATAGTGATTAAATATATTAAGATAGAGAAAAGGCAAATGATTTCAAGAGATTTTCAAATTTCCAGCAATAAAGGACTTTGAATTTAGTATAAGATCAAAAGAGTTTAAGAGTTTCGATTGATTAATCATTTGTAACAATCAAGAATTCAAATGAGTTTTCCTTAACATTTGTCGCCCAACGCGGGGCTAGAATTCTATGAAATTGTTATACATATTTGGATTAAAAAACAAAAGAAGTAAAACCGTTGTTGGAATGGAGAAAGGATATGAAGAAGAGAAGCGAAGAGTTATTACAAGGGCAAAGGAACCAGATGTAAATGAACCAAGTATTATGGATGTTTTAGTAATGAAATGGATATCAGAGAAAATAGAAGAAAACTCAAAAAGAATGGGAAATGACATATGAGAATTCTGTAAATAAATGAAGGAGAATGCAAAAAGAACGGAAAAGCAAATGGAAGAGAATTACCAAAAGTTGTACAGAAGAATATATAATAGCTCTTCATGAAATATTAAGTACAAGGACTAATCGAACGAATGAACGAATACTAGTAGAGAAACAAGCTGAACGAATACTAATAGAGACAAAAGACGAACAAACAATAATAGAAAAACAAGATGAAGGAATAAGTAGACATAATGAAAAATTGGAAATAATTGCAAATAGAGAAGCATATGCAGAAATTGCGAATATAGAAAAAAAGATATGAATTATGTATAGTAAACAATATGAACTGAGAACCAATGAATATGAAGAAGCAAACATGAGTAAAATGAGAATAAATATATGAAATGTGTTAAAAGAAAAACATTTTACATGATATGAAACGGAACAATAAGGTTGAAATAGTATTACAAAAATATGAAGGTTCTATTATAGAAGGCAATAGAATTACAAGAAAACAAGGATTAAAATGTCTTTCATTGAGAACGTATTTAATACCATAGAGAGAATGTTATTGGTTTGTGATTAGAGAGAAAGTAGGTAAGAAAAAGTTTGAATTCAAATAGAAAATAAGAAAGAGAAATGTTAAGTTCAAACAATGATTGTTGACTTAATTATAATTTATCATAGACCAAGTGATAATTTCAATTTAATTTTGTTAGTGGATATTTGTCACTACTTGATTGCTATTTATTTTATTGAAACTCTTCAGAATTGATTCATACATTTTCAGAAATTCAATTCAATTCAAATTTACAATTTGACAAATCAACATTTCAATTTTTGAGAAGTTTAAACATTAAACATTAGACTGTATGTGTTTTTTGAATTGAGAAGATCCTTGGAAACAAAAAAATAATAGGCAGTAGTGATTAAATATGTTAAGAAAAATTTTTAAGAGATTTTCAATATAATTTCAAGCAAGAAAGGACTTTGAATTCGGTATAAAGGTGGGTTTAATGAGCAAATAGAATAAAATAATAAACGAATTGAAATAAAATAAGAATGAATTCATCAAATCGCAGCTTTCTGACAATTTTATGCAAGTTCTGTGAATTTCTCTCTGTGAGCATGCGCATTGTCATTTTCCAAACAAAATGAAATAATGATGAAAGTTGGCCATCTCCGGTTCTTATTCTTATTTCTTATTTTATCTTATTTCGTGTTTAAACTCTATCCTTGAAATGTGCTTGTTCAACTTTCTCATTTCATTTCAATTTGTTTCTTATATTGTTGTATTTGCTGTATAAACTCACCTTAAGTATCCTCAAAAGAGTTTAAGAGTTTCAATTAAATAATAATTTGTAACAATCGAGAATTCTAGCAAGTTTTTCGTAACAAAATATATATAATAACCAAGCAAAAAGACAGCAAGGTTTTTCGAGAAATGGGAACCAAGGTGGAAAGGTAGAACGATTTTTGGTGGATAAGTAGATAATTAATTACACAATTGTTGAAAATGACAATAACTTCAGGATATTATATACAGGCATACCGACCACCTCTATTCTCCTTATTCTATATGAACTGTTGTAAAATATACCAATTAATTAATACTTGGGGTGGAATGTTTAGAAAGTTCCAAAAATTGTCCAGCTTTTCATGTGCTTGATGACACTGCATCAAAATTATCCACATAGTTATTGAAGGAGATAGGTGTAGTCAGAGACATGAAAAATTGACAATTTAAAATAATTTTTTTGCCAGTAAATTCATTTTATAAAAGTAAAAATATAGCATCATTGAATAAGGTTTCGAGTTGATTTGACAGAAATTTCAGATAAAAATGTATTATTTTAAAAGTAATGGCTGTTTGTGTTGATCCAGTTCCAACCGAAGCTCCTTGCGGTGACCATCACTTATCCTTGGAGATTCATCAAAAATCAATCGGACGAAAAAAATTGTCCTATTAATAAATAATCTAGTTCCTGATCGAAGCCTTTTTGCGCGCGTGTTCCGCAAGGAACAGCGTGCTATCATTTCGTCACAATGTCTGTATTTTTCGAATTTTTTTTCGAAAATGGTCTCAAACGATTAGGTTCGACTTCCTGATGAAGAATTCGAGGTCAAATTCAATTCTGTCCGTCCGGTCCGGCCGGCCGGCCGTTAGCACGATAACTCTCGAACGGAACGACTTAGAGCGTTGAAATTTGCAGGGTAGTTTTGTAGCGTAAATATCTCGGACAAGTTCGTTAACGGGCGAAATCCACCGAGCGGTTTCGGAGTTAAGGCGGTTTTTAGTCAAAACGTTTTTAATGAATATTTCCGGAACCAATAACTCGATCTTTCTGAAATTTGGCAGCAAATTGTAGAATCATGACCTTTATATGCCTGCGAAGTTTTGTTTTGATCGGACGGCCCTAAAGTAGCAAAAAAAAATTTCAAAAATTTTAAAATTTTGTTTTCAAAAATACTGATCTGATTAAATTGAAACTCAGTAGTTAGATGCAAAAGACCAATGCAAACACTTTTGCAAAATTTCGTGAAGATCACGTGACATGAAAAAAATAAAAAAATTACTACTATTTTGCGAAATACTTTGCTTAAAATGCCGAAACCTATTTTTTTGAGGTTCATGCTGCCCTTTCCGGACATTTTTCGTTGTGCGCATGCGCAGATGAGAAGTCATTTAACTGCTGTAGTTTTCGTCGGAGAGGATTGGGGTTTTGGGGTGGCGGATGCTATTCCTCCATAGAATCCAGATCCCTGATGAGGGTCTGCGCATGCGTAGTTTAAAGATGCGATATCTTCCGAACCACTAGTGTTGGAGAATCGGAGTTTTTTGTAAGGTGTGTTATTTTGAAAGGACTTTTAGCCGCGCGTAGATTGCGCATGCGCAGAAGATAAGTGACTGTTTTTGGGTTGGATGGGTTATGTTGGGAGTGCTGAGTCGATATTGTGAGGTTTTAAAAGAATATTCATAGCAATTCAGTGCTCGGACACTAGTCAGTTTGGGGGAAATACCGTTGTTTCCGAGTTGAAGTGTGCATACCGTGGCCCTGGGGCCAATTTTGAAATTGATGTTACCACTTACGGGCATTTTTCGTTATGCGCATGAGCAGACCATCAGATTTAACTGCTGAAGTTTTCGTCAGAGAGGATTGGGGTTTTGGGGTGGCGGATGCTATTCCTCTACAGAATCCCCTGGTTAGGGTCTGCGCATGCGTGGATTAAAGAGGCGATATCTCCTGAACCACTAGTGTTGTAGAATCGGAGTTTTCTGTATTGTGATTTTGGGAGGACTTTCAGCCGCAAGTAGATTGCGCATGCGCAGAAGAGAAGTGACTGTTTTTGGGTTGTATGGGTTATGTTGGGAGTGCTGACCCGATATTGTGAGGTTTTAAAAGAATATTCATGGCAATTCAGTGCAAGGACAAGTCAGATTGGGGGATGTAGCGTTGTTTCCGAGTTAAAGTGTCCGTATCGTGGCCCTGGGGCTAATTTCGAAATTGATGTTACCCCTTACGGGCATTTTTCGTTATGCGCATGAGCAGACCATCAGTGATTTAACTGCTGGTGCTTTCGTCAGAGAGGATTGGTATTTTGGGGTGGCGGATGCTATTCCTCTATAGAATCCCCTGGTGAGGGTCTGCGCATGCGTGGATTCAAGAAGCGATATCTCCTGAACCACTAGTGTTGGAGAATCGGAGTTTTTTGTGAGGTGTGTAATTTTGGGAGGACTTGCAGGCACGAGTATATTGCGCTTGCGCAGATGAGAAGTGAATGGTTTTGGGTTGTTTGGGTTATGTTGGAAGCAATGAGCCGATATTGTGAGGTTTTAAAAGAATATTCATGTCAATTCAGTGCACGGACACAAGTCAGTTTCGGGGAAATAGCGTTGTTTCCGAGTTGAAATGTCTGTATGGTGGCCCTGAGGCGAATTTATAAATAACTATATTCGGTAGATCTATATTAAAATACGTTCGGATTTGGAGAAGAGGCAATTGCGCTCCAAACGGAGGTCCAACAACCGCATTTTTTTTCGATCTACGGTAAAGCTAACAGCCAAACTGTATTGATAGCTATATTTGTTAAAGGAACTTGAAAAAAAAAAAAGCACTGACGTGTGGTCAGTACTCTTTGGCGCGCGTGTTCACGGTGGCTAATTTGAATTGAATGATGAGTACCATTCACTGTCGGTTCAAAAATTAACAGTGCTGTATCTAAGCTGCCATCAGGATAGATTAACAAAGTTGGAAAAGAACACAAGTGACTCTCCTTAGTCGCACAAGCTCCTAGAAGATTTGGGATGGTCAGTATAATCCTAATCATGTTAATCGCACGCGCGCAAAAGCAGATTGACTTAAAAATGAAAGAAAAAGTGTAAAAAGTCAATCTGCTTTGGCGCGCGTGCGATTAACATGATTAGGATTATACTGACCCTCCCAAATCTTCTAGGAGCTTGTGCGACTAAGGAGAGTCACTTGTGTTCTTTTCCAACTTTGTTAATCTATCCTGATGGCAGCTTAGATACAGCACTGTTAATTTTTGAACCGACAGTGAATGGTACTCATCATTCAATTCAAATTAGCCACCGTGAACACGCGCGCCAAAGAGTACTGCCTACACGTCAGTGCTTTTTTTTTCTCTCTTAAATTAACAAAATAGCAGCCTCTGGAAATTTTTTTCCATATTCTCGGGAATTACCAACAGTTAATTGTTTATAAGAAAGCGAAATTAAAAAAAAAGAAAATCCATCAAGCAATAGTTTTTCAAGTTTTCTAAAAGCTGTATAAATTTCATCAAAATCAACCGAGCGGTTTGCGAGCTACAGAGGTCACCAGTTGAAAGAACATAGGCGTTGAGAAAAACGCATTTGAAGTTTGACACGCAATTTACATATTATTTAATCACTTACAGAGTAATATATTCCGTGGCCATATAATAGATCTTCTGCAGTTGTGGCAGCTTCCAAAATATCTATTTGATTTTGTCTAGTATTCTACCTTCTGGAGTGTTGTTGTTAGCACGCTAGCTGCTAGTCCCCTGCTCTCGCCCAGAGCGCCCGAGAGCCTTTCGCTAATTATCTAATAACTCGAAAAAGTATTTGTCGGATTTATTTAAAATTTTCAGAGAATATTTCTTAGATATTATGCTTTATGGAAAATGCAAAAAAAAAAAGATTTCTCGAAAAAGCTGACTACACCTAATCCCCTAACTCAAAGGTTTGGGGTACAGTAACTAATATCATTATGACATGGATACAATATGTTCTGCATGAAGTTCTTTTAAAACAATTAAATTTAATCATTTAGTTGTAGAAAATTTAAAGAATCATATATTTCACAAACCTTCAGATATCGCTGAAAATTCGCAAGAGCCTTCAAAACCTTATTCTACGCCCAAGTTCTAGATTTGAACGCGTTGCACAATAATCAGTGACTCTTGCTTCTAGGTTTTCATTTATGCTCTGTATACTGTTGTGGGCTTTGAATTGGGAATAACAATCCCTTGTGTAAAATTCACGTATTTCAATTTGACGGCTATAATATCTCCTTAAATTTCAAAACTCCTTAAATTATTTCCTATTCCCGCCAACGATGACATGATGCCATCATCCCATCTGAGTTCATTAGTTCAGAAATATAAAACATAATATATCTTGACAGAAAGCTTACCCACTCTATATCAACCGACTAGATTAACTTTCCAACGCTAACCTGAGAGAACATTCTTCAAATTACCCTTTACCGCTTCCGAATGATTTCCATCCAGAGGTCAACATTTCCTCCGAACAGAATGGCTTACAATGTCTCGGCGAAAACGAGAAATGGAAAAGTTAGAGCAATTAGCGTCCTTGTTCTACACAAGTCTGCTAACCGGATTGGTAATTTGTCTAGCATAGCTGGGAGACCGGAGTAAAAACTGTCGATTTCGACTGGAGATCCTCCAGTTTAATCTCCTCCTGACTCTCTGGGACACGTCTGGCAGCAAAAACTCCATTTGGGACTCATCAAAGATGGATTGTTTCAGACGTATACGTATTCATTAAATCGGATTCACGGGATAATTGCGAGAGGATTAGAGACGCGACGATTATCTATGGATTGTGACGAAATATATGGATTAATATGTCAGCTGTCCACAGAAGTGAATAAATTGAATTCGAATAAGTATTTTTTCGTCGACCTAATTTGCTAATTACGGCCGTAAAATGGACTATTATTGAAGGAAGTACTTTTGCGAACGAGAAAGTACATTTTCTATTTCAGTATCGTAATTGTTTCTAGTTATAATTTTCGCTTTGTGGTAGTCAGCACTGACATTCGATCCTATATCAAATTTCAATAGAAGTCAATTATCAATATGATATAATCTGGATGTAGTGAAATAATAGTTGAGTGGAAAAGTTTTATTTTCATTAAAAAATAAGGTACTAGATATTTCCTTCTTGCTAATTTTGAATCATTCATGCTATTAGGAAACTGTTTTAAATCTGTTCTCCATGTCCTACGTATGATTCAAATTCAAATTCCATGATCTGTCAACTTTCGTAACAGTCACACCAACTGCCAAGATACAATACAAAAGTCACTAGGATGTATATCCAAATTTTTCATTAAATTTCAACAGTATTTTACAAAACTTGCCTGAAATAGAGAAAATATCGTCTAATAGTCGTTGCAGCAGGAAATTCCAACACTCATGCGTTCGAAAATTTTGTATTCGTGTTTGAATTGGAGCCCATTCTGCAACTTGTTATAGAATATACTATTCTCTATTTCAGTATCGTAATGAGTTCATTGCAGCACTAAAAACAGTGCTGTAATGAACTCATTTCCGCATTGTTTCTAGTTATAATTTTCGTTTTGTGGTTGTCAGCACTGACCTTCGATCCTATATCAAATTTCAATTTGCAGATTCGACTATAATAATAGATAGTTTTTCGTCCTTGCTACATAAATAACTATTCCCTACGTGCGTGTGCAGAGTAATTCTTTTACGCATGTACCTACTTGCACTTTTCCACGCGCGGAAACCTGAAACTAGTCAGAAAGGTCCTTGTTAGCTAGAATGTATAATTAGTTTAGTACCAGAGAAGCCGTGCAGTTTCCGATATTTGTATTTAAGCTTGAAAGAAAGAAACTGAAATTTGAGGTACCTTTTTGGCGCCCTTGTTCCTTGGAACAGGGTGCTTATCAATTTGCTCAAATCTCCATAATTTTCAAATTTTTGTATGAAAATGGTCTTAAACGATTTGGTTCATCTCACTGATCAAGAATCCGTGCTCAAAATCGATTATGGCCGGCCGTTAACACGATAAGTCTCAAACGGAATGAGCTGAAAAGTTGAAATTTTCAGAGTAGATTTGGGAGATGATATTCATCTCCCAAATCTACTCTGAAAATTTCAACTTTCTCACGGTTGAGTTCATTATTGGGAAAAATCGTTAGTTTCGGAGAGATGATTTTTCAAAATTTCAATAGGTACTTAATCGTGATTCTATGATTTCACTGAATCCTGTAATCGTATCTATGAATACATAAATATAAATGATATGTGTTCATACATGTCATCTGAGGGCTTCTCAGAAAGTGTAATCCAGATACATAATAGACTATATATTGTATATGGTTTAACCTTGGATCGAGATCATCAACAGCTGTTTGCAGTTTCTTGCAAAGAATCGCGTTCTAGATCACCTTTTCCGAACACCGCAGTCAGCGCTCAGTGTCGAGGTAGAATATACTCATTTTATATTTGTTTTTAATTCGTTCTTTGAAAATATTTTGCGTTGGAAAACAAGGTTCCGAATCTGTAATTTGTGAATGTATACAAGACTGTTTCAATTCCACAAATAATATTGAATTGTTGTATATTGAACAACTTAAGTATAAACATTGGGGATGTTGTTTCAGAAGATTTAGAATTAGATCATTTTAATGATGCAGTTTATGATGGCAATAGGAAAGAACAACATAATGGAATCATCGAAAGAAATGACTGTTCGTTTACCACCGAGGTTAATATTACCTTTAACTTCCTTAAGTAGTGAGACATTTTCCTATATACAGTATTTTCATAAGGTTGCTAGCATGAAAATGCTAAAATATTGATCTAACTGTGTATCAAATATGTTTTCTTGAGTTAAGGTTCATAATACAGAATGGAATTGTTAGTGGTATGAACTATTAAATTGAAAAGAGGATTGTATTTAATTGATATATTTTGTCTTATAATGAAATGAGTTTTCAAATAAAGAAAAAATGGGTTCAAGCCCTGTGGACAGGAGCTTTCTGGCGCTCTAGTTCAAACAGACAAATTATATCTCCGAAAGTATTGGTTTCTCTGAGTTGGGAATTATATCAATGTATACATATGATAGAGCTGCATCATAAAGGAAATTCAATTCAAATAATAGTTTATTTATCATACGTAAAAGCACAAGAGCTTTTTTTTATCAGATAAACTTTTATTTTTTACGAAAACTAGATTGCTTAGAAATTTAACGAGAACAAACGAACTGATAAAAACTCGACAGCGAAGCTGGAGAGTTTTTATAAGTTTCGTTTGTTCGAGTTTAAATTGCTTGAAAGCAATCTAGTTTGAGTTTACAAAATAGAAGTTTATCCGATCTTAAAAAAATGCTCGAGTGATATAGCTAGATAAATTCACGAATTTAATTTTATGGTAGCCATATTGTTATGTTGCTAGGAAACGAGCCAGTACGGCTTGATTTCGAGCTGGAGAGTGTTTTATCGCTGTAAAAAACGATGCAGCTTTTTTATCGATGTCAAAGTGATATAAATGCGATGCTCAAATAGACATTTTATTGTAGGAGTGAATTTATCAAGATTAAATGAGCAATCATGAGAATGAGAACTGCACCATGGAAGAAATCGAATTAAATCTGGCCAATTTTGCCCAATAACGAACTTAACCGAGATATTCATCTCCCTAACTTACTCTGAAAATTTGAACTACCTAGCTCATTCCGTTCTAGAGTTATTGTGGAAAAACTTCTTTTAACCGAGATATTCATCTCCCTAACCTACTCTGAAAATTTCAACTACCTAGCTCATTCCGTTCGAGAGTTATTGTGGAAAAACTTTTTTTAAATTTTCAAATTTTTTTTTTACACTTTGCGGTAATCTGGTCAATACAAAACTTCACATGCGTATAAAGGTCATGATTCTACAATTTGATGCTAAATTTCAGATAGATCGAAGGAACTTGTCCGAGATATTTACGCTCCAAAACCACCTTGCAATTTTCAATCCGCTAACTCCTTTCGTTCGAGAGTTATCGTGCCTACGGCCGGTCGGCCGGCCGGACAGAATCGATTTCGCACTCGGATTCTTGATCAGTGAGTCGAACCAAATCGTTTGAGACCATTTTCAGCCAAAAATTTCAAAATTACAGACACTTGGGCAAATTGATAATCACACTGTTCCGAGGAACTATAGAGCGCCAAAAAAACAAGTTTCGTATGACAATTGCCCAAAACAGGTTTAAAGTACCTACAAAAAGTAGGTATTCCATAAAACAAATATGGAAGAAGATAAGTAATAATAAAAAAAATTACCTTGTAATCGATCAAAAATTTCCTGATCTACGTTCACCAAACTCAGAATTATGCTTTCAATATTTACGTAATATTTTCAAACATTTTCGGGTGAGGTCCCCGTTGCATCGCTAAAATACGAGTATTTCAACCCCAATATTTTTGAAGTTACAATATTCCCTTCTGTCAAGTTTTCATTATGAGAATTCATACATAGAATAATAATTATATCAATCTGTGAAATACGATTTACATTGAAATTTTAAAAAATCATATCTCCGAAAGTATTAGCTTGTTAGAGTTGAAAATGATATGAATGGATTCTTATGATAAAACTGCTTATTAAAAAAAATTTGATTTGGAATTTGTTTCGTACAAAAATTTTTTTTTTGTTACTCCGAAACCATCTGTCCGTTTTTGCCCAATAACGAACTTAGCCGAGATATTCATCCTCCAAACCTACTCTGAAAATTTCAACTCTCTAGCTCATTCCGTTCGAGAGTTATCGTGCTTACGGCCGGCCGGATCGGCCGGCCGGACAGAATGAATTTCGACCACGGATTCTTGATCAGTGAGTCGAACCGAATCGTTTAAGACCATTTTCATCGAAATATTCCAAAATTACAGACATTTGGGCAAATTGATAAGCACTCAGTTCCGAGGAACTAGAGCGCCAAAAACAAGAATAAAATATATTTATTCTATTAAACGAATGAAATGAACTATTGAAATAATTTTTTCGTCAGCCTATACCTATTCAAATATCAGGAATAAATGGGTAATCTGCTATGATCGTATCCAGCCTTACTCTAGATATTTCTATGTTAATTTCCTAAGGTATTTCGAGTTATGAAAACTATGCACCGAGAGTAAGTTGAAACAACCCTTTCCACGAGGTTAAATAATTGCAGATTGCTCATTTAATCTTGATAAATAAGCTTTTATGTGAATTTATTTTTTTTTATGATGCAGTTTCATCATATGAATCCATTGATATCATTACCAAGTCTGAGAAACCAATACTTTTCGAATATAAGCCAAAGCTCCTGTCCACAGGGCTTTCCTGCTCTTTATTATAATGAATCCATGAATTTCAGTAGTGTACGACGTCATGAATGAGTTCATCTTGTATGACTTAGGACAATACAGAAGGCGAATACATCAAAAAGACAAGAAGAAATAAACTATATGGCATAATGAAACTCCCAGAGACATATCTCCACAATCAGTAGTAAACACGGAAAACATCTCTAAGCGGACACGAAGAAAACCAGTGCTTAATGCATCATAACATTTTTTATTCAAATCCAGGACAATTCCGGTCTATATTTCCCGACAAAAAAAATCTCTGTATGATAATTCTTCGGGACCCCATCCTGAATGGCTTCACGTCGCTGGTTTTTGTGGGACGCGAACATGGAAATCTGGAGTAATGAATTCCCGCGGGGAAACAGTAACCCTGTCATATTTACGCTGTCTTGTCTAGTACCCGAGATTTATGACTTCTCTCCATCCAACGAATGAGATACGTCTGTGTAGTCTAGCTTAAGACCACCTCGTACGGTTTAAACTTAGTCCTGACGTTGGACGGTCATTATATCTTGTTCTCATGTCAACGAAGATGGATATAACGCTGGAAAATCTGATTCGTCTGAGGGAACGACCTTTCCAATAAGGAAATAACGAACCCATGGACGATTTTCATGTTCTGTCACCGTCATGACATCCCTCAAGGTTAAAACTTTAATGATGGAGAGGTTCACGATTGAGAAACGTTTGGAAATGATTGAAAACTAGCGTTCCCGACAGACGATGTCCTGGTCGAACACTCTAAGTTTTATATCAATTTTTACCATACATTCCTCTCATCAAATAAAACACTTTTTGCCGCTCTTCTTCCTCCGAACAGAGTGCTTGTCAATTTGCCCAAATATCTGTAATTTTCAAATTTTTGGATGGAAATGGTCTCAAACGATTTGTTTCTACTCATCGATCAAGAATCCGTGGTCGGAAGAAATTATGTCCGCCCGGCCAGTCCGGCCGGCCGTGGGCACGATAACACTCGAACTAAAGGAGCTAGAGGATTGAAATGTGCAGGGTAGGTTTGGAGTGTAAATATCTCGGACAAGTTCGTTAACGGTCGAAATCCACCAAGCGGTTTCGGAGATATGACCGCTTTTAGTAAAAACATTTTCTGAAATCTGAAATTTAGCATCAAATTGTAGAATCATGAGCTTTATATGCATGCGAAGGTTTGTATTTATAATATTGCCGTAAAGTGGCAAAAAAGTACGGCCGGTACTTTGAAAATATTTTGTGTTGGAAATCAAGGTTCCGCATCTTGAATTTGTGAATATATACAAAACTGTTTTGATACCAAAAATAATATTGACTTGTTGCATATTGCATAATTTATGTGCAAATATTTGGAATGTTTCAAAAGATTTAGAATTGGATCATTTTAATGATGCAGTTTATGAAGACAATAGGAAAGGACGAAAATTTGGATATGCATTAACAGTATCCTTGTATCAATTACGTATAATGTCATATGTCCATAATCATACAGGATTGTTCAAAATCTTAGGGCTTTCCGAGACATGCTTAAACGATAAAAAGTGCGTATTTTCAAATGGAATGACCACTTGACCAGTATACATAAGATGCATTGAAAGAGAATCAAATTTCCTTTCGAAAGATATGACATGTTCCTATATCTATATCGTAGGGTTTTCGAATTAAAAGCAAGTTTTCATGCCAATGAAAATGAATATATTGAGATACATTTTGTATTAGCTATCCATGAAACATGATCATAATTTAACAATTGGCATCGATTGTAAAGTATTGTCGAATTAATTAATGGAGATTTTATTGAAAAATCATTCAAATGGAAGGCAATAACAAATGAAGTTTTGATGAAATGGTTCATTCTTCACGGTCAATGCGATCAAGTTGTTGCAAGATCGTGCAGAATGTTCTGGTAAGGCCTAAATAATATACTGCACTTTTGGTGAAATCATGAGGATTTGCGTTAAAATAAGTTAATCAATTTAAAATGCTATATTCGCTTCGGCATTGTTCGTTTTAGTATTTCTCCGAAAAGCCTCGGATATTGAATAACCCTGTATGATTAGAGACGTATTTCATTAAACTTAAATGATACAAGGGATACTGGTAATCCATACCTGAAATTTCAACTCTCTAGGATTCCAAGAACCGAAGTAGTGAATGTTCAATTAATTCGAATTTACCATGGTAAATTCGAATTAATTTTGTCCAATACAGGAGAATGGACAATAGAACATACGCGCAAAAGCTCCTGACTTCACGTCAGTGCTTGAACCAATTTTTTCTTGTGCAAAATATAGTCCGAATTGAACATTCACTACTTCGGTTCTTGGAATCCTAGAGAGTTGAAATTTCAGGTATGGATTACCAGTATCCCTTGTATCACTTAAGTTTAATGAAATACGTCTCTAATCATACAGGGTTGTTCAATATCCGAGGCTTTTCGGAGAAATACTAAAACGAACAATGCCGAAGCGAATATAGCATTTTAAATTGATTAACTTATTTTAACGCAAATCCTCATGATTTCACCAAAAGTTCTCCTGTATTGGACAAAATTAATTCGAATTTACCATGGTAAATTAAGAGTGTCCAATACAGGAGAATGGACAACATAATTTACCATTGTAAATTCGATTAAGGGTGTCCAATACAGGAGAATGGACAATAGAACATACGCGCAAAAGCTCCCGACTTCACGTCAGTGCTTGAACCAATTTTTTTTTCGTGTTTTTTTTATTTTACTAGGGGTACGGTTCTTACAAAAAAAATTTTTTCGTCATTCTTCTCAAATTTTCTAGGGGTGCGGTTCTTACAAAATTTTGAACACTCCTTTATGTTGATTTTCTACTACTAGTTACCAAGCTTCAATTCGATCGAATCATTATTTTTTGAGTTATCAAGGAAATGATATTTCAGGTGGGTATAACTCGGAAACCGTTAGACCGATTATGCCCAAAAATGAACTTAACTATCCCATTCGGATACGCAACCTACCCTGGAAATTGCAAGTCCCTATCTCCTTTCGTTCGAAAGTTATCGAGGCAACGGTCACCCATCTACTGAACTCACACAAGGCTGCTCGAATCTCCAACAATATTTAACCGATCGTGTTAAAACTTGAAACTTGGCAGTAGAGTTATGTTCTAAAGGCTCTTGCAAAATTTCAGCAATTTCAGACGAATAGTTACTGATATAAGGAATTTTTTTTTTCAATTTTCAATGATTTTTTGAAATTTTTCCACAGATACTATCCACACGAAATTTTGCAAGAATTTTCGCGTTGGCATTTTACAACTAATAACCATGTCTGAATTAAATCGGTTTAGTATTTTTCGAGTTAATGAGTAACAAAAACAACCAAATTTCAGGTGGCTATAACTCTGAAACCGTTTGGCCCATTATGCTTATAAACAAACTTAACTGTCGCTTTCAGATGCACATCCTAACCTGAAATCTTCAAGTCGCTATCTCTTTCCGTTCTCAGGTTATCGTGATAACAAAAATATTTTTTAATAATTTTAAAATAATATTATAGCGATACGATTCTCACAAAATTTCACACACGTGCTTAGTTTTATATTCTACAACTATTGATCAAGTTTCAATTCGATCGGATCTATATTGGTTGAAAATAAAATTATTACTAGGAAACCATTGGGCCGATTATGCCCATTAACGAACTTGTCCGTCGTATTGAGATGCGCCACTTACCCTGAAAATTTCATGTCGCTAGCTCTTTCCGTTCTCAAGTTATCGTGGCAACGGCCGGACGGCCGGACCGAATCTTTGACCTTGAATTCTTCATTGGGGAGTCGAACCGAATCGTTTGAGACCATTTTCGAAAAAAAATTCGAAAGTTACAGACATTTGGGCAAAATGATAACGCGATGTTCCCAAGAACATACGCGCAAAAAGGAAGTAAATCAGTGAATTACTTGAAAATTGCTAGAGATAGAGATGAGGAAGGTGATACAGAAAAAAGTTATAATATACAGGATCTTCCATTTGAAATATTAAAATTGTTAGTACTTTTTGACATAAACGGCAACACCACAGCGCTGAAAATATTTTAAATGGATAGAGCAGTAGTTCTTAGCCAAGGAATCAAATTTTCAATAAAATCATACGTCCCGTTCTCCGTAAAAGTCAAAACTGGAATATTGGCTAAGTTTCAATTGATATACTAACTGACAAAGGAACAGCAACACCCAGAAGGAGCTGTTTAAATTTTATTTTTTTTTGTTACAGCATAGATAGTATAGCAAGGAGTAAATTATTAAAATTTGGAGAAAAAACCATGACTGTTTCTTCATGTAAACATATTTCGTTACTTACATATTGTAGTCATTTTTTGCAATTTTTTTTTTAATTTTACAACAAACCAGCTGTTAGAGGGTATCCAAAGTCGATGTTTGGTTGTTGTTAAAATGCCTGGAACACGTGTACGCGGAATTTATAACCAGCTAAGTGAATTTGAAAGAGGTCGAATTATTGGTCTATGGGAGGCGGGGTTGTCATTTCGAGAAATCGCTAACCGTACTAACAGCAATCCAACTACTGTTATGAGATGTTGTCAAGCGTGGTTTGATAATGCCCAAAATCGAAGAAGTAGGCACCGGACGCGTATTGGCATTGTTTACTATGCTGCAACGCATACATATTTTTGCTACGCAGTAAAGAATGACTGAAATAATACTCTCTCTACCCAGACATATCTTACCACGACTCAGCACAGGCAAGGGTTCAGACGTAGTAACTATTGTATTATTGATACGCTGCCATTCTCAAGACATTGTTTACCGCGTTTCAACTCAACATTGGGCGTGACTTGGTGGATTTCGTTGCCCATAATATGTTTTCGAGCCCTATCAAAGACGACACTTGCTGTCATTAGCTAAAAAGAAATACTGCTTAGAAAAATGTCGCCTTCTGCTAATGTCTCTGTTCAAAGAATCGACAAAGATACTTTTTTTTCTTCGGGGACCGATGACCATATTTTACACTGCATTTTTGGACAGGGTGGAAGGTAATATGAACAACTTTGCGCCATACAAAATTAGTTTGGAACCTGTGTGCAAATAAACACAGAAGAGTATTAGCAGAATTTTATGAAAACATGTCAACTGATGTGGGTATAGAAAATGACCTGCCAACTAGTACAGAGCAACAAAGCAATGTTTTTATGCAACAGGATACTTTTTCTATCGAAACAATAAACACTGTCGAGAATGCCAATAAAACAAATTAGGTGAAGCACATTCCGCAGCTGTAACACAGCTATCAGAAAATTTTAAACGCATTAGTAAAATATCATCCAAAAATAACGGTTGATATGGTTAATGCCATGAAAAAATTTAATAATACAAAATTATGACACCCTCTGACTTGTTTAATTTTATTCATGTATCCAAAAATATCTTACTAAAGAAGAACATTTCTGTTCAGCCAACATCAGTGAGCTGCTGAAAAATTAGACATGTCTTATCGTGCGGCGCAAAACGTGTTCAAGCTGGTGGGCCATCCAAGAAATAAATGCCAAACAATCCTGAAGGCAAAGATCTCAAAGGAAAATATTTATCTTAATAGACCAAATGCAAATAAATCACATGTAAATGCTCACTATAGAATTATACTTCAGTGGATTTTGCATTTAATGTTGTTTTTTGTATTTTATTGTGGTTTAATAAACTGTTTTTATACTAACTACATTATATACTATTATTATTTTATGTGTTTTGTATTATTTACTATATATTATTTTTTTGCATTTTAGTGTGGTTTGATAAAATATTTTTGGCGATAGTAGGTATATTATTGTTATATTTATGAACGCGAACTGCAATATTGCAAAAAAAGCAAATTTGCACGTGGTTGGGACTGCAACGCGGTAAACAATGTCTTGAGAATGGCATCGTATCAATAATACAATAGTTACTACGTCTGAGCACTTGCCTGTGCTGAGTCGTGGTAAGATATGTCTGGGTAGAGCGAGTATTATTTCAGTCATTCTTTACCGCGTTGCAACAACATGTATGCGTTGCAGCATAGTAAACAATGCCAATACGCGCACCGGACGTCGAACGGGCACAAATGAAGTTCAAGATCGACGTCTAAGACTTATGGCTATTAGAGACCGATTTGCGACGACTCGATCTTTGGCTGATGAGTGGTTAGGAGAACAAGGCCATCCTGTAACTGTCCGAACGGTTTACCGCCGGATAAGGTATTTTGGACTGCAGCATTATCGACCCCATCTTGTGTTACCCCTGACGGTTGAGCATCGCCGGCAACGATTACAGTGGTGCAGAGAACGTCAACATTGGAATGTGGAATGGCATCAGGTCGTCTTTTCTGATGAATCTCGATTCTCCTTGGGTGCACATGATGGCCGAAGAAGGGTTAAAGGACGTCGGGGACGAGTTTGTTAACGGGCGAAATCCACCAAGCGGTTTCGGAGTTATGGCCGTTTTTAGTAAAAATATTTTTTATGAATATTTCCAAAACCGATCACTCGATCTATCTGAAATTTATCATCAGATTGTAGAATAATGACCTTTATAGGCATGCGAAGTGTTGTATTGATCGGGTAGCCGTAAAGTGTAAAACAACATTTATTAATTTTTAAAATTTGTTTCTACAATAACTCTCGAACAAAATGAGCTAGGCAGTTGAAATTTTCAGAGTAGATTTGAGAGATAAATATCTCGGTTGAGTTCGTTAGTGGGTAAAATAGGCCAGATGGTTTCGGAGTACCGAAAAAAATATTTTTTTTTAACTTACATATTACGAATTCATTTTTTTTTAAGATGCAGTTTCTCCATAAAAATACATTGACATCATTTTCAACTCTAACATGCTAATACTTTCGGAGATATGATTTTTCGAAATTTCAATAATGAATCGTTCTTCTATGTTCTCACAGAATGCTATAATTATTCTATCTATGAATTATTATATAATCTATGTTCATACTCGTACATGTCATCCTCTTCTATAAGAGAGAGTCAAATTCATTTCCGCTATTTTAATTTGATTTCTTCCATGGTGCAGTCCTCACTCTTAGATTGCTCATTCAATTTTGATTAATAAACTATTGTTTGAATTGAATTTCCTTTATGATGCAGTTCTATCATAAGAATCCATTGATATAATTCCCAACTCTGAGAAACCAATACTTTCGGAGATATAATTTGTCTGTTTGAACAAGAGCACCAGAAAACTCCTGTCCACAGGGCTTGAACCAATTTTTTTCTTTCAAATTTCAGTCATTTACTCCTTGCTATACTATCTATGTTTTACCAAAAAAAAAATCAAAATTTAAACAGCTCCTTCTGGGTGTTGCAGTTTCTTTGTCAGTCAGTATAATATTCAGAGTAGATTTGATTAATGAATATCTCGAATTATTTCGTTATGGAATAGAATAGGTCTGGTGGATTCGTATCAATAATTTTTGGCGCTCTTGTTATTTTAAATGACACATTTTTGGCGCTCTAGTTCCTCGGAACTGAGTGCTTATCAATTTGCCCAAATGTCTGTAATTTTCGAATTTTTCGATGAAAATGGTCTTAAACGATTTGGTTCGACTCACTGATCAAGAATCCGTGGTCGAAATTCATTCTGTCCGGCCGTCCGGCAGGTACGGCCGGCCGTAGGCACGATAACTCTCGAACGGAATGAGCTAGACAGTTGAAATTTTCAGAGTAGGTTTGGGAGATAAATATCTCGGCTAAGTTCGTTATTGGGCTAAATCAGACAGATGGTTTCGGAGTAACAAAAAAAAATTATTTACAAGGCAAATTCCAAATTAATTTTTTTTTAATAAGCTGTTTTACCATAAGAATCCAATGATATCATTTTTAACTCTAACAAGCTAATACTTTCAGAGATATGATTTTTCAAAATTTCAATAATAAATCGTATTTCAACGTTGTCACAGAATGATATTATTCTATGTAGGAATTGTCATAATGTCAAATGATGTTCCTGAGACATGACATTATCTAATCAATCGAAGAATTGTGAGTAAAGTGAGAAAAATCTCAGTTGTTTGTCCGAAATTAGGTTTTCTCAGAAAATTCTTACATTTCGGAACGGAACATGAAGTAAGAGATCTGAGAGTAGTGAGACTGCTTTTCATCCATAGACATAGATATAACTCTCGAACGGAATGAGGTAGGTAGTTGAAATTTTCAGTGTAGTTTAGGGAGATGAATATCTCGGTTAAGATCGTTATTGGGTAAAATTGGCCAGATTTAATTTGATTTCTTCCATGGTGCAGTTCTCATTCTCATGATTGCTCATTTAATCTTGATAAATAAACTATTATTTGAATTGAACTTCCTTTATGATGCAGTTCTATCATATGAATACATTAATATAATTCCCAACTCTGAGAAACCAATACTTTCGGAGATATAATTTGTCTGTTTGAACTAGTTCAATATGCAAGCTCCCATTCTTTTCTTGCCATGGATCGATCATAAAATTGAGAATTCAGTAATGCACATGTAGTGCCATTTGGGTCAATAATTCTCGGGATATTAATTTTTTTAATTTGAAAACTCTGTGACAATTTCGAAGTCTTCACCAAATAAACACATTTTTGGCGCTCTAGTTCCTCGGAACTGAGTGCTTATCAATTTGCCCAAATGTCTGTAATTTTCGAATATTTCGTTGAAAATGGTCTTAAACGATTTGATTCGACTCACTGATCAAGAATCCGTGGTCGAAATTCATTCTGTCCGGTCGGCCGGCCGGTCGTAGGCACGATAACTCTCGAACGAAAGGAATTAGCGGCCGGCCGGCCGGCTGTAGGCACGATAACTCTCGAACGGAATGAGCTAGACAGTTGAAATTTTCAGAGTAGGTTTGGGGGATAAATATCTCGGCTAAGTTCTTTACTGGGCAAAATCGGACAGATGGTTTCATAGTAACAAAAAAACATTTTTTTTTACAGAACAAATTCCAAATTAAATTGTTTTCAATAAGCAGTTTTACGATAAGAATCCAATGATATCATTTTTAACTCTAACAAGCTAATACTTTCGGAGATATGATTTTTCAAAATTTCGATGATAAATCGTATTTCACAGAGTGATATAATTATTCTATGTATGAATTGTCATAATGTCAACTCATTTTCCTGAGACATGTCATTATCGAATCAATCGAAGAATTGTGAGCGAAGTGAGAAAAATCTTAGTTGTTTGCTCCGAAATTAGTTTTTCTCAGAAAAGTCTTACATTTCGGAACGGAACATGAAGTAAGAGATCTGAGAGTAGTGAGACTGCTTTTCATCCATAGACATAGAATGCAAATAGAATGTAAATATTGAAAGCATAATTCTGCAGTTCGAGAGAGGAGAAAATTTGGTGAACATAGATAAGGAAATTTTTGATCGATTACAAGGTAATTTTTCATTATTACTCTTGTTTGATACATGTTTTATGAAAAATCTACTATTTGTAGGTACTTTAAACCTGTTTTGGGCAATTGTCATACGAAACTTGTTGGCGCTCTAGTTCCTCGGAACTGAGTGCTTATCAATTTGCCCATATGTCTGTAATTTTCGAATTTTTCGATGAAAATGGTCTTAAGCGATTTGGTTCGATTCACTGATCAAGAATCTAAGGTCGAAATAGATTCTGTCCGGCCGGCCGTAGGCACGATAACTCTCGAACGAAAGGAGTTAGCGGATTGAAATTTGCAAGGTAGGTTTGGAGCGGAAATATCTCGGACGAGCTCGTTAATGGGAGAAATCCATCAAGCGGTTTCGGAGTTATGGCCGATTTTAGTAAAAACATTTTTTATGAATATTTCCGAAACCGATCACTCGATTTATCTAAAATTTAGCATAAAATTGTAGAATCATGACCTTAATACGCATGTGAAGTTTTGTATTGACCAGATTACCGCAAAGTCAAAAAAAAAAATTTGAAAATTTAAAAAAAGTTTTTCTACAATAACTCTCGAACGGAATGGGCTAGGTAGTTGAAATTTTCAGAGTAGGTTGGGGAGATGAATATCTCGGTTAAATTCGTTATTGGGCAAAATTGGCCAGATTCAATTCGATTTCTTCCATGGTGCAGTTCTCATTCTCAGATTGCTCAATTAATCTTGATAAATAAACTATTATTTGAATTGAATTTCCTTTATGATGCAATTCCATCATAAGAATACATTGATATAATTCCCAACTCTGAGAAACCAATACTTTCGGAGATATAATTTGTCTGTTTGAACTAGAGCGCCAGAAAGCTCCTGTCCACAGGGCTTGAACCCATTTTTAATAAGAAAATGTTTCTTCAAGTAATCATAACTCACAAATAAGTGCAAAAATTGATAGCTGTTCACTTCTTGACAGTATTTCAATCGAGATTGAAACTCGTCCCTTTTCGTCCCGAATCCTATGTTTCAACTCCGCGATGTTGTTGGCCCATTAAGGTAAACTTTGCTTATGATATAACCTTAAAGGAAGAAGTCTAACAGAGTCAACTCTGGAAAGTGAGCTGACCATTCAATAAAACCTCTTCGACCGATCCATCACCTGTTCGGGAACACTCGGTTTAGGTCCTCACATACATCTCGTAAATGATGGAGTGGAGCTCCACCAGGTTGAATCCATAGCCATCCATAGTCTCTCAAAACGATATATTTTTGGCGATCTAGTTCCTCGGAACTGAGTGCTTATCAATTTGCCCAAATGTCTGTAATTTCCGAATTTTTGATGAAAATGGTCTTAAACGATATGGTTCGACTCACTGATCAAGAATCCGTGGTCGAAATTCATTCTGTCCGGCCGGTCCGGCCGTAGGCACGATAACTCTCGAACGTAATGAGCTAGACAGTTGAAATTTTCAGAGTAGGTTTGGCGGATAAATATCTCGGCTAAATTCGTTATTGGGCAAAATCGGACAGATGATTTCGGAGTTACAAAAAAAAAAATTTTTGTTTACAAAAAAAATTCCAAATTAAATTTTTTTCAATCAGCAGTTTCACCATAAGAATCCATTCATATTATTTTTAACTCTAACAAGCTAATACTTTCGGAGATATGATTTTTCAAAATTTCAATGTAAATTTTTTTTTTCTATCTATTTATGTGCTAGGCAACTGTAGGCAATCTACACAGTTATAATCCTTATATCGCAAACTCCTTCATATTTATTTCGGACATTCACACAACCCAACACCACATCCATGCCCTGAGCGGGATTCGAACCCGCGACCACGGCTTTCAATGTAAATCGTATTTCTACGTTTTCACAGAATGATAGAATTATTCTGTGGGTATTCTATGAATTGTTATAATGTCCACTTATTTTCCTGAGACATGAGGTTGTCTCATTGTCATTCATTCCAGCAATCTTATAAATATGAGAATTATAATATAATATCATACTTTTTGTTGGTTGATATTTTCATGCCGATGGTCAATCAATATTATGATGGGAATGGTAATGGTAAGTTAATAATATTGAGTTCAGAATATCTCCACTAAAAACAAAACTGGAATATTGGTGTATTGGAGTAGATTTGAGGAAAGATATATAATATCGTTCATCATACAATTGAGGAATGAATATCTCGGATGAGTTCGTTGTTGGGTAGAATTCGTCTATTGGTTTTGGATTGATAATTTTTGGCACTCTTGTTGAATTTAAATTCTTCTATGATGTTTGAATTCAATTTCTGCTAAGATGAAGTTCTAAATTTCAATAATGAATCGTACTTCTATGTTTTCACAGAATAATAATAATAATAATAATAATAATAATGATAATTGGCGTTTAGTACAATTTTGCTCAGAGCTTCAAACAATATCGACAATTCTTGAGAATTAAAAATACGGTACAAAAAATCAACGAAATAAACATCAAACAAAACCTCGAAGGTAATTTCAGCCCTAGGGCAGAAAAAACCTTGTATGCTCTAAATATTCTATCTAAGCTTTATTATATGATCTGTGTTCATACTCGTACATTTCATCCTGTTCTATAAGAGAGAGTCAAATTCATTTCAGCTATTTTAATTTGGATTCTTCCATGGTGCAGTTTTCATTCTCAGATTGCTCATTCAATCTTGATAAATAAACTATTATTTGAATTGAATTTCCTTTATGATGCAATTATATCATAAGAATACATTGATATAATTCTCAACTCTGAGAAACCAATACTTTCGGAGATATAATTTGTCTGTTTGAACTAGAGCGCCAGAAAGCTCCTGTCCACAGGGCTTGAACCCATTTTTTTTTAAATTTATTTTCTCTAATGTCAATATGAATTCCCATGAATTCCCATGATTTCCAAATTACTTCCCATGAATTCCCAATTACTTCACGTGAATTCCCATGACTTCCTGCGATTTTCCATGACTTCCTGCGATTTTCCATGACTTCCCACAACAGTACCTATACACAATATCTACACATATTTCCCAGTAAATTAACCTCTAGTTCTCAGGATATTTCAGATTCACAATTCGGCCAGGAGGGTGGCGCTGCGATTGGTTTATAGGAATTTCATAACGGATTGATCTATATTGATGAAATTTTGTGTATGAGTCTCAGAATGGTACAATTCACAATTGGGCCAAGTAGGTGGCGCTGCAATCGGTTTAGAGGAACTCGGCTCAACAGATCTTAATGAAATTTTGTTTGTTGGAGTAGGTCTCAAGGTGGTGTTATTCACATTTTGAACCGGTAGGTGGCACTCCAATCGCTATGTAAAAACTGAAAAACGTCTTGACCAATTTGTATGAAATTTTGTGATATCATTCCCAACTCTGATAAACCAATACTTTCAGAGGTATTATTGGTCAAAATTTGAACAAGAGCGCTAAACCCCTTTTTTTTTCTATTATGTCAGTTTATAGGTGTATTGTTCAACTCGAAATAAATAATAATAATTTCCTGAACTCACAGAAAATGAGGTTTACATTTCAATAGATCGTTTCGTTGATTCGATTCAAATTGAAATATAAGAGCGCTCGTGTACGCGGTAGTTAAACATTGCACCAAATTGTCGAAGCGTATCAAGTGGGAAGCCGGTCATCAAATTCATGCATTCATTGCTTGTTGACATCGGATTTCAATAAATCCAGCAAATTGTAAACAGAATCCAGTTACAAGATTCAATAGAGCGATTAATGGAATGCTTCTATGATGCCTCAAGGGTTGAAACTTATATTCTATTGCCAGAGCAAGATTATTGGGTCTCCTTGAGGAAGACCTAGGAGGATCAGTATAATAATATACAATAATACAATAATATTTCAAATCTTCATTTCATGTCGAAAATGTTGATGATTATATTGGGCCTTACAGTTTTACGGCTGTTTATGGGCATGATAACTTTCCCGAAAAAATGTGGGAAAACCATGAGGACAGGAGCTTTCTCAGAGATGGGAATGATATCAATGGATTCTTATGATAGAACTGCTTCATGAGAGTAATTAAATTCAAAAAAGTGTCATTTAAACAAAGAACATTATTGCCAAAATTTATTTATCCGAAACCACCACTATATTATACCAATTGAAACTTAGCCAATATTCCAGCTCTGTTTTTACTGGAGATATTCTGAACCCAATTTGAATAATTTACCGAAGTACATATTTCCATCATCATGTGGATTATCCAAGGGCATTATATTATCACCCAAAAATTATAATATCCTATAATCCTCATAATTCTACGATAGCTGAGGTTATTTTATTGGTCAGTTTTAATTCAACCATTACTCTGTTTTCTAGAACAGGTGGTATTTTATACAGTGCGTTTCAAAAGGTACGCAGCAAGGGGAAATTTTCTCGCCTGTATAGTTTTTTGGAATTTTGGATTTCGGGAAAGTTGGTGCTCAAGAAATGATGATTTTTGACATATATGTCACTGATCCTGTTTTTCAGCAAACCTGTCAAAATTGACATTTTTTTAGAAAAATGACCCAAAGACGTAGAAATCAGAACAATATCAAAATATTTCTGAAAGAAATGTTGCTCAAAATTTCATTTTATACCAAACTGTCAAATTTCATAGTGAAATTTGAAATTTATTGACATTAATATTTTGATGACAGCACGCTAGAGGGAGCTTTGGGCTTTGTGGAAATTTGAAAAATTATTCGAAATGTAATTCCAATGAAACTGACATTATCACAATTCAAATAAAGTTCATATTAATTCAATGTTACTCATAAATTATGATTACTATCGTGAAAACCTCACAATCTTGGTGCAAACCGAATTATACTTGAGAAATGAAATGCGCAAAGAGCTAACATCTTGCTAATTATTCTTGGAACATCAAAAGAAATTAAATTCTTCGATTTAACATCTGAAGAAGAATTCTC
The DNA here is from genome assembly GCA_937662695.2 of Halyzia sedecimguttata. Lineage (NCBI taxonomy): Eukaryota > Metazoa > Arthropoda > Insecta > Coleoptera > Coccinellidae > Halyzia > Halyzia sedecimguttata. The sequence goes on from OW569411.2 coordinate 120,024,085, forward strand.
AAAACCTCTGAAATCCCTTGTGAAATTATTAACTCAAATACCACTAAAAACGCAATACAGACCTCATCTAAAACCAAGATACCTGTGAAAATAATAAAATGAAATCGATTTGACAGGCGCATAGAATTATACACTTAAAAATTATTTATTTATTTAATGCGCCTGTCAACTCGATTTCATTTTCACAGCTTTGTTTTAGATGATGTCTGTATTGTGTTTTTAGTGGTATTTGAGTTAATAAATTCACAAGGGATTTCAGAGGATTGGAGAATTCTTTGTCAGATGTGAAGTCGAAGAATTTAATTTCTTATGATGTTCCAAGAATAATTAGCAAAATATTAGCTCTTTACGCATTTAATTTCTCTAGTATAATTCGGTTTGCACCTCGGTTTGCACCAATATTGCGAGGTTTTCACTATAGTAATCATAATTTATGAGGAACATTGAATTAATATGAACTTTATTTGGATTGTGATAATGTCAGATTCATTGGAATTACATTCCGAATACATTTTCAAATTTCCGCAAGTCCAAAGCTCCCTCTAGCGTGCTGTCATCAAAATATTACTATCGAAAAATTTCGGAATTGCACTATGAAATTTGGCGGTATGGTATAAAATGAAATCCTGAGCAACATTTCTTTCAGAAACTTTTTGATATTGTTCTGATTTGTAAGTATTTGGTCGTTTTTCTAAAAAAATGTCATGAGTAACAGGATCAATGACATATATGTCAAAAATCATCATTTCTTGAGCACCAACTTTCCCGAATAACCAAATTTAAAAAAACTATACAGGCAAGAAAATTTCCCTTTGGTGCGTACTTTTTGAAACGCACTGTATAATGAGCAACTAAAGAATTTTTAATAGAACTAGAATGTATGTGTTTTTTCATGACTCCAAAATTATCTGGCTGATTTTGTCAATAACAATCTCAACCGAGATATTTATCTCCCAAAGCTACTCTGAAAATTTCAACTGCCTAGCTCATTATATTCGAGAGTTATCGTGTTAACGGCCGGACCTGCCAGACAAAATCGATCAAGAATAAGAAGGAACATAACTTAGCTTATCCCAATGTGTATCGGTCAACAAATTTATTTCAATACACTTTTAGAATCACAATATTTCAAACAAAATAGCTGGTTGCATCAGAAATAATGTTGACAACATCGTAATTTCTTTCAAGACTAACAACAACTTCAGTAAACACCTTGTTAACGTAAAGGACAAAATTAACAAATTGTCAAAAAGTGGTCTATACAAGCTAAATTGTGAGGATTGCACCGCATCCTAAATTGGTAGGACGTGTAGACCTTTGAGGGTTCATATAAGCGAAAATCTTAATCAAAGTAAAGTATCAGCTGTTGGCCACCACCACAGATTCAACAATCACAATTTCAGCCATAATAGAAACTCACAGAATTTGCAGGAGGTCAGTTCTGGAAACTACAATAGATTGGATTTCCTGGAAGACTCACATATCAACAAAGAATTGCTCAACAACGACCTTTGTCTTAACACTCAAGCCAACTTGAACAGATCTTTTATTCCTCTTCATAGACGCTTGAATTGAAACTATTTCATCATAACAATTTTCGATTGTAAATCTTCACTTTGTCTAGTTTATCTTTGCGAATATTTTAACACCACATTCTCTATTATGATGTTACTTGTTTGTAACCTTCGGTAGCTTTCGTTATTTTAAGTTGTTTTTATTGGCGCTCTAGTTTCTAGGAACTGAGTGCTTATAAATTTGCCCAAATGTCTGTAATTTTCGAATTTTTCGATGAAAATGGTCTCAAGCGATTTGGTTCGACTCACTGATCAAGAATCCGTGGTCGAAATTCATTCGGTCCGGCCGTAGGCACGATAACTCTCGAACGGAATGAGCTAGACAGTTGAAATTTTCAGAGTAGGTTTGGGAGATAAATAAATCGGCTAAGTTCGTTATTGGGCAAAATCAGACAGATGTTTTCGGAGTAACAAACAAAATTTTTTTTTTTACGAGGCAAATTCCAAATTAAATATTTTTCAATAAGCAGTTTTACCATAAGAATCCAATGATATCATTTTTAACTCTAACAAACTAATACTTTCGGAGATATGATTTTTCAAAATTTCAATAAGAAATCGTATTTCTACGTTGTCACAGAATGATATAATTATTCTATGTATAAATTGTCATAATGTCAACTTATTTTCCTGAGACATGACATTATCTAATCAATCGAAGAATTGTGAGCGAAGTGAGAAAAATCTCAGTTGTTTGCTCCGAAATTAGTTTTTCTCAGAAAAGTCTTACATTTCGGAACGGAACATGAAGTAAGAGATCTGAGAGTAGTGAGACTGCTTTTCAACCATAGACATAGAATGATTAGTTCTCTCAATTTATGACGGGACTGACGGAAGGGAATCTTATAACTTCAAAAATATTATGGTTGAAATACTCGTATTTTAGCGATGCAACGGGGACCTCACCCAAAAATGTTTGAAAATATTACGTAAATATTGAAAGCATAATTCTGTAGTTCGAGAGAGGAGAAAAGTTGGTGAATGTAGATCAGGAAATTTTTGAACGATTACAAGGTAATTTTTCATTATTACTTCTCTTCTTTCATACATGTTTTATGGAATATCTACTATTTGTAGGTACTTTAAACCTGTTTTGGGCAATTGTCTTACGAGACTTGTTTTTTGGGCGCTCTAGTTCCTCAAACTTCAAAACTTCAACAACTTCAAAAATATTGGGGTTCAAAACCTCGTATTTTAGCGATGCAATGGGGACCTCACCCAAAAATGTTTGAAAATATCTGGTTCGACTCACTGATCAAGAATCCGTGGGCCAAATCGATTCCGTCGGCCGGTCCGGCCATCCGTCCGGCCGTTAACACGATAACTCTCGAACGAAAGGAGTTAGTGGATTGAAATTTGTAGGGTGGGTTTGGAGCGTAAATATCTCGGGCAAATTCATTAACGGGCGAAATCTACCAAGCGGTTTCGGAGTCATGGCCGTTTTAAGTAAAAACATTTTTTATGAATATTTCCGAAACCGATCACTCGATCTATCTGAAATTTAGCATCAAATTGTAGAATCATTACCTTTATACGCATGTGAAGATTTGTATTGACCAGATTACCGCAAAGTGTTGAAAAAAATTTTTGGAAGTTTAAAAAAAGTTTTTCTACAATAACTCTCGAACGGAATGAGCTAGGTAGTTGAAATTTTCAGAGTATTTAGGGAGATGAATATCTCGGTTAAGTTCGTTATTGGGAAAAATTGGCCAGATTTAATTTGATTTCTTCCATGGTGTAGTTCTCATTCTCATCATGGCTCATTTAATCTTGATAAATAAACTATTATTTGAATTGAATTTCCTTTATGATGCAGTTCTATCATATGAATGCATTGATATAATTCCCAACTCTGAGATACTTTCGGAGATATAATTTGTCTGTTTGAACTAGAGCGCCAGAAAGCTCCTGTCCACAAGGCTTGAACCTAATATCCGGTTCTGTGAATCCATCACGGAATTATTTTCTTATCTTTAATTTCGTCACTCAGTTCACAGTTGTCAAGCTTCAATTCCACTTCAACAAATCGTTAGATTCCTGAAATTGAAGTCCAGATTCCAGTATAATCCTGGTCTAGGATCATATTTTGATTAGTTTGTCCTATAATTTTATATGCTGTTTGTTGGAGAAGTAGTTATTATGGTTTTGTAGTTTCTTGTACGCCTGACTAGTAAGTAACCTCATCTTTTTAAATTCATCACAACATAAATTTAATTTTAAAAATTTCATGTCAAATCTATTGAAAACTACAATTAGATTACTTACCCCCCATATGGACATATGAGGGTCCTTATTGCTGTTGGGAGAACCCGAAAGTTTAACCAAATTCTTGCAAGGGCAATTAGTTTGAGCTTAATTGATCCCAAGTGATCCTTCGTCAAATTCGGGGTATTGGAACTTAAACTGAAGGATTATATCGATCGTGACAGAATACCTAAATCGTAGATAATTTGAGCCGTCTAATCAACAAACACGAACACACGATAACAAGTAATCACCTCGTTTTATGTTGGGATTTTTACGTCAATCAGACAGGCAAGACCCAGAGAAAGAACCAGAGTAATAAAAAATATTCTTTATCAAAGAATCTATGCGTGGGGTGTTGCTGGAATTTTGCGAGGGCCTTCAAAACCTATTTTACAGCTTTTACAAGTTCTAAATTTTGAACACGTTCGGATCTATATTAATGGAGATATTGAAAAAGTATTGGAAGTGGAGCAGCCTATTTCCAGTAGCTGAATGGTTGAACGTTGCCACGATAACTTTCAGGGAACGTTGCGTATCCGAATGCGGCAGTTGAGTTCCTTAATGGGCATAATCGGCCCAATGGTTTCGAAGTTATACCTAACTGATATTTTTTATTTTCTCAATACCTCAAAAAATACAGATCCGGTCCAATTTAAACATGGTAACTACTGTTTGAGAAATTTCGTGAGGATCGTATTGCTAGAAAAAAAAATCAAATATTGCTTCAGAAAAACTAAAACTATTCCTTCAAAACATTTATTTTTCTGAAACTATGTGTCAGATTCCGATGAAATTCCGCACAAAAACAAAAGCGAGACGAGACGAGATGTTTAGAAAAATATTATAGGCGATACCGAGACCACATACAGCCCAACACGAGAGTCTCGTTTTTGGTCTCGTTAAATTTTTTGGGCGCATGTTCTAGGGGAACATCGTCCTATCATTTCGTCCAAATGTCTGTAATTTTCGAATTTCGAGCTGAAAATTGGCTAATAGACTAATTCGGACTCCCTGATCACGAATCCGGTGTCAGATTCTTGGGTGCCGTCCGGCCGGCCGGCCGGCCGGCCGGTTTCCCGGCCGTAAGCACGATAACAGGAGCACCGAAGGTCCTATCGACTTCAAACTTTCAGGGTAGGTTTCTGATCAAAATGCGACGGTTAAGTTCGTTAACGGGCAAAATCGGCCGGACGGTTTAGGAGTTATAGAGATTTAAAATTTTGAGGTTATTTCCCTGATATTTCAGGAACTAAAGAAGATGTTGAATCAAAACTTGGTAGTCAGTTCGAGGATATAAACGCGCAACTTTTGGCAAAATTCTGTTATGATCGAAATGTTGGTAATTTTTAAAAAAATATTTCTTTTATTTTTTTCGAAAAAAAAATTTTTTTTTCGTGAACTATTCATCAGATTGCAACAAAAACTTGTACTAACGTCAATTGTAGTATTTTGCAACAATCTGCAAAATTTTGGCTCTATACGATTCCAATTTCTGGAGATATAAGACAAAATGTGTCAAATTTCCTGGGTCTCTCTCAGTATTTTCGTCGATTATTATATAATAATCAATAATATTAAGGTATTCAACATGATACTGCTTTTTTTCTTTTTTTCTTTACTGGTCAGTACGGGCCACAAGGAAGATGAACATGCGCCCAAAAGCTCCTGTCCACAGGGCTTGAACCAATTTTTTTTTATGAACTTTTAATTCAAAAAATTAGGAAAGGTCTACAGAGAAAACAATATATTTTACAAAATATCAACTTTTGTGACTATCCGTGAAACATTTGTTCTTATAGTAACGTTACTCTTATCATAAATATTTATCCTAGCAGATTTTTATAATTTAGGTTTGAATGTATTTTTTGGCGCTCTAGTTCCTCGGAACTGAGTGCTTATCAATTTGCCCAAATGTCTGTAATTTTGGAATATTTCGATGAAAATGGTCTTATACGATTTGGTTCGACTCACTGATCAAGAATCCGTGGTCGGAATTCATTCTGTCCGGCCGGTCCGGCCGGCCGTAAGCACGATAACTCTCGAACGGAATGAGCTAGAGAGTTGAAATTTTCAGAGTAGGTTTGGGGGATGAATATCTCGGCTAAGTTCGTTATTGGGCAAAATCGGACAGATGGTTTCGGAGTAACAAAAAAAAATTTTTTTTTACGAAACAAATTCCAAATCAATTTTTTTTTAATAAGCAGTTTTATCATAAGAATCCATTCATATCATTTTCAACTCTAACAAGCTAATACTTTCGGAGATATGATTTTTCAAAATTTCAATAATAAATCGTATTTCAACGTTGTCACAGAATGATATTATTCTATGTATGAATATGAATTGTCATAATGTCAAATGATGTTCCTGAGACATTATCTAATCAGTCGAAGAATTGTGAGCGAAGTGAGAAAAATCTCAGTTGTTTGCTCCCAAATTAGTTTTTCTCAGAAAATTCTTACATTTCGGAACTGAACATGAAGTAAGAGATCTGAGAGTAGTGAGACTGCTTTTCATCCATAGACATAGATATAACTCTCGAACGGAATGAGGTAGGTAGTTGAAATTTTCAGAGTAGTTTAGGGAGATGAATATCTCGGTTAAGTTCGTTATTGGGCAAAATTGGCCAGATTTAATTTGATTTCTTCCATGGTGCTTTTCTCATTCTCATGATTGCTCATTTAATCTTGATAAATAAACTATTATTTGAATTGAATTTCCTTTAGGATGCAGTTCTATTATATGAATACATTGATATAATTCCCAACTCTGAGAAACCAATACTTTCGGAGATATAATTTGTCTGTTTGAACTAGAGCGCCAGAAAGCTCCTGTCCACAGGGCTTGAACCCATTTTTCAAGATTATTTTACTCTCGGTTGAGTATATATGTCAATAAACTACTCAGTAATAAACGTGTTCGTTATTGAAGGGGTTTCTTTGGCTCAACATTTTCTACCTGGAAGAGATCGTCTTATTCACTACAGATACATACAATAAACTTTTCATATATACGACTCGATCTTTTTCAACACCCACAGAAAACAATTTGAAGAATTTACACTATAATCACCAATATATTTTGTCTATATTATACATCAATCGTTCTAGAAATACACGATTTTTAAAAGATTATTGATTATTATGTTTGTTATGAACATACGATAATTGAGATTTTTTCAAGAAGAAATAGAATTCACTACCATAAAAACTGATGCGAGTATGAATTCAATACTTAACGGACAACTTTTATTGCCCCTAAATCCCAATGCTTTTAAAATTTCGTCTGTATTCGAACATCTGGAGAAATTTATTCTTTTTTCTTGGGCTTCTTCTGAGGAATATAACATGTGGTTTATTTTCCATTTATTTAATTCAATAGAATTCAGTAGATAAACTGAAGATAAACTCCATTCAAATACCTTAGTGAAGATGTGAACAATTATCGAATACATCTATGGAAGTGCATATAATAAAACTGGTAAAGAAATGAAGCTATTCAATGTTTCGAAAAGTGTTATGAGGAATACGCCAAGAACACCCTCAATGATCTAGCCAACGGGAAGGCATTCATTGGAAACTATACCAATTTGTCCAATTCTATTAAAAAATGTATCGACATCGATAGCCTCTTTAACATCAACAGAACGTATATAATTGAAAGATAATGAGATGCAAGCGTTATTATGTTTGAATTCTTGGACATCGAGTAATTTAAGAGATGAAATTAACAGTGTTTAAAATTGAAAATAATATGTACATGTACGAATATGTTTGTATAAGAGAAAAATAAATATAGATCTACAAAATTATTCATTATTATATACCATTTCGTTTATATACATATTATAATATTTATTATCGTTATTCACAATTGAGCGAGACGAGACGAGACAACTGATAACGAGACGAGAACGAGACTTAATTTTTTGGGAATTGGCCAGAACGAGACGAGATTTTTTATGCTCTCGCCTACTCTCGTCTCGTGTGAAGCCCCAGTTGAATGTAGGATTCGCATTCTTCAGAAGAAGAATGACAATTTAATATTTGAATTAGGCGTGTTTCGGGATTTTTCATAAATATGCACAAGAACGAAGATAATGAATTTATTTCATTTGGCTTTTCCACACTGTTTATTCGAATGAATAATCTAAACAATCTCCAGAACATGATCGAATTATTTCAAATTTATTTTACTCAATTTTTTCTACATAAAAGGACAGGCAACAAAGATATTTCCACGGTAGCAAAGTTCAACTCTCTATAAAAAAAATTATAAACTAGTTTTGATAACATGCTCAGTGATCTCGAATTAATCCTGAATATTCCTGCAAAAATTCCACAACTTGAATCCTCAACGAAACTGTGATAAGCTCCAATCTTCATTAATGTTAATTTTTAGTTCATTAAGGCAAATTTTCCTCACCCGAACATCATTGAGTTAAGTAACCAGAATTTCCGCCATCCCCATCCTCTTCCGACTAATGAGGAAGTTTTAATAAATAAAAATAAACTATCGCAAAAACCTACATAACTGTAATGGAGTTTACACGGCGTCGTCAGAACTGTTCATTAAGGTGCTATTTCTTAGGGGTTGTTTAATGAGATCGGTAATTCGAATCTCGACATTACTGGGGGCTAAATGGAGGCCTGTCATCCCAACTTATGGCGCAAAAATTTACAGATTTTGTCACGGTTTTCTTAATGCCTACGACTAATTGAATGTTAAGTACGGGACATTTGTAAACTATATTTGAATATATACAGGCTGAGCCTTCAAGTTGTGCATTAATTTTAACTATAGATTCCTCTCATCAAATGAATCACTTTTTTCATGTACCTACCATTTTTCTAGATTCGGCGCAGGTAAATTATTAAACACAGAAACACTTACTGGATTCAATACGATATAATTATCTGAAAGCATTATCATCTGATGCTCAAAATTCAATGAAATTATTTAAGAATACTTATTTGCTCACTCGAGTCTTACGAAATAGTTTTCAATAATCTTTATGCAGCATTTGTGAAAAAAATGTTTCACTTTTCCTGAATATTAAAACATTGACTTGATTTTCATTCAATATCCTCTGTAATCCCACTGTAATCATCATCTCCTATTCACACATTCCTTAATTATTCTAATTCGCATCATATACATCAATACAATGATTCCAACCTCATTATAAACAACAACAATTTTAAACTCTATGGGTCTATGAGCGAACTTATAGATAGCATTGAGACTTGACATATTATATTTGCGGTATGTTTCACGAAGATACGTTTAATTGACAATTGACTAATTTCTCTGTCAAATTTGTAAAGCCGGTTAACAGAAGTCGGGTTTCACAAAGCTTTCCGATGATATGAAAAAGCAAGGTTCTTAGATAAAACAGACCTTCTACAAAACCGTCGATTACTCATTCAAAGAAAACAATCTGACAGCCTATCATTTACTCTAATTCAACCGAGGCACAGAATAACAATATTATTATACTGTGACAGGGCATAGAGACGTAATAATTATTAGGATATTCGTACTAGGTAATAAATTAAATCTATCTACTATGTATTTCTCTCAGGAAGCGTCTGTTTCTTCTTATAAGAAAATTCTCGTCCATAATAATTGGGTTGAATAGGTGGAATGATTATAATTGATATTTGTGGTTATTTATCGTTTGATGAAAAGACTGATTTTTAATTGCCGATAACATGTATGCACATTTCTCAAACAAGCTGAAATTTTAACTTTTATCAAGAAATTGAAATTTGATTATAAGATAATCTTAAGTTATCAACTTATCCTGTTTTACGATGATAATATAATCAATGAATTTGGAAAGAAGCGATGTTGAAATGCATAAAACTATTATGTGAGATAAGAAGGTTACCTCTCTCTAGAAGTGTCGACTTCGCGATCATTACGCAGTCAATGCCTTTATTCGAGCACAGATCATCTGTGATTCTAGTGTGGTCCGGATTGATAAAATCTGGAATTTTTATCAGATTATATGATATCCAATGAAGAATATCTCGAAAACAGTGCGTTTGGGGAGGTGGAATCATGAAGAATAATTTAATTTTGTAAAATTATTTAGTATTCTCAAAATGATTCAAGATAACTTTCATCTGCTTTCTTTAAGCTCATTACTCATAGTTTTATGAATTCGCGAGTGTATAACGAGGAAACCAGAGGAAGATGGAAAAAACTGTTTATTGGAGATTATGTGTCATATTTATAGAAAAATTCACACCAGAGACAAATAATGTTTTTTTTTAAATTTCAACAGCCTGTATATTTTTACCTGAGCACAAATTTAAGAAATGGCAAATGAAAGGAGTATTTTATTTGACGGAATAAGGAATCTATGGTTGAAATTAATATACAATTTAAAGACTCATCCTGTATATATACAGGGTGCCTTGTCTTCATTTTCTTCAAGACTTCCCTCTTGATCGCTGCATACTTTTCCTCCACGCCTACACTGATATCATAACAATGTTAAGAGGTTTGATGTGAAGGCCTCAAATATAATAAAAACTTAACTATAAATTCAAAACCATTAAACTTACCGCTCGAACCAATTAGACAATCGAGTATTAGATATTACCTGAAAAATAAAGGATAAATTAGAATAGAATCAATAATGTCAAAATTATTATTTAAATTTTCATTAAGTTATATGTAGTGTCCGACCGAAACTGGTATTTCAGCCGAAACCGAAACCGAATTTTCGGCCATGGTCTCAGTTTCGGCCGAAACCGAAACCGAAACCGTAACTTTATATTTCATACTGAAATCTACTGTATTTTTTACAACTTTATTCACATATACATAAAAATAGTTAAGGAGTGTTAAATAAAATAAAAAGACATTTTTTTGAGATCTTTATTTATTATTTTGGTATTACCAAGTTATATTGTATATTGTATTGTATTGTATTGTATATTGTATATCAAAATAATCAGTCGAAGTATACAGGGTGATTCCAAATCAGACGTGAACCTTAGAGGAGGTGTTAGTAAGAATCATTTGCTGTGGTTTGAGCCATTTTTATTGAGGACCAAAAATCAACGGTTTCCGAGATATTTGAGTACTGGTTCTGTTGAAAAAGAATTAGTATGATTTGAAAGGGGATATAAGAAGCAAATAGAGGAAAATAACGAATTCAATATTTTTTTGTTGCAACTAAGCTCGAAATTACATTAGAAAATGTATTCATAAATTATGTTCCACCATTCCATAGGCTAGCACGTGTCGTCTTTCTGATGTCTTCAGTTGTTATTTTCCGCCTGAAATTTACTCACGCTGTCTTTTGATACACATTCACTATTTTAAATGCCGGAAACTCAAATGGTTGCTTATAAAAAATCTGCTGAAACAAAACTAGTTAAGCAATCTAACGAAATCTTTTAGAGAATGAAGAAGGAATTTGGCAAGTGTTTAAAATAATTTTGGCATACAAAATTGTGAAATTTGAAAGTTGCAGACAAATTGATATTAGAAATTGATTTTTCATTTATTCATATACCACATTTCAAATCATAGTAATTCTTTTTCAACCACTTATAAAGCATAGTTTTGCTTTTTTCGTACATATCATATTCTTTTCTGATGAAAATAAATCAAAATTAATGCCAAATTTGGTCAACGTAGAAAAAATTGACGAAATATGTACTATAAGTTCAGAAATCTTTAAAAAATCACCCGAACTCCAAAAACCGTTGATTTTCGGTTATTTATAAATATGGATTAAACAACAGCTAATGAGTCATACTCTTTCACGTCTTATTTGGAATCACCCTATGTAATCTAATTAAATAATAATTAAAGTGAATTCTCATGAATTCTTAGTCTTAACAAAGATAGATCACAATAACTCGTAGGACAATTATGTATACCTACTTATAACTCCTGGCCAAACGACCAGGATAATTCACGAACATTCAAGTTTCGGCCTGGCCGAAAGTTTCGGCCATTTTGGGCCGAAACCGAAACTAAGGCCGAAACTAGATTTCTTGGCCGAAACTGGCCGAAGCCGAAACCGAACTTTCGGTCGGTCACTAGTTATATGATATTCTGATTATTATCATCAAGAAAATCAGAATTCCAGCGCCGTCATTTACTGGTCCATGGGGAAAGATAGCAGAGAAAATTGTAATGGAACTTGTTATCTCATTTTGTTATATTCCATATGAATCCAAGTGCTTGATAGCTTCCTGGACATACTGTATATTATGAAAGTAAATCAAGGATTGAATAAATTGCAAAATTTTTAAGGGAAAAAAAAATTGCGTCATTTTCATTATACAGTGGCTGTATCTTTATCATCTGTGATTATTCGACTTTATCTACATATTATATTAATGAAAATATTGAGCCTAATCGACATAAAAGTCTATATTTCTTTTGGACATTTATAATAGATTCTTATCTGACGCAAAATTCACAAATCAGACTCTGGAAATGCTCTTTGATATTCAAAAATTCTTCACTTCAGTATCATTTCAGTTCAAAGGTTTAGTTTTGAGATAGAGTATCTCTTCATGATAAAAATGCAGAAATTACTGCGAATATTCTAACATATCTAAATATTTTTATCACGCCACAGTCTGGACTATATACGAGTGAGTTTTAGGTCATTGATACCACATTGCATTATCTACTGAACACAATAAGGTCCTTGAAAATGATACAGATTAAATTTAGAAGTGAAATGAAATATTTCATAATATTGCTGCATATTAATTAGTAGTAAAATTAATCTCTGACTCTTGGATATACAAAATGTTTGTACAGCAGTGATGGCTCGTGTCCTTTAGGTGTGGGTCGGCCAGACCCATTATACAGGGTGAGTCTTAAAGTTGTACATTAATATTAACCATAGATTCTCCCCATCAAATAAAACACTTTAAAGAGTTACCGTTTTTCCAGATTCGGTTTAGGTAAAAAGTTACAAGCGTTTAAGGATTTCACAATGTTCTAATACACTCCTGCATAAAATTTATATATGACATTGATGGCGAACGGGAAAAAGGTACGATAACGTGGTTTGCAGCTTGATTCGGAATTCCAATTCTCAGAACAGAATCTATAGAAGTAGTGGAATTTCTGATTTTATAACATTCAAAGTAGAATATCTCGAAAACGGTGCATTTAAGGAGGAATGATGAAGAACAATTTAATTTTCTAATAATTGAAAATTCTTAAAATGACTGAAGAAAAACTTTATCTGCTACCTTTATGCTAATTTCATTTAGTTTTATGAATCCATGAGTCTATAACTAGAAAACCATTGGAAGTAGGAAAAAACGGATATTTGGAGAATATGTATCATAGCTATGAGGAACTTACCAACGTTCATTATATTCAGAAAAGACGTGTCAAAGCTACAAAATAAATACTGTTTTTTTTTTATTTCAACAGCTTGTATTTTTTTACCTAAACCGAATTTGGAAAAGTGGTAAATGAAAAAAGTATTTGATTTCATAAGAGGAATCTACTTTTAAAATTAATGTACAACTTAAAGACTCACCCTGGTTTTTTTTATCACTGGGTTTCTTCTAAACTTCTTCATGAAAATTCATTAAACTTGGTACAAAAAGCGACTAATGCTCTCTTGAATGATCCCCGACCCTTTATGTACCATTGAATAATTTAAGAGGAAAAAATTAAGGAATACAATTCATATTTTATTCACATGAAATATTTTCATTTATACATCCACAATCCACTGCTTTAGACAAATGAAAGACTTGTCGAAGACAAATTTTTCGACAAAATTAAATATTTCTATACTAAATTGTAGGGTTCGAAATTTTTAATTTATGAATATTTGAATAGTCGTTTCATATTTCATTCCAATAGTCGAATTATTCGAATAGTCGAAGGGTCAAATATTCGAATAGTTGAAAGGTCAAATATTTGAAAATTCGAATAGTCAAATGGTCGAATAATCGAATAGTGGAATATTCGAATAGTCGAATTTTTCGCCCAAAGCAAAATTCAAATTTAGTAGAATATTTTCATAAGTTTTCTTTCATCCAGACTTTCCATTCCTCCTACCTTTCACCCTAAATATATCTAATAGAAATTCCAACGACCCTTTCCTGGAAATGTTTCTGGATGTCCATTAGTGATTTAGACGCGTTCTGATTTCAATGTAGAATCCGAAAATCTTCAATTTATTTACTCGTGGGGAAGCTATAAAGCTGACATTACAAATAACTCATTTTATCGTTTCCTTCACATACCGTTTCAGCGAATGGTGACATACATATTATTTTCTGAGATATTGAACTTTTCCCGACTTTTTTTTTATTTTATTTTTCTATTGATACGATACGCACAAAACGATATTTGAGTAAAATGGAAACGTATATGACGTATTTAAGAGGTTCATGACTTTTATGTGAGATAAATAAAGAATTCAATCTGACTTCTTGATAAACATTTTGTCCGTTTGTCGGTGGTCATTCCTAACCCACTATATAAAATGTCACGAAAGCGAATTCTAATAACTGGCGCAGCACGTCAGCGATTTCGTACTAAAAAAATTGGTTCAAGCGTGAAGTCAGGAGCTTTTGCGCGTATGTCCTATTGTACATTCATGTATTGGACACTTTTGATCGAATTTACCATGGTGAAATCTATTGTCTATTCTCCTGTATTGGACAGCCTTAATCGAATTCACCATGGTAAATTCGATTAAGAGTGTCTCATACAGGAGAATAGACAATAGAATTCACCATGGTAAATTCGATTAAAAGTGTCCAATACAGGAGAATGGACAATAGAACATACGCGCAAAAGCTCCTGACTTCACGTCAGTGCTTGAACAAATATTTTTTTCGTGAATTCAGGAGCTTTTGCGCGTATGTTCTATTGTCCATTCTCCTGTATTGAACACTCTTAATCGAATTTACCATGGTGAATTCTATTATCTGTTCTCCTGTATGAGACACTCTTAATCGAATTTACCATGGTGAATTTGATTAAGGCTGTCCAATACAGGAGAATAGACAATAGAATTCACCATGGTAAATTCGATTAAAAGTGCTCCTGACCTCACGTCAGTGCTTGAACCAATTTTTTTTTCGTGAAGTCAGGATAGAAAGCAATGATGAAAAAATCAACACATTATTGTCTACCTTCAATTCTTCTTGATTCTTCATAATTATTCTTGAAAAATATTACTGGAATTAATGTCATATTTAAATAATCAAAGTAAAGAAAATTATAAGTTTAGTTACTAACATATTGAATGAAATTCAATTGAATTACAGTAATATTCAATTACTTATTCTTAACCAATAAATGTCCATTGATAGATCTAAAGGTGATGAGGTGAAACATAAAGATATATTCTCATTTTTAGTGATATTGAAGGGATTTCTATAGACAAGAGTGAATATCTTTGAGAAATAGAGAAGGCGATTCTTCTTCAAGAGATCCATGTGCCTTCAGAGGAGTATATTTGCGAGAGGGGACCTTTGAAAGGTTATGTATTATTTTTAATATGATATCGCTGACATTTTGCTGAAGGCTTCTGATCTTGTAAGGTGAGAGGCTCATTTGTGGATATTAAATCTCGTGATGGGTAGAGAGGAATTTTAGGCCAGTTTTTCTATTCACAAATGAGCCTCTCACCTTACAAGATCAGAAGCCTTCAGCAAAATTTCAGCGATATCATATTAAAACTAATACATAACATTTCAAAAGTCCCCTCTCGCAAATATACTCCTCTGAAGGCACATGGATCTCTTGAAGAAGAATCGCCTTCTCTATTTCTCAAAGATATTCACTCTTGTTCATAGAAATCCCTTCAATATTTAGTTGCCTCCTCCTAAGGAGGATGTCTTTCAAAACCAGGTTTGACCGCTAATCATCTCCCATAGACTTGTGATGAAATAACACGATTTTCCCATAACATACGCGCAAAAATATGTCATCATGACATTCATATTTTGAAGGTTCCCGCAAAAATACGACCATAGACAACATATCATACAACGATTCGCATCCAGGTACCGAACTCACAAAGCTGCTCGGTTCTCCAAGAATATAGATCCGATCGTGTTCAAACTTGGAACTCTGCAGTAGAATTAGGTTCTGAAGGCTCTTCCAAAATTTCAGCCATGCCGGACGAATAGTTTATGATATACCTATAGAATTTTTTTCAATTATTTTTAATTATTTTTTTTTTTTAATTTTCTATTATACCATCCTCACGAAATTCGGCAAGAATTTTCGCGTTGGCATTCTACAACTAATAACCTTGTTTGAATTCAATAGGTTTTGTATTCTTCGAGTTAATGAGGAACAAAAAACTACCAAATTTCAGAAAATTTCAGATGGCTATAACTTCAAAACCGTTTGGCCGATTATGCTTATAAACGAACTCAAATGTCGCATTCAGATGCACAACCTAACCTGAAAATTTCAAGCCGCTATCTCTTTCCGTTCTCAGTTTATCGTGCCATAAATAATAATTTTTAATAATTATTTTAAAATTTTCTAGTGGCACGATTCAAAAGTTCACAAACGTGCTTAGGTTTATATTCTACAACTATTCAGCAAGTTTAAATCCGATCAGATTTATTTTGGTTGAAAACAAAATTATTACTCGGAAACCATTGGGCCGATTATACCCATTAACGAACTTGTCCGTCGTATTGGGATGCGCCACCTACCCTGAAAATTTCAAGTCGCTAGCTCTTTCCGTTCTCAAGATATCGTGGCAACGGTCGGACGGACGGCCGGCACCACAGAATCAAATTTCACATTTGGGCAAAACTATAACGCGATGTTCCCCAGAACATACGCGCAAAAATTTGTTTAAGCACTGACGTGAAGTCAGAAGCTTTTGCACGTATGTTCTATTGTCCATTCTCCTGTATTGGACACTCTTAATCACCATGGTAAATTCGATTAAGAGACACTCTTAATCACCATGGTAAATTGGATTAAGAGTGTCCAATGCAGGGTAATGGACAATAGAATTTACGCGCAAAATCTTCTGACTTCACGTCAGTGCTTGAACCATTTTTTTTCTTAATTCTGTAAAAATTTTTTTGTCTGCTAGCTTCAATTCGATCGAGTATATTTTTCTTGAGTTATCGAGGAAATAATATTCCAGGTGGGTATAACTCCGGAACCGTTAGACTAAATATGCTCAAAAACGAACTTAACCGTCCCATTCGGATGCGCAAATTACCCTGAAAATTGCAAGTTCCTATCTCCTTTCGTTCGAAAGTTATCGAGGCAACGGTCACTCATCCAGCTACTGTACTCACACATGGCTGCTCGGATCTCCAAAATTATAGATCCGATCTTGTTCTTGGAATTTGGCAGTAGAGTTAGGTTCTGAAGGGTCTCGCAACATTTCATATCTCCGAAAGTATTGGTTTCTCAAAGATGGGAATGATATCAATGGACTATTATGATAGAAATGCATCATGAAAGAAATTAAATTCCCTTTGCATCTTATCTTTATATGACGGTTCAATTTTGGCTACAAGTGTTTCAAAACTATCTGGAGTGATTCTAAAAAAATGAGTATATGAAATAGCCAGTTTTATTCATGAAACAAATCTAATGTAATCAGTCCAGAGAGAACTCCAACCAGAATACTTATGTAGGAAATCTTAAATAGTGTTACTAAGGAATAACTTCCTGTACATTAGTAGGAATTCCCGTTTTAAATCTTCCATAATTAGAGAATGACTCATGAATTATGCTCGACTTCCTTGTACTATTCATTTTCGACCCACTAACCAAAAAACCCTGCCTATGAACTTAGCGAATCCAATTAAGAGCTGTCAAACCTTTGTAAAACCCACCCTTACTCAGATATTTGCTTTACAAAAGTAACAACACTATTGTCCACTACAAATATTGTCGCCTGACATCTGTTTCGGAAACAATGTTTCCATCTTCAAAGACTAAGCGTTACTAAAGCATGCTATCAATTTCTACGCTATGGGTTGACATTATACCCTTATTAGTCATACATCGATTAGTGAGAATAATGAGTTGTTAATAGGGGTTAAATCATTATTGAGAAAAATATCTTTTCTCTTTTACATTTCGATCCCTTCAAGTGTTCTGAAGTAGAATTCATTGCATTTTTTTCAACAATTCGACGGAATTTTCTGAATTTTAGTGGGCAGTTGTTAGAACGTGATTTGCAACAGCACATTTATAGATGTTGATGTTCCGAATATGTCCCGTATGCTCTTTATATCGTGTGAGAATATTTCTGGTTGTTTGCCTGACGTAGCACTTGTTGCAATCTAAACACTAATTTTCATATATTCCCGAGTTTAGCATGTCGGGTGTTTTATCGAATGTATTTCCTAGAAGTTGTCTAATTTGTGGAACTTTTGAAAGCCAGTTTCATAAAACCTTTTCAAAAATATTCTGTTGTTTGTTGATTATATTCGGATGGAACGTGAAAGATTGGAAAACTTTTACCGTTTGTATTTCTCTCATTAGGGTTATGTTACAGAAGAGATATTTATCTTTATGCTTGTTGATAATTTTCTGGACTAGTTAATGACTATACCCGTTTATTCGGCAATTTGAAAAATCTTTTTTATTTATTTATTGAAGTTTACAATACTTGGCGGAATAATAAATAACCGGTTGACAAGGAAATATAAGCAGTCTATATTATGTGACCAGGGAGCAACCGAATCAGACGAAATGTAAATATCAGAATTAGTAGGTTTTCTAAAATTGTGAAAACTGATTGAATTTGAGTTATCTATAGATAATTGGAAATCTAAGAATGGCACGTAGCCGTCCTTTTCCATTTCGGAGGTGAACTTAATTGACGAGTATTTATTGTTTAAGATACTGGCCGATCGAGCCAGTTCCTGGATTGGTGTCCGCTCGGGTTATGAATTCGAACAAACGCGCCGAAGTATACTGACCTCACGTGAATGCTTTTCCAACTTTTCCGCAGATATACCCCAGTCTGTGCTCACTTTTCACCAGTGTCTAGAGAAATTCTAGACAGAAATGGATTATGAAAAATGCTGTTCAAATTAATTAGCTGTAACGTCATATATCGCCCAGAACAGGGGCCCTATTAGTGCTCGCAGAAGCCGACAGCAAAAAATGTCGAAACCAACGAGCCAGAATCAACTAGCCCTCGCGATATCCATTACCACGAGGTTTCCTGCAATCCCAATCTTTCTTCTGGGGCCTTTATTTTTCAAACGCCTAGAAATAATTTATCAAGGACTGCCACATAGCAGTTACCGGCGTAACCGTTGCTGCCATGCTCCAAACCGTTATTTTCCCGGAACACGATGACCCCTTTGTTAATATTGCAAACATTTTTCACTATAATTTATGTCTGAAAGAATCACTTTCCAGCGCACCTGAATGAGGAGATATCTTTATCAATTTTGGTTTGTTAAATTCTCAAATAATAAGTCTTTGTAATCGTCCCAGAAATTCCCGCATTCTACGTTCTGATGAACTTTGAACACAAAACGGTGAAAAATTCACAGAAGGGTTCATTATTTCCTCAGCAGAATATGCCTGTTCTCTTTATCTTATATCTGCATATTTTGTTTAAATATTTTGCATTAAATTATTCAGTTACTCAGAAACAAAATTGACGTTTTATGTCCGCCACAGAAAAAATAGAAAAATCTTCTGCAACTACACTTTACGATTTGCCAAAACGCTTTTGTAAACTTTAACGCTCTTGTTCCTCGGAACAGAGTGCTTCTCAATTTGGCCAGATGTCTGTAATTTTCGAATTTGTGGATGAAAATTGTCTTACACGATTTGGTTCGACTCACTGATCAAGAATCCGTGGTCCAAATCGATTCTGTCCAGCAGGCCGTTAACACGATAGCTCTCGAACGGAATGAGCTAGACAGTTGAAATTTCCAGAGCAGGTTTGGGATATAAATATCTTGGTTGAGTTCGTTATTGGGCAAAATCGGTCAGATGGTTTCTGAGTAAGAAAAACAATTTTTGTTTTAAATTCCAAATTTCAAATTAAATTTTTTTTAAGATGCAATTTCATCATAAGAATCTATTCATATAATTATGAACTCTAACAGGAAATTTGATTTTTCAAAATTTCAATATTAAATCGTGATTCTATGATTTCACAGAATGCTGTAATCGAAAATTAACATCCGTATTTGTATCTATGAATATTTATATGAATGATCTGTGGTCATACATGTGAACTTATCTACCGATAAGATAATATGTCATATTTATTTGTGGTTCTATTGAAAATTCTTTACTCACCTCGTGTTCTAGAAGACAGAGTATGCAAAATGACCAATGAAATAACCTCAGCTATCGTAGAATTATGAGGATTATAGGATATTATAATTTTTGTATGATAATATAATGCCCTTAGACAATCTATTTGGTGAAGGAAATATATACTTTGATTTGATTTGAGGAATGCATATCTCGGATAAGTTATTGGGTAGAATCGGTCTGGTGGTTTCGTATTAATTTTTTTTGGCACTCTTTTTTTTAATGACACTTTTTTAATTTAATTTCTTTTATGATGCAGTTCTATCATAAGAATCCATTGATATCATTCCCAAGTCTGAGAAACCAATAATATGATTTGTCAAAGTTTGTTTGGATACTTTCTGGCACATACACTTCTTTTAGACGAACAGAGCGTGACGAATAATCGGTGTTCGTACGACCACATTTAAATTCAGCGAACCGGTCAATAATTATCGATTTTCCTGGTGTATAACACTAATCACGCTAGGGTTTCGTTTTAACGGTGTATAATATGCAGTATCGAAATGAAATGATTTAACAACGCACAAGATTATTTTTGCGCGCTTGTTCTACGGAACAGATTGATGATTTTGCCCAAATATCCGTATTTTCGAATTTTTTGCAGAAAATCGTCCCAAACGATTAGGTTCGACTCACTGATGAAGAATTCGAGGTCAAATTCGATTATTACCGACCAGCCGTTGTCACGATAACTTTCGAACGGAAATAGATAGCGACTTGACATTTTCAGGGTAGGTTGACCAATCAAATACGAAGTTCGAAAATGGTTTAATCGAACAAAGGGTTTCGGAGTTGTAATTTTGTTTTGGAGCAATAAAGATCCGGCCGAATTGAAACTTGCTAACTACTTGTAGAATGCTGCCACAAAGCCTTCTGCTTCGTTCGTGAGGAGCGTATCATAAGGAAACTTCAAAAAAATTATTTAAAATGTTTCTATACCTCAGAAACTATCCGTCCGATATCGCTGAAATTTTGTGGGAGCCTTCAAAACCTAGGTCAAGCCAAGTTCTATCTTTATTGTTGTCGTTGTTGAAGAAATACTGCAAACCACGCAGCATTGGGTCATTTCAGTATCTGGAGGGATGTTCGTTACCACAATAACATTCGAACGGAAAGAGATAGCAACTTTTAATTTTCAATGCAGGTTGCGCATACAAATGCAACAGTTAAGTTCCGTTAATGAATATCATCGGCCAAACAGTTTCGGAGTTATAAAGCTGAAATTTTGTTCAAATTCAAACTTGGTAATTATTTATAGAATGCGAACGGACTTAGTTTTACGTAATTTCGTGATTATTGTATTACTAGAAACAATATAAAAACATGTTTTTCTTTCTCTCAAAAATTTTATATTTTGGAAATTATGTGTCAGATTCCGCTGAAATTCCACAAAATGCTTCAAGCCGATTCTGGTTTTCCCAGGATATTCAAATATCAGATTCGGTCGAATTTAAATCTAGCACTCGGTTGAACAAAGACTTGAAGATTCAGGTAGTATTTCGTGAGAATGTGTGAGGCGTGAATAGACAAAATACCATGCGCAAAAAATCTTCTGACTTCGCGTCAGTGATTTTTAAGAATTTTTAATTATTTTCAATTTAATAGGCCAAAGAAGATTTTGTAACGCCCGACTAGTGAATTCTATTCAAAGTCAGACGTATTGAATCTTTGAAATAACACCGAGAGACACTGAACTGAAATACGTAATAAATATTTTCAACCAATAAAATTTTTCCATTTTAAACGGCTGTGCAGCAGGTCACGGCGGTGAACCAAGAGTCCTTAAAATTTAAAAAAACGCAGCGTAGTTCAGTTAACTTTCCACATGGAAGCCGTCCAAAGTTTCGACGGGCTTCTCCGTATTAATTACCATTTAGAAGCTCGGACTGGGAGACTTTAATCGTTGTCTTTGTGTCGGAATATTAATTAACCTAAATGCGACCAATAAAAGCAGACGTGCCGTTCAATTGATGCTAGCAATTTGCGCTATCCTATTTCGCCTTTAAGTCATACATCGAGAGATATATGAACCTCTTATACAGGGTGAGTCTTTAAGTTGTGCATTAATTTTAACCAGATATTCCTATCATCAAATAAAACACTTTTTTCATTTACCATTTTTCCAGATTCGGCTCAGGTAAAAAGTTATAAGCGTTTAAAGACTTTACAATAGGCTGATACTCCCCTGAATTTTCTCTGTAGGTTGAACACAGATTACTTTTAATGTAACTCGTATTGTATATTGACCAAACCTGTATCATCTGATGCTGGAAATTCACTGATTTTGTTTGAGGAAACTTATTTACTCACCCAATTAATATGATTTGGTCCTTCGTGCAACATTTCCAGCAAAACATGTCTTCAATTCTTGAATATTAAAACAGTGAACTTCTTGATACCTATTATATCCATTCGATACTTCATTACCCAATTGTTTCCACTATAATAACAAAATTTCATGATCTTCTATTAAGAAAAATCCTTAAATATCCTATATATCTTCAATGATACTTGAAAATTAATTCACTCATATTATTCCATAGACATAGAATAACATATGTCTATGTATTATTCCTATAGACCACATTAGTTAGGTTAGAATCAGTCGCTTGGCGGGAAATCCATATTCAAATTTTTTAACAAGGAATTTCAACTTTGAGATGAAACCACCCTATTTAAAAGAGAATGTTAGTACAGAGACAACAAGTATTGGGTACCTTTGTCATTAGTGCATGTTTTCATGTTATTTCCACATTAAAATCTACTTCTATTTATTCTTAAATCAAAATTGAAACCATTCTAGTTCCAAAGATTTGCGTATGTCGTAGATGACGTCTGTTGTGCGTCATTACAAGGCCGATTTAGGGTTATGTTATTATTTTTGACTGAATTCGAGTGAGCTAAGACATACGTCAATCGAATTTGGTGAACACTTTTATATTTATTAATTATTTTGGAAATATACAATTTTGTTATGAAAACTTGATTCTAGATGGTTGAGAAAGGTTCACAGAATCTATTTCAACCAAAATAAACCTTAAGAAATTAGCCAAAGTATCTAAAAACAGGCAAGAAATTCGCGTAAATTTTAGGTCCATAAGAAATGCGTGGGGAATTCAGTGCCCGGATCCACGGATGGATCGTAATTCAAATTTCCCGCCTAACCTAACTAATGTGGTCTATTCCGATTCCAATCTCAATATAAATCACAGCACAGAACACTAATAATCGATGATCGAACTTCGATAGGATGATAGAAATCACGTGATGTAGGGCAAAACATCGTGTTTTGCAATGCTAGTCTTACTAAATTATCATATTTTGTTCGTTTTTTCCATGTTCATTGAATTGTTTTTGATTTATTTAAAGTTTTATAAAGATTAATAGATTATTTCTAATAATGGAGATTGCCTATTAGGCATCCGGTTGTACGAATATTATAAAAATAAATCATTAATGGTGCTATTCTGCTTTCATTTATAAGCCAATCTGTAACTTTTCATAACCTTACAGGAACATTGCTATTCCGGACTGTTTTTAGCGATCTGTAACTTACAGATATTCTTAAATCCTTACGAGTACTCGAGAGGCGATCGGAAGCATATCAGAAGATGTAATGTGAGGTTATTTTAAAGAATTATTGTATGATTTTGCGGCGGTTTTGTTTTTTCCGAATATGAAAATGGATATCTGAATAATAATTAGATTGCTTGGATTATTGGCTTATACTTACAGCATGATAAAAAATCGTACAACTCGAACAACTAACTGTATGTAATTTCAAATGACTTGAAAATCATTTTTATTATAATAGAAACTTCGTGAGAATTGAGAGAAAACGGTTAAGTGATCAAATGGATTCATTTGAAATTCCGGATGATCAATTTATCAGCATCTTCAGATTGAATAAAAAAACATTGCACTTTGGTTTTAGTGATTGCTTTAAAACCAGTCCTACAAACATAAATGCTAATGCCATATTGCATTAGCGGGAAAGGTATTATTCCTCATCTATAATATATGTATGGTGGGTGATATTTTTGAAGAATGAAAATTGGCTTATACATTTTAGTTTTTAATATGGGCATTTCGAGTGATACGGAGTATTTATACGTGAAACCATGTTATAAATCAATATATCTCCATTTCATATTGCGTATTTTATTTCCTTCCTTCATCTCTTAACAATATGTAAAGCTATAATATCAAAGAAAATCCTGATAAAATATATTGGAGTGATTATTGATACTCTACGCAAATACCTTCAAATTCAAAATATCTCTACGGTTTTAGGTTATGTTTTCTTATATATTTATCAAAGTCGTTCAAATGTAGCACCTCAAGTTTTACAGTTCCAAAATGGTTGTCACAGCGGGATGGGTACAGTTCCCCGCGTCCTGGTTTGGAACTCAAAACCTAGTATAAATTTTTAAAATAGTTAATAAGGAAGACGCAAGACTCTCAAAATATATTTGTGAAACGTTTTTTGTGTGCTATTTTTGAAGGATTGCCCGGATAAAATAGAGTCAGTGTTGTGACTGTTGTGTGCACATGCCAATCCTTGGTGATCGGTTTACCCGAGACTCCCGCAGGTCCCAGGGACACCAAGGATTACTTGAGACCTCACACATGCAAATATTTCTTACTGGATTTTGGGCACATAGCATAACTGCTGAGCCTAACCCTCGGTTTCTGAAAGGCTGGTCAAAGTTAACAGAACTGTTAATGTCAAATCAGTCCGAGTTTTTGCGCTTTGCGCAACTCAGATGAGGGTTAACAAGAGATTGATCACTGATTAGTTAACATTTGTGTTCATCAGCCTTTCAGAAACCGGGGGTGAGTCTCCACAACGGTAGTGTGTCGGGGGTCTGCCGATGCTCATTGTGGAGAATGAGAATGTGAATGAAAGAAATGTAGCACCGTCAATGAGATAGTTACAGAAACAATTCCAGAATTGCATTATTTACGATTTAGTAAGGCAGTCTCTTACATAGCGATCGTTACCTACAGATTCATAGCTTACAGATGAAAAGCAGAATAGCAGCATTAATTTCAAAGGTGAGCTATCTGAATCTTAGGAAATAATAATTTATACACATTCTTAAATATGACAGACGTAAGTAGGTATTTGAAATGGAATCAGGGATTACTAAAAGCTGATATCAATTCTGCAGAATCGATCATATTTTTATTTGTGTGGATAGGTACATCCTGATTTTAATATAAATTTCACATACATATTATTCTTAAGTAAAATAGAAATATGGATCATGCGAAGTACTCCGCATGATCCATATTTCTATGTTTCATATCCTCGGGTTGAGGTCGCATCGCACAGGTAGCTTATGCTTCCTCCGTGCCGATGCCATAGTTTACCTCCGAAATGGAGGTCCTAGAGCTGAAGGCACAATTGGTTGCTCGCTCCTGGTGTGGTGTCACCTATTTTCACTTTTATTTCCATCTTTCTTGGTTTCTTGGTTGCCCTGTCCTGAAGAAGCCAACTAGCAGAAACACGTGTCGGCAGGTACCAGCAGAATTATTTTTAATCTGCTTCTTTTGCGGAATTACCCGTTAAACTTTTCCACTTAAGCAAAATATTTGATTGCTTTCAAAGGATTGTTCAAGAGAGTAAGTCTTTAGGCTTTGAATTATTTTTTTTCTCAAGTTATTACATACATGTTTATTAATTGAACTCAATCGTTTCCCTTTGACACCTATTAAATGTTTTATGAAATTTTCAATCAAAATAATAATCTATGAACGATGGCATTGTGGCTTTCAGTTTTGATCAGAGATATGGAGGTATAATATCTCTGGTTTTGATTGAGGGTTCCTTATCCAGGGGCGGATTGATAAATGTAGTGAAATTTCTGGATTTTTCATCAGACTTTATATCATTCAAAGAAGAATATCTTGAGGACAGTACGTTTCAGCAGAAACGATGAAGAATACTTTATTTTTCTGAAATGATTGTAGATTCTTATAATAACTTAAGCTTAACTTAATCTCCTTTCTTTATGATAATTTCTCATAGATTTTTGAATTCGCGAGTCTATAACTAGGAAACGAGTGGAAGTAGGAAAAAACTGTTAATTGAAAATTATGTATCATAGTTATAGAAAACTTCACCCCAAAATTCATTCCATTCGGAGTATCCATGTCAAAGATAGAAAAGAAAAACTGATTTTTTTTCGAAATTTCAACAGCCTGTATCTCTTCACAAGAGCCGAATTTGGAAAAATAGTAAATGAAAAAAGTGTTTTGTTTGACGAGAGGAATCTTTGGTTGAAATTAATGCACAACTTAAAGACTCACCCTGTATATCTTCAGCTTTTGCCCCCGGTTTTCGCTCTGGGGGAATAATGTTCACAGAGTAGTTCATATTCTAGTTTGAGTTCACTGTGGTCAGATAATGAACACTACACTAGTAACTACACTCTGGTCCACTACAAATTTGGTCGTCTGACATGTTTCGGAAACGATGTCACAATCTTCTGAGACGATGCGACTATGCTATTAATTATTACTACTCTCAAGCACCTACGGGTTGACATTATACCCTTACTCATAAACTGATTAGGCAGAACAACGAGTTGTTGATAGCGGTTAGATCATAACTTTCGATACCTTTCAGAGTCCTTAGCTACAATTTATTGGAACTTTTCAAAAATTTCAAGAATTTTCTGAAATTGTGTGGCTGTTTGTTAAAAAGTAATTTGCAACAGAAGATTTATCGATGTTGTAGTTTACCGCGTGGGAATGTTTCTGGTTGTTTGCATGGAGCAAAATATATTTTCTTTTAACGATAAATATTATGAACAAATAATCGGTACGACCATGGGTAACTGTTTAGCTAATCTGTTCCTCAGCAAAATGGAACCTGAAATAAAAAAAAATTGATTCGTGCACTGCGTGAAGTCAGAAGCGTTTGCGCGCATATTTCATTGTCTATTCACCTCTATTGAACACTCTTAATCGAATTTAGATACCGTTTTATCAACTTTTATAGGATATGAATCTTTGGAATTATGGATGAAAATTTTTATATTAACGAATTTACTAGTATCTTAAATAGTAAATGCCTATCTATTACTTTGATCTTCGAAATGGAAAAGAACGGCTACTTGCCATCTTACATAATCTAGAGATACCTCAAATTCAATCAGTTTTGACATTTTACAGAAACCTACCAATTCTGATATTTACTTTTTATCTGATTCAGTTGCTCCGCGGTCACCTAAAACGGCCAGCTTAGATTTCCTCTTCAATCGGTTATTCAATATTCCGCTAAGCAATGTGAACCCCAAGAAAGAAAGAAAAATGATTTTCCAAATTCCCGAAAGAAACGGGTAGAGTCAACTAATTCAGAAACTTGGTGATTAGTTCTAGAATACAAACCTAAGGTCGTTTGTGAAATTTTGTAAGAATCGTATATCTAGAAAATTAAAAAAAAAAATTTAAAAATATTATTTATGTCACGATATACTGAGAACGGAAATAGATAGCGACTTGAAATTTTCAGGTTAGGTTGTGCATCTGAATGCGACATTTTAACTTGTTTATAGGCATAATCATCCAAACGTATTTAGAGCTATGCCCATCTGAAATTTGGTACCTTAAAACGGGGTAAAACGAATTTGAAATCCCGGGGCAACTTGATAAATGCATATGCCATGTTATGTTAAAATGTACTGACATCTAGCTGTTAGTGGTAGAATCCAAATATTCGTTGGGTTACATAGCTGGTGTAATATACATCATCCTTGTGACATCAGTGTGAGTTAATGAAGGATAGTTTGTGCTATACAAATTCATTAAATTAGGTAAGGAAAATGAAGAATTTTTAAGTGTGAACACTTTTGAATTCTTAGAAAAGTCTTTGGACGGCCAACAATGTCAATATTTTTATTTGGTACTAGCTGACCCGGCAGACTTCATACTGCCTCCTCAACGCCAACCACAATGCCTTCTCCAACTTCAACTCTAACCCCAACGCCAACTTCAACGCCAACTCAAACTCCAACTCCATTTCCACCTCCACCTCCATTTCCACCTCCATCTCCACCTCGAACTCCAATCCAACTACAACTCCAACCCCAACGCCAACTTCAACGCAAACTCCAACTCCAACTTTATTGAATAGCCATAAAGTTCAAATTGACTCTACATTTTAGTTAGAAAACGTTTGTATGGGAAAAAGAAAAGGGCTGTTTTTAGGGTTTTCCCGGCAATTATTAAAAATTTTCTCCCCGTAAAAACCATCCTTGGACTTCAACGAACATTTAAAAAAAAGAATTAGCAAAATTGGTCCCGGCACTGTTGAGTTATGCGCTTACCAACACATTTTGCGATTCATTTTTAATATTTTTACATTATAGAGATCTAATAAGTTGTTATGAATTTCATAAACTCAATTATTTAAAAACTTGTTCGTGAGTACATAGACGTATCATTTTAATTTTTGTTGGGTTTTCAGGGGTTACTTGAAAAATGGTGCGATCCTATAAAAAATTCTCAAAAAGCACTGACGTGAAGTCAGAAACTTTTGCGCGCATCTTCCTAGGTTTCGCGTTGGCATTCTACAATTAATTACCAAGTTTCAATTCAATCCGGATCTCTATTTTTCGAATTATAGCGAAAAACCAACAAAATTTCAGATGGGTATAACTCCGAAACCGTTTAGCCTATTAAATAACTCAACCGTGGCATTCGGATGCGCAATGTATCCTGAAAATTGCAAGTCGCTATCTATTTGCGTTCGAAAGATATTGTGGCAACGGCCAGCCGGCGTTTGTGCAAAAATATAGCACGCTGTTCCCTAGAACATGCGCGCAAAAACGCATACGAGCCAGAAATGATAGGAATTAAGACCAGGAAACTGTTCGGGAGAATGAACGATGATGCAGGGAAGACAGACTGGTCAATCTCAAGGAACTGTCAGATAGATTCAATATTCCTTTTAATTTTTTTTTCTCTTATACATTGGCCCATTGTAGAGAAACAATATCGGCCCAATAAATTTGCCATATTGGCCCAATATTGGACCAATATCCGTGTGCTACCTGGGTCGGATCTCTATTTTTCGAATTATAGCGAAAAAACAACAAAATTTCAGATGGGTATAACTCCGAAACCGTTTAGCCTATTAAATAACTCAACCGTGGCATTCGGATGCGCAATGTATCCTGAAAATTGCAAGTCGCTATCTATTTACGTTCGAAAGATATTGTGGCAACGGCCAGCCGGCGTTTGTGCAAAAATATAGCACGCTGTTCCCTAGAACATGCGCGCAAAAACGCATACGAGCCAGAAATGATAGGAATTAAGACCAGGAAACTGTTCGGGAGAATGAACGATGATGCAGGGAAGACAGACTGGTCAATCTCAAGGAACTGTCAGATAGATTCAATATTCCTTTTAATTTTTTTTTCTCTTAAACTAGGATCGCCTGGAATTTCTCCAACTATCAGGATCTATTCCTCAGAGTTTAAGGATAGATTTTCTCACAACAGACACTTTGAAATCTATTCAACAACTACAGGACGTTTTACGGTAGTCATTTCCTCAATAACGTGAAAAATAAGAAACCGATCAAATTCAAACATGGTAGGTAGTTGTATAATGCCAACGCGAAAATTCATGCCAAATTTCGTGAGGATCGTATCACTAGTGAATTTTTAAAAAATCATTGAATATCATTGAAAAAAATTCTATATATCTGAAACTATTCGTCCGACATCGCTGAAATTTTGTGATAGCATACAGAACCTAGCTCTACTGCCAATAAGTTCGAAGTCCGAGCGGGACGAATGGGAGAGTTAAGTTCGTTTTGGGCATAATCGACCCAACGGTTTCGCAGTTATATCCACATGGAATATTATTTCCTCGGTAACTCAAGAAATTTAGACTCGATCAAATTGCAACTTGGTAACTAATTATAGAATATCAACATAAAAACGTGTGTAGAATTTTGTGAGAACCGTACCCCTAGAGAATTAAAAAAAAAATACGAAAAAAATATTAGTTCAAGCACTGACGTGAAGCCAGGAGCTTTTGCGCGCATGTTTTAGTGTCCATTCTCCTGTATTGGACACTCTTAATCGAATTTACATGGTAAATTCTTGAAAACTAACGCACATGAGCCAAATTGAAAAAAGATTACAGCATGTGGTATTCCCAAGCGGTCATCTATCCAAGTACCCGACGCTGCTTGGCTTCAGTGTTGGAATAAATACTCGCTAGGTTAAATGACACTTTTTTGAATTGAATGTCTTTTATGATGCAGTTCTATCATAAGAATCCATTGATATCATTCCCAACTCTGAGAAACCAATACTTACGGAGATATGATTTGTTGAAGTTTGAACAAGAGCGCCAAAGCCACAGGGCTTTCCCACATTATTCAACTAACTACCGAGCTTTAATTCGGTCAAAACAGATTTTTTCGAGTATTTGGAGAACACATTTTCCGATGGCTACCACCCTGAAACCACTCGGCAGATTTTACCCGTTAGGAAACTCAACCGGCGCATTTGAAATACAAACCTACCCTGCAAATGTCACGTGTAATCGTGCTTACGGACGGCCGACCGGACTTAATTAAGTTTGTCCTAGGATAGTTCTTCGGTGAGTCGAAACTAAACGTTTGAGAAAATGTTCGGCCTAGGAAATCGAATAGTACAGACATTTTTGCCAATTTATAGGTTCCGGGGAACATAAATATCGCCAAAAATAACCTAATAAAATAAATATGATGTGAATTAATTTCACCATTCCGCTCCAAAAGTCGCTATTTGCTTCCATTTCTATAGGAATAAATGTTAAATGGCTGTATTTTACAAATCGGTAAATGAAGTAACGACAGAAGTGAATTTCGATAATCAAAACTTCAGCCGAACTGCATGTTTTTCGAACAATAGTTATAATTACAACGAATTCATGTTCAATAGCTCATAAATAAAATGTTTCGATTTTAGGGTCGGAGTTGTTAAGACTTCATTGGAAAATTGGAATACTTGGTCAATTATTCATTATGCATGGTTTCTCTGCAAGTACTCATTAAATGTTTGAATTATGGGGAGCATCAATAAATTCCACACAATTTAGTATAATAGCCTTGTGCAGAGCCTTCATTGGAAAACGTGGTAGATTCGGGAATTCGTGATATTTTAATTCGGGAAATTTCTGGGAAACTCTTTAAAAATTGAATTTGAGCCATATCTTGATATACAGGATGCTTTTAGCTTGTTTTTCAAATTTTTTTTCGAAAATGGTCTCAAACGATTGGGTTCGAGTCCCTGATGAATAATTCGAGGTCAAATTCAATTCTGTCCGTCCAGTCCGGCCGGCCGGCCGGCCGGCCGTTAGCACGATAACTCTCGAAAGGAAGGACTTAAAGCGTTGAAATTTGCAGGGTAGTTTTGTAGCGTAAATATCTCGGACAAGTTCGTTAACGGGCGAAATCCACCGAGCGGTTTCGGAGTTAAGGCCCTTTTTAGTCAAAACGTGTTTTATGAATATTTCCGAAACCGATTACTCGATCTTTCTGAAATTTGGCATCAAATTGTAGAATCATGACCTTTATATACCTGCAAAGTTTTGTTATGACCGGACGGCCCTAAAGTGTCAAAAAAAAATTTCAAAAATTTTAAAATTTTGTTTTCACGATAACTCGAAAAATACTGATCTGATTGAATTGAAACTCAGTAGTTAGATGCAAAAGACCAATGCAAACACATTTGCAAAATTTCGTGAAGATCACGTGACATGAAAAAAATAAAAAAATTACTAATATTTTGCGGAATACTTTGCTTAAAATGCCGAAACCTTGAGAACTTGAGAACGGAAAGATGTAGCGACTCGAAATTTTCAGGTTAGGTGCCGCGTCCCAATACGACGGACAAGTTCCTTAATGGGCATAGTCGTTCCAATAGTTTCCGAGTATTAATTTTGTTTTCAACCAATACTAGGGCTTCACGCGAGAGCAAGATTTTTCTCGTCTCGTCTCGTTCTCGTCTCGTAAAAGCGAGACGAGACGAGACGAGACGTTTTCAAAATATTATAGGCGATACCGAGACCACATACAGCGCGACACTCATTTTTGGTCTCGTTAAATTTTTTGTATGAAGTCTTATATACGACTCGAATTTTTTCAACACCCACAGAAAACAATTGAATATGAAGAGTTTCCACTATAATTACCAGTATATTTTGTCTATATTATGCATCGATCGTTCTAGAACTACACTATTTTTTAGAAGTTTATAAATTCGTTCTGACCTTGCGATAATTGAGATTATTTTTCAAGAAAAAATAGAATTCGCAACCATAAAAACGGATGCCATTATGAATGCAATACTTAACGGACAACTTTTATTGCCCCTAAATCCCAATGCTCTGAAAATTGCGTCTCTTTCTAAACATCTGGAGAAATGTATTCTCTTGTGCTTCTTGTAGTGAACATGTGAACAATTATTGTATACATCTGTGGAACTACGTATAATAAAACTGGTAAAGAAATGAATCTGTTCAATATTTCGAAGAGTGTTATGAGGAATACGCCAAGAACACCCTCAATGATGTACCCACTAGGAAGGTATTCTTTGAAAACTATACCAAATTGTTCAATTCTATTAAAAAATGTATCGACATCGATAGCCTATAAAACATCAACGTACCTTCCGAAATATTGGAAAGCTGAGTTTGAAGAATATTTGCTGTTAGAAAGAGCAAATAGGAATCAAAATGTTTTGCAGTGGTGGAGAGTGATGAAAAAGTTCTTCCTACACTTTCCAAGATGGCCGATGATTTATTAAAGGCTGCATCCGTACCTGTTGAAAGATTATTTTCCACAGCAGGTATGATCATGGCAAAAACACGTACATCATTGCGAAATGATGTGATGCAAGCGTGATTATGCTTGAATTCTTGGTCATCGAGTAATTTAAAAGTTAAAATTATCAGTGTTTAAAATTAAAAATAATATGTACATGTACAAATATTTTTGTATAAGAGCGTAATAAATATAGCTTCACAAAACTATTCTTTATTGTATACCATTTCGTTTATATTCATATTATAATATTTATTATCATTATTCAGAATTAAGCGAGACGAGACGAGACAACTGATAACGAGACGAGAACGAGACTTAATTTTTTGGGAATTGGCGAGAGCGAGACGAGATTTTTGTAACTCTCGTCTCGTGTGAAGCCCTAAACAATACAAATCCGATCGAATTGAAACTTGGTGAGTAGATGTAGAATACGAACATAAAGACGTTTGTAAAATTTTAAGAGAATCGTAGGACTAGAAAAATTTTAAAAAATTATTAAAAAATATTATTTTTGTCACGATAACCTAATAATGGAAAGAGATAGCGAAGTGCAATATTTAGGGTAGGTTGTGCATCTGAATGCGACATGTAAGTTTGTTAGTATGCATAATCGGCCGAACGGTTTTGGAAAGATGATTATTGGATGTAGAATGCCGACGCGAAAAATTCTTGCAAAATTTCGTGAGGATCGTATCATAAAACAATTGTAAGAAAATCATTGAAATCATTCTATACATCAGACATCGCTGAAATTTTGCAAGAGTCTTCAAAACCTAACTATATTGCTACTCGTGTTTGAATACGATCGGATCTATATTGTTGGAGATCCGAGCAGCCTTGGGTGAGTTAAGTAGCTGGAGGGGTGACCGCTACCTCGATAACTTTCAAACGAAAAGATAAAAGGACTTGCAATTTTTAGGGTGGGTTGCGCATCCGAATGGGATAGTTAACTCCGTTGCTGGATATAATCCGCCCAACGGTTTCGAAGTTATACCCATCTGGAATATTATTATCGATAACTCAACAAATACAGACCCGATCGAATTGAAGTTTGGTAATTATGTAGTTGTAGAATATTGACATAAAGACGTGTGTGAATTTTTTTGAGGACCGTACCACTAGGATATTTTGAAAAAATTACGAAATAATATTATGTAGCTCACGATAACTTGAGAACGGAAAGAGATAGAGACTTGCAATGTTCAGGGCAAGTTAAGCATCCGAATGCGACATTTCAGTTCGTTAGTAATCTGATCCAATTAAAACTCGGTGATTACTTGTAGAATGCCGACCCACTTATTTTCGTGGAATTTCGTGAATATCGTAACCTGGATTGACTAAATGCGTAACAAGTCCGGAAAATAGGGTTTTTTTGGACGAATAGACAAAATTCTAGGACGAGCGTAAGCGAGTCCTAGAAGTCTATGAGTCCAAAAAAACCTTTTTCGGGCGTGTTGCGTACAATATATTTTCGGCAACCGTGTAGAATAACAAATCAATGAGACGACACATTTCTTTTTTATATATTTTGATTCTTAGTCAAATTAAACAGAACAGAAAATATCACATGTTGACAACTAATTTTATATGAACTATTTATTTTAAGGCTTGTGGCTTTTACTTGATGCAAATCCATATTAACTCAATGAAAAATTATATACGATTTACACTTATTTATTCAATATTGTGACGCGTTTGTCTGATGATCAGTCTGATGAAGTCGCTGTGTCGACGAAACGCGTCACAATATTGAATAAATAAGTGTAAATCGTATATAATTTTTCATTGAGTTTATATGAACTGTCAGCCGTTTTCTCAGTGCTATGGTAACTTCATTTATCAAAAATATACCTATCAAGATTTTCATATTTACAATGACCAAAACGACGTGATTCTTCCGGCCTAGTCCGGGAAGTACGTACTTCCCGGACTAGGCCGGGAAATGCTCATTTCTCAAAGAAAAAGCGTCCGGGAAGTGGGCACTTCCCGGACGGTTGCCGAAAAAATTTATTTTGTTTACTACTATACTTCCGGTTTAACCGGTAATACCATCAAATTTTAATTTAAATGGGGCACCCTGTATATCTCAGCAGATTCTAAAAGACCTTATTATTTCGAAACCGTAGATACTGAGTTTAGAGGAAATAATTTGTAAACAGTGGGAAAGCCCTGTGGACTGGAGCTTTGGCGCTCTTGTTCAAACTTTGACAATTCATCTCCGATATTATTGGCTTCTCAGAGTTGGGAATGATATCAATGGATTCTTATTATAGAACTGCATCATAAAACAAAATAAATTAAAATTGAATGAAGAACTTATCCAAGATATTAATTCCTCAAATCTACTCTGAAAGTTATGTTATATCAATTGAAACTTAGTCAATATTCCAGTTTTGTTTTCACTGAAGATATTCTGAGCCCAACTTGATAAACCAAATTATATATTTCCATCAACATATGGATTATTCAAGGGCATATAGGGTAGGGGTAATTATAATATCCTATAATTGGTCATTTTGCATTCATACATACTTTGTTTGTTAGAACGGAAATACATTTGACATGTCTGTTATAGGTAGGTAACAGTGAACACAGGTAAAATTCGCATTCTGTGAAAACATTGAAGTACGATTACTTGATGAGTATTATTGAAATTTTGAAAAATCGTATCTCCGAAAGTATTAGCTTGTTAGGGTTGAAAATTATATCAATGGATTCTTAGGATGAAACTGCATCTTGAAAAAAATTAATTCGAAATTTGTAATCTAAAAAAAAATTTTTTCGTTACTCCGAAACCATCCGGCCGATTTTACCCAGTAACGAACTTCACCGAAATATTTATCTCCCAAACCTACTCTTAAAATTTCAACTGTCTGGTTCATTCCTCTCGAGAGTTATCGTGTTAACGAACGGCCGGCCGGAGATAATCGATTTCGACCACGGATTCTTGATCAGTGAGTCAAACCTAATCGTTTAAGACCATTTGGGCAAATTTATAAGCGCCAAAAACGTGTAATGAACCAATTTACAGGTATAGAATAGGTAAATTTCTTTTTTCTACAATCGATATCCAGAGTAGGCATTTGCGCCCGAATGTGACACCGCAAACCTCTTCTTTTTCGAGGAATGTCACTTTGTCGCCTATAAGCAACTAAATGACAAAAAGGTGGGAAAGCCCTGTGGACAGGAGCATTGGCGCTCTTGTTTAGACTTTGACGAATCATATCTCCGAAACTATTGGTTTCTCAGATTTGGGAATTATATCAATGGATTCTTATGATCGAACTGCATCATTACAAATTAAATTCAAAACGTAGGTCTATGAGTCACCTCATATATTGGATTTACATACATCAGCAAATTATAATAAGAGCATTCTACGATCTAATATAATTACGATAAATTATCGTAATTTTGAAAAATCTTTTTTCCGAGATATTTATCTCCCAAACCTACCCTGAAAATTGTCAACTGTCTAGCTCATTCCGTTCGAGAGTTATCGTGTTAATGGACGAACGGCCGGACGGAATCGATTTTGACCACAGGTTCTTGATCAATTAGTCGAACCTAATCGTTTGCAACCATTTTCGGCGAAAAATTCGAAAATTACAGATTTTCTTCAATTAAATTCTTCAATTAATGGTTGACCTGACTATTAAATACAGGAGAGGAATTCCTTTAATAATTAAAATATCGTCTTGAGAAGCTGAAATCTAACCTTGTTGTGTCAGTTATACGAATCTCGCTTCTCTGAGCTCGAAGTTCAATGATTTATCTCTCCAGATTTGCGAACCTGATGTTTGTAGGAGTCTGCAGGACAACTGTTATGTAATAGCGTTCTTTTTTTGTCTCTTTTTCATGTTTCGGAGATTTTTCATTGGTTTAATCATTATTGTTTTTCTTTCATATTGTTCTTGATTGTTTTTGTATTACTTTTCTCATTAAGGTTTATATTTTTTTTAAGAGTTTTATAGTTTTATACTCAACTCTGTATCAAACTTAATAATAATAATAATAATAATAATAAATATTTCCCAATTTCGGCAACTAATTTCGGGTAGGATTAATCACCCTAGACTTGGCACTATCATGTCGAATATTCTTTCCCTAACTTCCTATCCTTGGTCTCCATTCCCCAAGGAAGATTCCCGTGAAACTGAAAGTTACAAATGAATTTTTGAATGGCGCAGGAGAAATGTCGCTGCCAGGAATTTCAGTACGGCCGGCTGTTCGCCTCTCCGGATATTTTTAACGGACTACATGAATACGCTTTTAAAACAAAAGCTAATGAGGCCGAGAGGAACTCCCACAGAACGCAATCCTTCAGTTCTAAATTGAAACACACACTTTTGTAAGCGTTCCGTAGATCTAATTCGGAAAAAAGGGGGGGGGGTTCAATTTCCCTAATGCACCGCTCTGTTCTTTGTTCTAGCCTTCAACAGGATACTTGAAATCACGAAAGTATAATCAGTTGGATCGAGTGTTAATTGTGGCATGTGTGCTTTGGGATACATGGCGCCTTTTCAGCCACTTAACGAGAATAGTTCGAAGCGTAGATGTTAGAAAGGGAGGTATTTTTCACCGGATTTAATTTGAGTGGATATAGACTCCTACTTCGAAATTCACCCAAGAAGTCGGTAAATTTAAATCAGAGGTCATTTATGCATCTACAACAATGTTTCCGTTTGTTTCCGTATCAGGGGAACATCGCGTTATAATTTTGCTCAAATGTCTGCAATTTTCGAATTTTTTTGACGAGAATGGTCTCAAAGGACTAGGTTCAACTCACTGATGAAGAATTTGAGGTCAAATTTGATTCCGGCCGGCCATTTCCACTATAGTTTGAGAAAGAAAAGAGATAGCGACTTGAAATTTTCAGGGTAGGTAGCGCATCCGAACGGACAAGTTCGTTAATGAGCATAATCGGCCCAACGGTTTCCGAGTAATAAT
Source organism: Halyzia sedecimguttata (assembly GCA_937662695.2). Classification (NCBI taxonomy): domain Eukaryota; kingdom Metazoa; phylum Arthropoda; class Insecta; order Coleoptera; family Coccinellidae; genus Halyzia; species Halyzia sedecimguttata. The sequence goes on from OW569411.2 coordinate 120,061,996, forward strand.
TTTGTCATCAACTAATACAGATCTGATCGAATTGAAACTTGGTAGCAAGTTGTAGAATGCAAATACGAAGACGATTTGTAGAATTTTGTGACAATCGTGTCGCTAGAAAATTTGAAAACAATTATTAAAATATACTATTTACGTCTCGATAATCCGAGAAAGGAAAGAAATAGCGATTTGCAATTTTTAGGGTAAGATGTGAATATGAATGCGACATTTGCGTTTATTAATAGGCATAATCGGCTAAACTGTTTCGGAGTTATGCCCATCTGAAATTTGGTATTTATTTCCTCAATAACTCGATAAATACAAAACCGATCCAATTCAAACTTGGTTACTACTTGTAAAATGCCGGCTCGAAAATGTTTGCAAAATTTCGCGAGAATCGTATCACTAGAAAATTAAAGAAAAATCATTGAAAACATTTCTATATATCAGAAACTATTCGCCCGACATCAATGAAATTTTGCGAGTGCCTTCAAAACCTAACTCTACTACCAAATTCCAAGTTTGAATATGATCAGGTGTATATTTTCGAAGATCCGAGCAGCCTTGGATGAGTTCAGTAGTTGGATGGGTGACCGTTGCCTCGAACTTTCGAACGAAAAGAGATAGGGAGTTGACATTTTCAGGCTTGGTTGCGCATCCGAATGGGAGAGTTAAGTTCGTTGTTGGGCATAAACGGCCCAACGGTTTCGGAGTTATAACAATCTGGAATATTATTTTCCCGATAACTCAAATAATACAGACACGATCGAATTGAAACTTGGTATCTAGTTATAGAATATCGACGTAAAGACGTATGAATTTTGTGAAGATTGCACCAATCGTAAATTTAAAAAAAATTACGAAAAATTATTAGGTATCTCACGATAACTTGAGAAGAGAAAGAGATAGCGATTTGTAATTTTCAGGGTTGTTGGTTGCACAGCCGAATGCGACATTCGAGTTTGTTTATAGGCATAATCGATCCAACGGTTTTGGAGTTATACCAATCTGAAATTTGATTGTTATTTCCTCAATAACTCTAAAAATACAAAACCGATCCAATTGAAGCATGGTTACTAGTTGTAGAATGCCAACGCAAAAATTTTTGCAAAATTTCGTGATGATCGTGTTACTAGAAGTGTTTTAAAAAATCATTGAATTAAAATCTATATATCAGAAATTATTCGTTGGACATCGCTGACATTTTGCGAGAGGCTTCAGAATCTAACTCTAGTGACAAGTTCCAAGTTTGAACACGATCAGATCAATATTGTTGGAGATCATAACAGCCTTGTGTGAGCCAAGTAGCTGGATGGGTGACCGTTGCCTCGCCATCTTTCAATCGATAGGAGATAGGGACTTGCAATTTTCAGAGTTGGTTGCGTATTCGAATGGGAGACTTAGGTTTGTTTTTGGGCATAATCGGTCCAACGGATTCGGAGTTATACCCACTTGGAATATTATTTCCTCGATAACTCAAAAAATATAGACTCGATCGAATTGAAGCTAGGTAGTAAAATATTGACATGAAGTCGTGTTCAAAATTTTGTGAGAACCGTAGCCCTAGAAAATTGTAAAAAAATTAAGAAAAAAGAAATTGCTTCAAGCACTGACGTGAAGTCAAGAACTCCTGATCAAGCTACTGACTTCACATCAGTGCTTAAGCCAATTTGTTTTCCTAGAGCAGATTCTAGCTGCAAAACTTACTGGAAATGAATGATCTCTATAGTATCGATCAGCGTTGTCAGAATTTATATCTTGATCGATTACACATTCCAAATTTTGCGCTACTGAGGGGGCATGTCATTTGTATAAAATCTGGTTTCTAAACATTTCAATAATCGTAGTGAAATATTCCGAATCCAAAACGATGTCTCGAAATTACTTCAAACTTGAAAGAGAATTCAGGATATATTTCTGCCTTCCTCCCCTGAAGGAATATTATCCTGGAAAACTCGGATATGAAGTAAAGCAAATAAATTATAAATCGATTCAACTCCACAGAACTTTAATTCAATTAAGCAGTCTCAAAACGGATTCGATTTTCAATCCGATGGAGTAATTTACATTTCTTGTTTTAACTGGGTTATTAAACCTCTTCCAGACTACCCCGAATCCGCTTTTAGTATTCCAGTCACCATCAGAGTTACACTCGGATCGTATTAGGTAATGGCCCCAGTTCCATAATTTCATACCATCTTGAGTTAACTGCGTCAGTTTGACGTTTTGAGGCAAGTAACTATGAACGGAAAGCACCCTAATCCGAATTAGAAGTTGGAAGAAGTTAATAGTAGCTTCTGAACGATATTTTGATGTGTGGAACATAGATGCATAGAATAGTGCGGACACTCTCTGACATATTTCCGGCCCAAATGCGGACCAAATACTGTCAAAAAATGGGTTCAAGCACTGATGTGAAGTCAGAAGCTTTTGCGCGTATGTTCTATTGTCCATTCTTCTGTATTGGACACTCTTAATCGAATTTACCATGGTGAATTTTATTGTCTGTTCTCCTGTATTGGACACTCTTAATCGAATTTACCATGGAAATTTTTAAAAAATTTTCTAGTGTTGCGGTTCTCACAAAATGTTACACACGTCCTCATGTCGATATTCTACAACTACTTACCAAGCTTCAATTCGATCGAGTATATCTTTCTTGAGTTATCGAGGAAATAATATTCCAGGTGGGCATAACTCGGAAACCGTTAGACCGAATATGCTCAAAAACGAACTTAACCGTCCCATTCGGATGGTATCTCCTTTCGTTTGAGAGTTATCGAGGCAACACTCACCCATCCAGGTACTGCAAAATTTCAGCCATGTCAGATGAATAGTTTCAGATATGTAGACTTTTTTTTAATGATTTTTTCGCGTTGGCATTCTACCACTAATAACCGTGCTTGAATTCGATCAGTTTTGAATTTTTTTGAGTTATTGAGGAAATAACAACCTAATTTCAGCTGGGATTAACTCCAAAACCGTTAAGCCGATTATGCCTATAAACAAACTCAAATGTCACATCCAAATGCACAACCTAACCTGAACATTTCAACTCGCTATCTCTTTCCGTTTACATGTTATCGCGACATAAATAATATTTTTTAGTAATTTTTTGAAATTTTCCATCGATACGATTCTCACAAAATATCACAAATTTCCTTAGGTTTGTATTCTGAAACTACTCGCCAAGTTTCAATTCGATCAGATTAGTAATGGTTGAAAACAAAATTATTACTCGGAAACCGTTGGGCCTATTGAACCCATCAACGAACTTGTCCGTCGAGTTGGGATGCGCCACCTACCCTAAAAATATCAAGTCGCTATCTCTTTGCGCTCTCAAGTTATCGTGGCAACGGCCGGCCGGATAGAATCAAATTTGGCCTCAAATTCAAAATCAGTGAGTTGAACCTAGTCGTTTGAGCATTCTCAGCGAAAAATTCAAAAATTACAGACATTTGGGCAAAATGATAACGTGATGTTCCCCAGAACATAAGCGCAATAAAAGGATATTTTCTACTTCGGTTTTCACCGAAAGATGCCGTCAGTAGAAATTTTATGCATGGACAAAGGTATCGATATGTCAAATTAAATTCGAATATTTGTTCATTCCAATTTCTTGTGAAAAGCCTTACCATTTGCTAAAATTTTGATATTTTCTTGGTTTAGCTTGATTTTGTCTTAGTTATTAGTGTTCTTTTTATTTTGTTCTTGGTTTGTGTTGTTCTTAGTGTTTATAGTGATTTTTATTTAAAGAAAAGTGTTCCGTTATTGCCTCATTTGTGGATATGAGCAAGTTCCAGATCTTACAACATCGTTATTTTCCGTACCGAGAGGAAGCCAAATGTTTGCTGTGTGAGCTTTAAACAAGTATCCAGAGCCATTTTCATCAAATATTATTTTTATTCCGAAAATCATTCAGTTTTATCCGAATATAGTCTTTGGAGCTCTTGTTCCTCGGAACAGGGTGCTTATCAATTTGCCCAAATGTCTGTAATTTTCGAATTTTTGGCTGAAAATGGTCTCAAACGATTTGGTTCGACTCACTGATCAAGATCCGTGGTCGAAATCGATTCTGTCCGGCCACCCGTTAACATGATAACTCTCGAGCGGAATGAGCTAGACAGTTGAAATTTTCAGACTAGGTTTGGTTTGGGACATAAATAGCGTCGTTGCGCCTTCAAAGTGCGACATGTGTCTTTTGATGAATTGTGCATTGATACACTTATAGCGTGTTTTGCAGGAGCATATTTTCGATTACGTACTTGTCGCTTTTCGATCAAACCAACTGGAACCGAAACTAGTGTAATTATCACATAGCAGCTTTTAACGAAATATCCAGCTTGCAGTTCTTAATCGAAATATACACTTAACGCATTTGCACAATATATTCACATGTCGCCTTTTGAAGGCGCAACGACGATATCTCGGTTAAGTTTGTTATTGGGCAAAATCAGCAGGATGGTTGCGGAATAACAAAAAGAATTTTTTTCTTACATTACAAATTTCGAATTCAATTTTTTTAAGATGCAGTTTCATCATAAGAATCCATTGATATTAGTCTCAACTCTAGAAAGTTACTTTCGGAGATATAATCTTTCAAAATTTCAATAATACATCTTACCTCTATGTTTTCACAGAATGCGAATTATATCTGTTTGCGGTAGCTATCGTTTGGTCCAGTTTGATAGATAAATGTCATTAATGTCAAACGAAACTGAAGGTGTATTACTGGAGAGTTTGGTTGACGTAAGCATGTAAACAATTTGAAATTTGGATTCGCTAAGTTCATAGGCAGAGTTTATTGGTTAGTGAGTCGAAAATGAATGATGCAAGGAAGTCGAGCATAATTTACGAGTCATTCCCTAATTATGGAAGATTTAGAATGAGATTTCCAACTAATGTACAGGTAGTTAGTCCCGAGGTTAGTCCTCAGTAACACTATTTAAGATTCCTACATAAGTATTCTGGTTTGAGTTCTCTCTGGACAGATTACATTAGATTTGTTTCATAAATAAAACTGGCTATTTCATTTACTCAATTCTTCAGAATGACTCCTGATAGTTTTGAAACACTTGTAGCCAAAATTAGACCGTAATAAAAAGATAAGATGCAAAGGGATTTCAATTTCTTTCATGATGTAGTTCTATCATAATATTCCATTGATATCATTTCCAACTCTGAGAAACTAATACTTTCGAAGATATGATTTGTTAATAAATTGTTGTTAATAAATCAACATGGCAGAACTCTCAGACTTGTTGGTTTAATCTATAATCCTGCTTTTTGACGCTCTTGTTCCTCGGAACAGAGTGCTTATCAATTTGCCCAAATGTCTGAATTTTCGAATTTTTGACTGAAAATGGTCTCAAACGATTTGGTTCGACTCACTGATCAAGAATCCGTGGTCGAAATCGATTCTGTCCGGCCGTCCGGCCAGCCGTCAGTCCGTTAACACGATAACTCTCGAACAAATGGAGTTAGATGATTGAAATTTGCAGGATAGGTTTGGAGCGTAAATATCTCAGACCAGTTCTTATCGGACGAAATCCACCAAGCGGTTTCGGAGTGGTGGCCGTTTTTAGTAAAAATATTTTTTATGACGGGAGTGAACCTAGCGATGGATCCTTAACGGCAACGGTCCCAGTCTGGCACCGCAGCGCGAGAGCTAGTAGGTACCGATCGGGATGTTCTGTAACTCACCGGCGGCCAGCGGGAGTCTGCGATTAAGCTGAATTCGTTAACTCTGGATGCAAAAATACTAGTTGAGGCTTAAAATTAATAAATTATGAATATGATGAACACAGAAGTGAGTACGTTAAGGGGGGACATATTTATTCTCTTGAATACATTGAATTTATAGGAAAATCCTGGAACAGGTCAAGTTTTATTTGAAATAACCCAAACTTTTTATTCAACTTTCTACGTGATTACGTCATCGTGATTTTTCAGTTCTCCATTGATGATAAGTATATTTAGAAATTGTTGTCTACAGGGTGAGACAGAAAGAAGCAATGCACGTTACGGTTGGATATCTATTAAATTTCTGAACAAATCTAGAAATATTTCATTCTTTCTCCAACTTTTAATGAAATCTTTATCGTGATTACGTCATCATTGTAGGTTTGATGACGTCACCGATTTTTTTTTTTTTAATGCAATAATATTATGTCGTGTGACACCTCATGTGAAAGGTATTTCAGTCCTCTTTTCAATATACCCACATGCATCAAGAAATTATTTTATGCAGGGAGAGCCGGAGAAAATATGTAAATGAAACTTGGAAATCCATCGAATTTTGAGAAAAATCCTGCTAGTGGTAAATTTTTTGTCATTACCGTGATTAAGTGATCACGACATCAATGTAGGTGTGGTGACGTCATCTTTTTGGCGCTCTAGTTCCTCGGAACTGAGTGCTTATCAATTTGCCCAAATGTCTGTAATTTTCGAATTTTTCTATGAAAATGGTCTTAAACGATTTGGTTCGACTCACTGATCAAGAATCCGTGGTCTAAATTCATTCTGTCCGGCCGGCCGGCCGTAGGCACGTTAACTCTCGAACGGAATGAGCTAGACAGTTGAAATTTTCAGAGTTGGTTTGGGAGATAAATATCTCGGCTAGGTTCGTTATTGGGCAAAATCGGACAGAAGCTAATACTTTCGGAGATATGATTTTTCAAAATTTCAATAATAAATCGAAAGCGGAAGCGGAGACTCGATCAGGGATGAGTCCTCATAAGTATACCTATCATTTTCAAATTCGACAATCGATGTATGCCGCTTAATAAAATTCAGTGACGGCGGAAGTCGAAAATGGGAAGTCGAAAAACTTGTAATTTTGTTCACACTAATACAGAAAGCGGAAGCTATCGACTCGATCAGGGATGAGTCCTCATAAGTATACCTTTCATTTTCAAATTCGACAATCGATGTATGCCGCTTAATAAAATTCAGTGACGGCGGAAGTCGAAAATGGGAAGTCGAAAAACTTGTAATTTTGTTCACACTAATACAGAAAGCGGAAGCTATCGACTCGATCAGGGATGAGTCCTCATAAGTATACCTTTCATTTTCAAATTCGACAATCGATGTATGCCGCTTAATAAAATTCAGTGACGGCGGAAGTCGAAAATGGGAAGTCGAAAAACTTGTAATTTTGTTCACACTAATACAGAAAGCGGAAGCTATCGACTCGATCAGGGATGAGTCCTCATAAGTATACCTTTCATTTTCAAATTCGACAATCGATGTATGCCGCTTAATAAAATTCAGTGACGGCGGACGTCGAAACTGGGAAGTCGAAAAACTTGTAATTTTGTTCACACTAATACAGAAAGCGGAAGCTATCGACTCGATCAGGGATGAGTCCTCATTAGTATACCTTTCATTTTCAAATTCAATAATCGATGTATGCCGCTTAATAAAAATTCAGTGACGGCGGAAGTCGAAACTTGGAAGTCGAAAAACTTGTAATTTGAAAATGAAAGGTATACTAATGAGGACTCATCCCTGATCTAGTCGATACCTTCCGCTTCCTGTATTATTTTGAACAAAATTACAAGTTTTTTGACTTCCCAGTTTCGACTTCCGCCGTCACTGAATTTTTATTAAGTGGCATACATCGATTGTCGAATTTGAAAATGAAAGGTATACTTATGAGGACTCATCCCTGATCGAGTCGATAGCTTCCGCTTTCTGTATTAGTTTGAACAAAATTACAAGTTTTTCGATTTCCCAGTTTCGACTTCCGCCGTCACTGAATTTTTGTTAAGCGGCATACATCGATTGTCGAATTTGAAAATGAAAGGTATACTTATGAGGACTCATCCCTGATCGAGTCGATAGCTTCCGCTTTCTGTATTAGTTTGAACAAAATTACAAGTTTTTCGACTTCCCAGTTTCGACTTCCGCCGTCACTGAATTTTTATTAAGCGGCATACATCGATTGTCGAATTTGAAAATGAAAGGTATACTTATGAGGACTCATCCCTGATCTAGTCGATACCTTCCGCTTCCTGTATTAGTTTGAACAACATTACAAGTGTTTCGACTTCCCATTTTCGACTTCCGCCGTCACTGAATTTTTGTTAAGCGGCATACATCGATTGTCGAATTTGAAAATGAAAGGTATACTTATGAGGACTCATCCCTGATCGAGTCGATAGCTTCCGCTTTCTGTATTAGTTTGAACAAAATTACAAGTTTTTCGACTTCCCAGTTTCGACTTCCGCCGTCACTGAATTTTTATTAAGCGGCATACATCGATTGTCGAATTTGAAAATGAAAGGTATACTTATGAGGACTCAACCCTGATCGAGTCGATAGCTTCCGCTTTCTGTATCAGTTTGAACAAAATTACAAGTTTTTCGACTTCCCAGTTTCGACTTCCGCCGTCACTGAATTTTTATTAAGCGGCATACATCGATTGTCGAATTTGAAAATGAAAGGTATACTTATGAGGACTCATCCCTGATCTAGTCGATACCTTCCGCTTCCTGTATTAGTTTGAACAACATTACAAGTGTTTCGACTTCCCATTTTCGACTTCCGCCGTCACTGAATTTTTATTAAGCGGCATACATCGATTGTCGAATTTGAAAATGAAAGGTATACTTATGAGGACTCATCCCTGATCGAGTCGATAGCTTCCGCTTTCTGTATTAGTTTGAACAAAATTACAAGTGTTTCGACTTCCCATTTTCGACTTCCGCCGTCACTGAATTTTTATTAAGCGGCATACATCGATTGTCGAATTTGAAAATGAAAAGTATACTTATGAGGACTCATCCCTGATCGAGTCCATAGCTTCCGCTTTCTGTATTAGTTTGCACAAAATTACAAGTGTTTCGACTTTCCATTTTCGACTTCCGCCGTCACTGAATTTTTATTAAGCGGCATACATCGATTGTCGAATTTGAAAATGAAAAGTATACTTATGAGGACTCATCCCTGATCGACTCGATAGCTTCCGCTTTCTGTATCAGTTTGAACAAAATTACAAGTTTTTCGACTTCCCAATTTCGACTTCCGCCGTCACTGAATTTTTATTAAGCGGCATACATCGATTGTCGAATTTGAAAATGAAAGGTATACTAATGAGGAGTAATCCCTTTCTGGAGTTTTCTCGAAATTGCATGGATTTCGTTCAATCTTAAAATTAGATTCAATTTTCTTGCGTACTCTGTATAAAATAATTCCCTTAAGTACGTAGGTGTGGTGAAAAGAGTACGGAAATACCTTTTGAATGAGGTATCACATGAATTATTATTTGTATTAAAAAAAACATACCTATACTGATGACTTAAAGACTATAAATGTTTCATCAAAAGTTGGAGAATAATATAATGAGCTGTTTGAAGATTTGACTAGAAATTTATTCGATATTCAACCTCATCGTTTATTGCTTTTTTCTGGCCCACTCTGTAGAAATGTGGAGTACTGATTTGAAAGAACTTTCAAATGAAGTATCACATGATATTTTACTTTGTATAAAAGAAATATGACGTCACCACACCTACATTGATGTCGTGATCACTTAATCAAGGTAATTACAAAAAATTTACCACTATCAGGATTTTTCTCGAAATTCGATGGATTTCCAAGTTTCATTTACATTTTTGCTCCGGCTCACCCTGCATAAAATAATTTCTTAATGCATGTGAAAAGAGGTGAAAAGAGGACTGAAATACCTTTTACATGAGGTGCCACACGACATATTATGATTGCATTTGAAAAAACATCGATGACGTCACCAAACCTACAATGATGACGTAATCACAATAAAAATTTCATTAAAAGTTGGAGAAAATAGGCACTCTGTTCATAGAACAGCGCGCCAAAAAATGAAATATTTCTAGATTTGTTTAGAAATTCAATCGATATCCAACCGTAACGTGCATTGCTTCTTTCTGTCTCACCCTGTAGACAACAATTTCTAAATATACTTATCATCAATGGAGAACTGACAAATCACGCATAGTCCGATGACGTAATCACGTAGAAAGTTGAATAAAAAGATTGGGTTATTTCAAATAAAACTTCACCTGTTCCAGGATTTTCCTAGAAATTCAATGTATTCAAGAGAATAAATATGTTCCCCCCTTTACGTACTCACTTCTGTGTTCATCATATTCATAATTTATTAATTTTAAGCCTCAACTAGTATTTTTGCATCCAGAGTTAACGAATTCAGCTTAATCGCAGACTCCCGCTGGCCGCCGGTGAGTTACAGAACATCCCGATCGGTACCTACTAGCTCTCGCGCTGCGGTGCCAGACTGGGACCGTTGCCGTTAAGGATCCATCGCTAGGTTCACACCGATTTTTTTATGATTATTTCCTAAACTGATCACTCGATCTATCTGAAATTTAGCATCAAATTGTAGAATCATGACCTTTAGACGCATGTGCAGTTTTGTATTGATCGGGTTACCGTAAAGTGTCAAAAAAAAATTTGAAAATTTTTAATTTTTTTTTTGATTCTACAATAACTCTCGAACGGAATGAGCTAGGCAGTTGAAATTTTCAGAGTAAGTTAGGGAGATAAATATCTCGGTTAGGTTCGCTATTGGGCAAAATAGGCCAGATGGTTTCGGAGTATCGAAAAACAATTTTTTTTTAACTTACAAATTTCAATATAAATTTTTTCTTAAGATGCGGTTTCACCATAAAAATCTATTGATATCATTTTCAACTCCAACAAGCTAATACTTTCGGAGATATGATTTTTCGAAATTCCAATAATGAATCGTACTTCTATGTTCTCACAGAATGCTATAATTATTCTATCTATGATTTATTATATGATCTGCATTCATACTCGTACATGTCATCCTGTTCTATAAGAGAGAGTCAAATTCATTTCAGCTATTTTAATTTGATTCCTTCCATGGAGCAGTTCTCAATACTCAGATTGCTCATTTAATTTTGATAAATAAACTATTATTTGAATTGAATTTCCTTCATGATGCAATTCTATCATAAGAATACATTGATATCATTCTCAACTCTGAGAAACCAATACTTTCGGAGATATAATTTGTCTGTTTGAATAAGAGCGCCAGAAAGCTCCTGTTCACAGGGCTTGAACCAATTTTTGTTTCATAGTTCATACATGCCCGAGTTGATGAACATAAACTTTTTAACAGTGAAGTTTTTAAAACATTAAATATAAAAATTAAATTATACAATTCGAAGTTATATATCGAGAAGGAATGAAATTATATGTTATAAAAACTAACAATATTATACTGACGACAAAGAAACTGAAACACCCAGAAGGAGCTGTTTTAATTAAATTTTTTTGGTAAAACATGGATAGTATAGCAAGGAGTAAATGATTGAAATTTGAGGAAAAAAACGAAGGGTTCACAATTTTTTTAATAAATTTATTAATAATGTGTTTGATCACCGCGATTATCTATACACTCCCCAACACGTCTTGGCATTGATGCAATAAGATGGTCTATTTCTCCTTGAGGGATACTATCCCAAGCTACCTGTAGTTCATGTATCAGAGCTGCCAAAGTCCGTGGGGGCCGCATGGGATAAATTTCCAAGTTTTCTACCCATAAGGTCCCAAACATGCTCTATGGGCGAAAGATCGGGAGATCTGGGGTATGTGCAATAATAGCACCCCATACCATAACGCCTACTGTCCGGTGTACATGACGCTCAATATCAAACTGAGGTTCACGTCTTCCTCCCCGACGTCGTCTAACCCTTCTTCGCCCATCATGTGCACCCAAGGAGAATCCAGATTTATCAGAAAAGACGACCTGGTACCATTCCACATTCCAATGTTGACGTTCTCTGCACCACTGTAATCGTTGCCGGCGATGCTCAACCGACAGAGGTAACACAAGATGGGGTCGATAATGCTGCAGTCCAAAAGACCTTATCCGGCGGTAAGCCGCTCGGACAGTTACAGGATGGCCTTGTTCTCCTAACCACTCATCAGCCAAAGAGCGAGTTGTTTCTAATCGGTCTCTAATAGCCATAAGTCTTAGACGTCGATCTTGAACTTCATCTGTGTCCCTTCGACGTCCGATGCCTACTCTTCTTCGATTTTGGTCATTATCAAACCACGCTTGACAACATCTCATAACAAGTAGTTAGATTTCTGTTCGTGCGGTTAGCAATTTCTCGAAATGACAACCCCGCCTCCCGTAGACCAATAATTCGACCTCTTTCAAATTCACTTAGCTGGCGATAAATTCTGCGTACACGTGCTCTAGGTATTTTAACAACAACTAAAATTGTCTTTGGATCTCTTCGAACAGCTGGTTTGTTGTAAAATTTAAAAAATTTGCAAAAAACGACTACAATATGTAAGTAACAAAAAAATGTTCACATAAAAAAAAGCTTCATGATTTTTTTCTCCAAATTTCAATCATTTACTCCTTGCTATACTATCTATGTTTTACCAAAAATAATTTAAAATTTAAATAGCTCCTTCTGGGTGTTGTAGTTTCTTAGTCAGTTAGTATTATAAGTCGACAAGAATGGCAACTGGCTTGTGGTAGGGCTTTGAAAATTGGAACATTTTTCTACCGAATATTGGAGAAGAGTTGAAACGTGGTTCACTATCCTCTATTTGGTCAGTATATTGTCTATGATTGATTCACTTAGTCAAAAATTCAATTGATTTTCCAAGTAACGACATCATTATATTCTTTTAATTTCGATTTTTGAACTAGCAACGGTGAGAAGTGAACTTTGTACTTATCAGCTTGTCATTTACTCGCTTAATAAAAGGTTTCTTTCTGGGTTTTCTCTCCCAAACTCTGAAAAATATCTATAAAATAAAAATTAATTATTTTGTGAACGTTCTTACAATCAGGAAACAATGTTTCTATGAAAATTTTGCTGATGGACTGGGTAGAACTGGTCCACTGTATTGGTAATAATTTTTCTATATTTCCCCAATATCTCCAACAATATAGCGACAGCAAAATTACAACTAATTACCATGTTTGAACTTGATTGGTTTTATATTTTTTGAGTTAAGGAGAAAATAAAAACTAAATTTCAGATAGGTATAACTCCAGAACGGTTTGGCCCATTATGCCAATTAACGAACTCCAACTCCAGTTGCATTCGGGTGTTAAACCTACCCTGAAAATTGTAACTCGCTGTCTCTTTCCGTTCTCAAGTTATCGTGAGAAGTATACAATTTTTTAATAATTTTTTTTTTCAATTTCTAGTAATACGATTCTCAAAATATTTGCATATATGTCTTTAAGTCTGTATTCTACAACTACTCACCAAGATTATATTGGATCCGAGGTGTATTGGTTGAAAACAAAATTATTACCCGGAAACCGTTGGGCCGATCATGACCATTAACGAACTTGTCCGTCGTATTGGGAGGCCCCGCCTACCCTGAAAATCTCAATCGATCTCTTTCCGTTCTCAAGCTATCGTGGCTACGGCCGGCCGGACAGAATCAAATTAGACCTCGAATTCTTCATCAGGGAGTTGAATCCAATCGTTTGAGACCCTTTGTGGCAAAAAAATCGAAAATTACAGACATTTGGGCAAAATGATAAAGCGATGTTTCCCAGAACAAGCGCGCAAAAATCAGCTTTATACCTTTCTCATCATAAGAGATAATTGATATATTTCTGTAGTTTAAATGTAATGAAGGGTTGAAACATGCATTTCTGTATACTGAAAATACAATTATTATAACATTGTTAATTGGAGGTTTGAACCGTTAATTATTCCAATCCTTTTAATTATCATAGTGCTTTCTTCAACATTGAATATACAGGGTGTCCCAAGTTCGAGTGCCTATTAGACGTTTCTGGAGATCAGGACATATTTGAAATCTGAAAATTGGGATTATGATATTGCTTGAAATTCTCCACAAAGCTAAAATATTTTCGAAGCCCAAGCACTTATACAGGGAATGAAAATTAATTTGATGAATTTTTTTTTTCGAGTTTTGCATTAGTGGTATGATCAAGTATTGAATGTTGAATACATTTTTGTTAAAATTCGAATAGTTTCCAAAATATCGAAAAAAAACCGGAAAAAAGTCAAATATGTTTAGTCAGTATTATGTTCATTATTCTTATTTTAAACATCCTGAACGTAAACCGTTTTTACAACATCGAAGAGGAAGAATGTGGAAAGGTCATGCATCTTTTGGATTCCTGAAATATCATCACAGAGTGTTTCAAATTATGTGTCGAAAATTGTGATCAAAAATTGGCCATAACTTCTGTTTTTCAAATTAGAACCCTTTTTTGGCGCTCTAGTTCCTCGGAACTGAGTGCTTATCAATTTGCCCAAATGTCTGTAATTTTCGAATTTTTCGATGAAAATGGTCTTAAACGATTTGGTTCGACTCACTGATCAAGAATCCGTGGTCGAAAATCATTCTGTCCGGCCGTAGGCACGATAACTCTCGAACGGAATGAGCTAGACAGTTGAAATTTTCAGAGTAATGAATATCTCGGCAAAGTACGTTATTGGGCAAAATCGGAAAGATGGTTTCGGAGTAACAAAAAAAAAATTTTTTTTTACAAAACAAATTCAAAATTAAATTTTTTTCAATAAGCAGTTTTACCATAAGAATCCAATGATATCATTTTTAACTCTAACAAGCTAATACTTTCGGAGATATGATTTTTCAAAATTTCAATAATAAATCGTATTTCATCGTTGTCACACAATGATATAATTATTCTATGTATGAATTGTCATAATGTCAGTTTATTTTCCTGAGACATGCCATTATCTAATCAATCGAAGAATTGTGAGCGAAGTGAGAAAAATCTCAGTTGTATGCTCCGAAATTAGTTTTTCTCAGAAAAGTCTTACATTTCGGAACGGAACATGAAGTAAGAGATCTGAGAGTAGTGAGACTGCTTTTCATCCATAGACATAGATATAACTCTCGAACGGAATGAGCTAGGTAGTTGAAATTTTCAGAGTAGGTTAGGGAGATGAATATCTCGGTTAAGTTCGTTATAGGGCAAAATTGGCCAGATTTAATTTGATTTCTTCCATGGTGCAGTTCTCATTCTCATGATTGCTCTAGCATTGACGTGAAGTCAGAAGCTTTTGCGCGTATGTTCTATTGTCCATTCTTCTGTATTGGACACCCTTAATCGAATTTACCATGGTAAATTATGTTGTCCATTCTCTTGTATTGGCCACTTAATTCGAATTTACCATGGTAAATTCGAATTAAGAGTGTCCAATACAGGAGAATGGACAACATAATTTACCATGGTAAATTAGATTAAGGGTGTCCAATACAGAAGAATGGACAATAGAACATACGCGCAAAAGCTTCTGACTTCACGTCAGTGCTTGAACCAATTTTTTATGATTGCGTTGGATTGTGCGGTGAAAAATAATGAAAGTTTTCTAACATGATTATGCTACTAAATTCAATTTTTTTATTTAATTTAGGAGTATAATCACGTTAGAAAACTATTATTAATTTTCACCGCAGAATCCAACGCAATCATAAAAAAATAGGGTTCTAATTTGAAAAATGGGTTCAAGCCCTGTGGACAGGAGCTTTCTGGCGCTCTAGTCAAACAGACAAATTATATCTCCGAAAGTATTGGTTTTCTCAGAGTTGGGAATTATATCAATGTATTCAAATGATAGAACTGCATCATAAAGGAAATTCAATTCAAATAATAGTTTATTTATCAAGATTAAATGAGCAATCATGAGAATGAGAACTGCACCACATTTTCAAATTTTTTTTTGACACTTTGCGTTACTCTGGTCAATAGAAAACTTCACATGCGTATAAAGGTCATGATTCTACAATTTGATGCTAAATTTCAGATAGATCGAGTGATCGGTTTCGGAAATATTCATAAAAAATATTTTTACTAAAATCGCCCAAACTCCGAAACCCCTTGATGGATTTCGCCCATTAACGAACTTGTCCGAGATATTCACGCTCGAAAACCACCTTGCAATTTTCAATCCGCTAACTCCTTTCGTTCGAGAGTTATCGTGCCTACGGCTGGTCGACCGGCCGGACAGAATCGATTTCCCACTCGGATTCTTGATCAGTGAGTCGAACCAAATCGTTTGAGACCATTTTCAGCCAAAAATTCCAAAATTACAGACTCTAAATTGATAAGCACTTCCGAGGAACTAGAGCGCCAAAAAAACAAGTTTCGTATGACAATTGCCCAAAACAGGTTTAAAGTACCTACAAATAGTAGGTATTCCATAAAACATGTATGAAAGAAGATAAGTAATAATAAAAAATTACTTTGTAATCGATCAAAAATTTCCTGATCTACGTTCACCAAATTCTCTCCTCTCTCGAACTACAGAATTATGCTTTCAATATTTACGTAATATTTTCAAACATTTTCGGGTGAGGTCCCCGTTGCATCGCTAAAATACGAGTATTTCAACCCCAATATTTTTGAAGTTACAATATTCCCTTCTGTCAAGTTGACATTATGACAATTCATACATAGAATAATTATATCAATCTGTGAAATACGATTTACATTGAAATTTTGAAAAATCATATCTCCGAAAGTATTAGCTTGTTAGAGTTAAAAATGATATGAATTGATTCTTATGATAAAACTGCTTATTAAAAAAAAAATAATTTGGAATTTGTTTCGTAAAAAAAAAATTTTTTTTTTGTTACTCCGAAACCGTCTGTCCGATTTTGCCCAATAACGAACTAAGCCGAGATATTTATCCCCCAAACCTACTCTGAAAATTTCATTCCTCTAACTCCTTTCCTTCGAGAGTTATCGTGCCTACGGCCGGACAGAATGAATTTCCACCACGGATTCTTGATCAGTGAGTCGAACCAAATCGTTTAAGACCATTTTCATCGAAAAATTCAAAAATTACAGACATTTGGGTAAATTGATAAGCACTCAGTTCCGAGGAACTAGAGCGCCAAAAAGAGAGGTTATGGCCAATTTTTGATCACAATTTTCGACACAAAATTTGAAACACCCTGTGATGACATTTCTGGAATCCAAAAGATGCATGACCTTTCCACATTCTTCCTCTTCGATGTTGTAAAAACGGTTTATGTTCAGGATGTTTAAAATAAGAATAATGAACATAATACTGACTAAACATATTTGACTTTTTTTCCGGTTTTTTTTCGATATTTTGGAAACTATTCGAATGACTACAATGGTTTTAACAAAAATGTATTCATCATTGAATACTTTATCATATCACGAATGCAAAACTTGAAAAAAAAAATGTTTCATCAAATTTATTTTCACTCCCTGTATAACTGGAAGTGCTTGGGCTTCGAAAATATTTTAGCTTTGTAGAGAATTTCAAGCAATATCATAATCCCAATTTTCAGATTTCAAATATGTCCAGTTCTCCAGGAACATCTAATAGGCACTCGAACTTGGGACACCCTATATATAATATTGATATACGCTATGGAATGATACAAATCATAAATACGGTTACATCAGTCTGAGGGATTTATTGATTACTCGTCTTCGACCCAGCCGCATTTCACACAGCTATCCAATCAGGATTTGACATTTTTCCACAACAGTTTCATTAAAATTAACTTCGCTGAAATTCCCGACAGAATTCAACTCGCATCATCAAAGGAAAAGTAACTAACCAAGCGTGCCAATCACTCCCCTACTCTTAGAGTTTTCCTGTTGAACATTCTGACGCAGAATCCAATCTACCACGTAGTGAGAAACCTCCAAATGATATTTGATTGAAATCGAGCTCCAATAGGGGTGCCATTGTCTGAACTTGAAATTGTCTGTTCTTCCCTTTTGGTAGTTCCCATTATTTGTAGAGATCGCATTATTGCAGCTTCATCATTGAATTAATTCGATCGAATGTGGGAATCGAAGAGCATCCAGTTTGTTAAATGTTATTTGAATGTGTATTCCGATGAACACATGAGATGAAATTCTGCTATTTGATATTCAGTATCGATTCAATTTTGCACGGAAAATACTGGAATTGGAACCGATTGAATGTACGCTGCTGATTTCACACAATGGTTCATTATTTTCTGTAGAAACAAAAAAATTCGATTGCATTCACCTGCATGGTCTTGGTGGATTTAGCACGCTTGTTTATTCATTGATCAATATCTATCTCTCTGTATCCAACAGATAGTAATGAAATTAGCAAAATCATAAGAGGTATGAAAATAAAATCGAAGACAGTATTTGCATCAAATACTACAGACCAATTTCGCTCATTTCTAACTTAGTTATACTTAATTATACTTAATAGACTTTTTGTATTTTTAGATGAATCTAATATAATCTCTGATAGACAATTTGGTTGTGTTAGAAAAAGAGGAACCACAGAAGCCTTAAATCATATAACCGACATAATTTATAAAAAAATAGATAAAAGCAAACCAATAATTACAGCCTTTCTTGATTTGGCGAAAGCTTTCGACACAGTAAATCACGAAATCTTGTAAAACAAATTAGAAAGATATGGCATAAGAGGCAATGCCCTAAAATTGTTTAGAAGCTATCTTTCTGGTAGAAAACAGTGAGTAAAGATAAACAAAGCTACAAGTAATTACAGAGAAATATCTATCGGTGTTCCACAAGGAACAATTTTAGGTCCTATACTTTTCGTTCTCTACGTGAACGATTTACTGAAAAATATGCCAGTAAATTCAATACTATCCTACGCAGATGACACCGTCATCATCTCGAGTGATGACACGTGGGAGAAGGCGCAGGTGAGATTGATAAGAGATCTAGAAACTGTGGCAAATTGGCTTAAACAGAATAAACTATCGCTAAATCTTGAAAAGACTATAATATAACATATGGTAACTACTGTGATAGTGTGCCAAAAAGTTTAAATGTCAACCTCGATGTCAACATAGGTCATCATATATACTGAAAAAGGTAGATTTTCACAAATACTTGGGTTTATACTTCGATTTCAATATGAGATGGGAAAAACATATTAATTATATTGTTAAGAAAACTAGATGCCTGATTTTTATCTTTGCCAAAATTAAAAAGTATATGGCAACTATGATGCTTTGATGGTAATTTATCATGCATTTTTTCAGAGGCCAATGAACTATGGAATAGTTGCCTGGGGCGAAGCTTATGATAATAACTTAAACTTTATTCAAAGAGCTCAAAAAAAAATACTAAAAATAATAAATAAGAATAATACTCAGACTCATTACAATACTCTAACTCCACGCCAACTCTTCCAATTAGAAGCAGTATCATTACACTATCTTGGGTTAAAAGATAAGTACAAAATTTCTAGTAGCAATACAAGGAATAAGAGCCTACAGTTACCAAGAATAAACAAACGAATAGGTACGAAAAATAGTTATTATGTTGCTATAAAAGTGTTCAACACGTTAACAGATAGTCTAAAACTGTTGAGGACAGATAGAGCAAAAATAAAGAAGAAATTGAAAAGTTTCATAATAGAAAACTATTAGTTAGTATTCTCGTTATTATTTAAAAAAAAGTCTTGTTTATGAGACTAGTAGCGTGTAATTTTGATTTATTAGAATTAAGTTAGTTTTAGGTTGGCCAGCCTATATACAAGTAACTAAGTTTACTTATGTAGGATTATTACATCTAACATTGTACGGGTGACCAGTTCACCTCGGAACTTCATTAATATTTTGGTTAATAATAAATAATAAATAAATATTTCGCTAATTTGCGAGCTAATTTGTAACACTAGCGAAATTTATGGATATACAGTGTGGGTCTTTAAGTTTTAAATTAACTTTAACCATATATTCCTTTCATCAAATACAACACTTTTGCGGGTATGTTTTGGGGAAGATCGCGTTATCATTATGGCCAAATGTCTGTAATCTTAAAATTTGTTGCCAAGAACGGTCTCAAACGAATAGGTTCAACTCACTGATCAAGAATTCGAGGTCAAATTTCATTCTTTCCGGCCGGCCGTCCGGCCGTTGGTTGCCACGATAACTTGGAAACGGAAAGAGATAGCGAATTGAAATTTTCAGGGTAGGTGGCGCGTCCCAATGCGACGGAAAAGTTAGTTAATGGGCATAATCAGCCCAACGGTTTCCGAGTAATACTTTTGTCATCAACCAATATAGATCCGATCGAATTGAAACTTGGTGGCAAGTTGTAGAATACAAATACAAAGACGTTTGTTAAATTTTATGGGAATCGTGTCGCTAGAAAATTTGAAGAAATTATTAAAAAATATTGTTTACGTCATGATGATCTGAGAACGGAAAGCAATTTGCAATGTTTAGGGTAGGTTATGCATCTGAATGTGTTTGTTAATAGGCATAATCAGCTAAACGGTTTTGGGGTTATACCATCTGAAATTTGGTTTTTATTTCCTCAATAACTACATGAATACAGAACCGATGCAATTCGTTAGCTGTTGTAAAATGCCAGCTCGAAAATTCTGGCAAAATTTCGCGAGAATCGTATTAATAGAAAATTTTCAAAAAATAATTGAAAATCATTGGAAACAATTCTATATAACAGAAACCTCAACTCTTCTGCCAAATTCCAAGTTTGAACACGATCGGCTGTATATTTCTGAAGATCCGAGCAGCATTGGAAATTCAGTAGCTGGATGGGTGACCGTTGCCTCGATAACCTTCGAAGGAAACGAGGTACGAAGTTGAAATTTTCAGGCTTGGTTTCGCAATCGAATGGGAGAGTTAAGTCTGCTGTTGGGCATAATCGGCCCAACGGTTTCGGTGTTATAACCGTC
Source organism: Halyzia sedecimguttata (assembly GCA_937662695.2). Lineage (NCBI taxonomy): Eukaryota > Metazoa > Arthropoda > Insecta > Coleoptera > Coccinellidae > Halyzia > Halyzia sedecimguttata. Next base: position 120,082,701 of record OW569411.2, read on the forward strand.
TGGAATATTTTCTCGATAACTCAAATAATACAGACCCGATCGAATTGAAACTAGTTGTATCTAGTTGTGGAATATCGACATACAGACGTGTGTGAGGATTGAACCACTAGTAAATTAAAAAAAAAATACGAAAACATATTATGTATCTCACGATAACTTCAGAACTGAAAGAGATAGCGATTTGCAATTTTCAGGGTAAGTTGCGCAGCATGGTATAACCATTCTGAAATTTGGTTGTTATTTCCTAAATAACTCTAAAAATACAAAACCGATCCAATTTGAACATGGTTGTTAGTTGTAGAATGTCAACGCGGAAATTCTTGCGAAATTAGAGAGGATCGTATCACTAGAAAATTTTTAAAAATTCATTGAATATCCTTGAAAAAAATTCTATATATCAGAAACTATTGCTCCGACATCGCTGAAATTTTGTGAGAGCCTTCAAAACCTAACTCTACTTCCCAGTTTCAAGTTTGAATACGATCGGATTTATATTGTTGGAGATCCGAGCTGCCTTGTGTGTGTTCAGTAGCTGGATGGGTGACCATTGCCTCAATAACATTCGAACTAAAGGATATAGGGACTTGCAATTTTCAGGGTAGGTTGCGCATCCGAATAGAAGGGTTAAGTTTCCTTTTGGGCATAATCGGTCCTACGGTTTCGGAGTTATACCCACCTGGAATATTATTTCCTCGATAACTCAAAAAATATGAACTCAATCGAATTGATGCTTGTATACTAGTTGTAGAATGTCGACATGAAAACGTGTGTAAAATTATGTAAGAACCGTACTCCTAGAAAATTTAAAAAAAATAACGAAAAAAAAAATAGGTTCAATTACCATTCGCCATGGTAAATGGTAATTTACCACGGTAAATTCTATTTGATTAAGAGTGTCCAATACAGGAGAATAAACAATAGAACATACGCGCAAGAGCTCCTGACTTCACGTCAGTGCTTGAAACAATTATTTCATTAACCAAGATTCTGCTCAGGTAAAAAGTTACAAGCGTTCAAAGATTTCACAAGGTGCTAATACACTTCTGCAATTTGTTTCCAGCTTTTACACATAACCCCGATTTTGTGTATTTTATATCTATAAAACACATCCTAACAGAAAAGCGTTATCATCTTGAAATTCAATTAAATGTTTTGAGGAAACTTATTTACTCACTAGATTCTTCTGATTTGATTCTATCCAGCATTTCTAAAAGAAATCTTCATTACAATATCTAGAAATTGTTTACACTATTTAGGCAGAGAATGTTTCATCATAGCCTGTTGTCACAATCCACAAATATCTTAATTTAGAAATGAATACAATACAATGATATCCTGATAAGGCCGGTCCATACGCTACGTTTTGCACAACCTTTTGTCTGCGCAGTCATAGACGGTATGAAAACGTAGCAATTTTCAGAGCGTCTACATGGTGCAGAGATATATGTGTATTCAGCACAGTTCTAGTTAATCGCCTATGGAGTTACCATAGTTACCGTCTACAAGCAGCCAAATTCGCACAGTTTACGGATATATATATGCTCTCTAGCTCAGTTATCGCTGCAACTGCAACGTCTCCGCGCCGTTTTCAAAACTGCACAATTTTCCTATCTACACGAGACGTTTTACCTGCAACTGGTTTAACTGTGCAGCCAAATTTTGTGCAAAACGTAGCATATGGACCGGCCTTTATATAACGACAACATTAGCTATTGGTCTCTATGAACGGACCATATCTTGTCTATGAAACGACCGATATGGATGGTCTCAAACGTTGCCAGATAGAACTCCTTCGAAGTAAAATCGCAGAAATCACAAATTTTCAGCGTTGTGGGCATAGATTGAATGACTTAGATCATAGCATTCATCTGTCGAACACCTCATAAAAGGAAGGCCAATCAACTCTCCATCACTTTTTACAATATGGTGGCGAAGGTGGATGAAAGTTCAATTGACAGCTGTTTGGTTTGTCAATAGTGAATGCTTTAAGGTAGAGGCAGACTGACCCACGTATGCAACGTACGCAACGCATTATGAGATCTGGACCCTTGAATTTACATGCCTAGAAACACACTTATCACACGCTATCATACCCAACGCAGTCCCACGCGTCCCACGCAACGTAGGATCTGCCGATCCAGATCGACGTGGGAAGGTGGAGGGGATAAACGTCATTCTGCAAAGGCACTCTGGCCAGGAGCTTTGGCGCGCTGTCTCAGCGGTCATCCATCCAGGTACTGAACTAGCCCAACGCTGCTTAGCTCCAGGAAAATAATGATATACGTAACATTGCCTAAGAATAGAAATCCCACTGTAAACAAAAGCGTCCATAACAACTGGTCCACATTTTGTCCGAGAATGGTCTCAAACGATTAGTTTCGACTCAAATACATACATTCACTGTTGGGTCGAAAATAAACAGTGATGTATCTGCGGTGGCGTAAGGATCCATTCAAATACATACATTCTCTGTTGGTTCGAAAATGAACAGTGCTTTGTTTTGTGTGGCGGAAGCTGACAAATCAGTTCAAACGTACAATTGTGTCATGAGTTAAAAAACACCTGTATAGCAGAGGTTTATATTCAATAGTTCATTCAGAGAATAATTCCTATAACACAAATCAGTCGAATCGTACGGTTGTGCCATGAGGAACTATGAATTGACATTTTACATAAAAAACCCTGTGTAGCACTAATTTTTGGCGCTCTTGTTCCTCGGAACAGAGTGCTGATCAATTTGCCCAAATGTCTGTAATTTTCGATTTAATTTGATGAAAATGGACTTAAACGATTTGGTTTGACTTACTGATCAAGAATCCGTGATCAATATCGATTCTGTCCGGTCATCCGGCCGACCAACCGGCCCTCGGTTAACACGATTACTCTCGAACGGAATGAGTTAGATGGTTTAAATTTCCAGACTTGGTTTAGGAGATGAATATCTCGGTTAAGTTCGATGTTGGGCATAAAAGGCCTGATGGTTTCGGAGTAACGAAAAAAAAACAAATTTAAGATGCAGTTTCACTATAAGAATCCATCGATACCATTTTCAACTCTAACAAGCTAATTCTTTTCGGAGATATGTCATCCTATTTTCCTACAAGGGACATGTCGATTATTTTGCTGTAAGGGATATTTCAAATTTATTTCTGGTTCGTTATTCTTGATATAAAATACCCCTCCTGTTCTAGAAAGCAAAGCATGATTGAATGCAAAATGACCAATGAAATAATCTCAGCTATCGTAGAATTAAGAGGATGATATGATATTATACTTTAAAGTTGATAATATAATGCCCGTGGATAACCCATACGATGATGGAAATATATACTTTGGTAAGTAAATTGGGTTCAGAATATCTCCACTATAAACAAAACTGGAATATTGGCTAAGTTTCAATTGATGTAATATAATTTTCATAGTAGATTTGAGGAATAAATATCTTGGATAAGTTCGGTTTGGGGTAAAATTGGTCTGTTGATTTTGGATTAATGATTTTTGGCACTCTTATTGAATTCAAAATGTTTTATGATGTTTGAATTTAATTTCTTTTATGATGGAATTCTATCAAGAGAATCCATTGACATCATTCCCAACTCTGAGAAACCAATACACGAAAGATACACGCTGGCTACATCGCGATGGATACTTCATTTCTGCATCTTGACTCTTGGTTTCTGGATCATTTGGAAAAACCCACGATTGTTTGGCAAATTATTAGTTCCAAAAAATGGATCATCCGGATCCACTTGAAGAATTGAATTATACTTCTCGAGGGAAATAATACACTTTTGTGCTACAGTTGCATCGTAATTGAGAAAATTTTCAAGTCTATTCACTTCGAAACGCAAACTATGAACATTTCAGGGGTGGTGGCCTTCTGCTGCTCGAAACCAAAGCGGCGAAATCCAATTTCAGATTAAATTAGTCAAGTGGAAATGGGGTTACTAGACGGAAGTTCTAAAAGTCCGGATAAAAAGTTCGGACATAAATAAAAAGTCCAGATAAATTGATATGTTTCAATCCTCCGTTTGAACTGGAGAGGACCTTTTTCATTTAGTATAACAACCATATCGGTAGCGAATGTAGCTGAATTTCAACGTCCAAGGCCCTATTCAGACCCATTTACTGGAACTCTGGAACCTCAACACAAGGACCTACAAAAAATTGTATGAGATTCGGACTGAAGCTCAGAAAACCAGACACATGGTGTTACCTGGAGTTACATCAGCTTTCAGGTGTTCAATCTGGAAAATGTCAGCTTATTTTGATTCATAACAGTTCATAATAATAATTAAATTAATTTAGAGCTATTGGTATTCAAACGAAATTAGAAAATCGGAATAGGCAGTATCTTTATCTTATACAGGGTCTTTCACGAGGAACCTCACCATATTTATACGGGAAACTACTGAACGTATTTTCATGAAATTCTGCACTTATAAGTACTTCACGATGCTGATGAAATCTAAAATATTTTCAAGGCATGAGCACCTCCGGTTTTTCCGGAAATGACGTCAACTTCCGTTTTTCAAATTAGAACACCATTTTTTCATTGCAGAAATAGATTCTTTAGAAAATTTCAAGTTATTTTGATGTAAAATTTTTCAGTTTTGGTTGGAAAATTCTCTCTGAGCGGGAAAATTCGAAAAAAAAATCGAAAATAGAGCTCCGCTGAAACAAGAATAACTTCGAGGTTTTTGGATGGAAAATTTTCATTTTTGGGATTTTTCAAGATGTAAGATTGATGTATCCACTTTAAAAATCGAAATCGCGATTCATGATACAGGGGGTGAAAAAATCGCTTTCAAAGTTAGGGATGACAAAATCGTGAAAAATCAATTTTTTCAAATTAGAACCCCATTTTTTTATGGCAGATATTGAATCTACGTTAAAAAATAATGTGAGTGTATGCATCACACCCTTGCCCTAAACTGGATATTTTCTGAGTTATTCACAAAGAACTGTTTTTCGTCTTGAATTTTCAGCTATTTCTTTTCCCTTCACGCCAAAAAGATGAAATTTTCAGGAACTGTTACTTAAACCATGTTTTAGATTTTACTACCCTAATATGCAAGAGAAAAAAGTTACAGGTTGTTCCTAAATAGATGGCGAATTTTGATTCGAATTTGTATCGGAAACCTCTTTATTTCAACTAATCGGCCATCGGTTTTCTCTCCAGTGATAAATAAATAATTCCTTATGAACCATATGCGAAAAGTTACCATTTTTTACATTCTTTTTTTTTAATGATAGATATCATTAATTACATCTGCCAAATTCCTCTTTATTCAGTAGCATTTTGTGTTTACTATTAATTTGGTGATAATTCGTATTAAGTTATAAAATCGATCACTATGCCTAATTTTACCAATGAAGATTATTTAAATCTCATTCTACTTCATGGAGAATGTAATAAAGTTGTAGATAGAACGATTCGACTGTTCATTGAGAGGTTTCCTGACCGACCCAGACCAACGAGAGATACCATTAACAGAACCATGACAAACTTGAGAAATGTCGGATCTTTCGTTAAGAAAACTATACACAGAGAAAAAAGTGTAGTAGAAGATGAGAACAACGAAATTACAGTTCTTGCATATTTTCGTGTGAATCCTCAAAATTCTCTCAAAGATGCCGAGATTGATCTGGGATTATCTCAATCGAGTGTTTGGAGAATATTAAAAAAACATGAAATGCACCCATATAAATTCAATAGGGTACAGCATTTGAAGGAAACTGATTTCGTCAGGAGAACAGAGTTTTGCGAAGCTATGATGATTCGATTTCAAGAGAATGAATACTTTTTGGACTGTATAATTTGGACAGATGAATCTAAATTCACAAAGAATGGTTCTTTCAATAGGCATAACAGTCATTATTGGGATGAAGAGAACAACCACCACTTCAGGCAATGGAACTTTCAAGAGACCTGGAGTTTCAATGTTTTTTGCGCCATCAAAAATAATGCAATTCTCGATGTTCACATTTATGATGGGACTTTAACTGGTAAGATAGAACACTACACATGTTTGCATTATTTAAAGAATGTTCTCCCTTAGGAGATAGATATTCTGACATATTGACTCAAATAATTGAGCCGCTAGTACAGATCCATAATGACTTATGGTATCAACAAGATGGCGCGCCTCCACACAATTCACTCAATGTGTCAAATATCCTCTACAGGCTATTTGAAGATCGATGATTGGCGAACAATGGTCCACATCTTTGGCCACCACGTTCTCCCGATTTAACTCCTTTAGACTATTATGTTTGGGGTAGGATAAAAAATATTGTCTACTCAACTCCCCTGACTGATAAAGAGGACTGCATAGAACGAGTCAGAAATGCGTTCAGGTTTGTTTAGATTTTTAGATTCATAGTTTGAAACTCAATTTGGTTTTTAAACACTTTTGCAGATCTCTTCCTCCCGATGAAATAAGAAGAGCAACGCACGAAGCATTCCTGAGACGTATAAATAAATGTCTAGAAATTAACGGTCAAAACTTTGAGCATCTTCTCTAGTTATAACTGCGAGAGTTTGGCATGGTTCTCCTAATAGTAACTTGAAGTCGGTTTCAAGAAGGGGTGAAAAATCTACAGCATGGTTCAAATAACAGTTCCTGAAAATTTCATCTTTTTGGCGTGAAGGGAAAAGAAATAGCTGAAAATTCAAGACGAAAAACAGTTTTTTGTGAATAACTCAGTAAATATCCATTTTAGGGCAAGGGTGTGATGCATACACTCACATTATTTTTTAACGTAGATTCAATATCTGCCATAAAAAAATGGGGTTCTAATTTGAAAAAATTGATTTTTCACGATTTTGTCATCCCTAACTTTGAAAGCGATTTTTTCACCCCCTGTATCATGAATCGCGATTTCGATTTTTAAAGTGGATACATCAATCTTACATCTTGAAAAATCTCAAAAATGAAAATTTTCCATCCAAAAACCTCGAAGTTATTCTTGTTTCAGCAGAGCTCTATTTTCGATTTTTTTTTCGAATTTTCCCGCTCAGAGAGAATTTTCCAATCAAAACTGAAAAATTTTACATCAAAATAACTTGAAATTTTCTAAGGAATGTATTTCTGCAATAAAAAAATGGTGTTCCAATTTGAAAAACGGAAGTTGACGTCATTTCCGGAACAACCGGAGGTGCTCATGCCTTGAAAATATTTTAGATTTCATCAGCATCGTGAAATACTTATAAGTGCTGAATTTCATGAAAATACGTTCAGTAGTTTCCCGTATAAATATGGATGAGGTTCCTCGTGAAAGACCCTGTATATGTTTACCTACAACATTATGTGAAATGTTTCCATACCAAACTTTCAGAAAATATCTATAATGTTCATATCAAGAGTGTAAATTGAATAATAAGAAGCTAAATTTTGTACCGAATTCCTTCTTGCTAGGCAACAAATACAATATAAAATATTTCGTGTTCGATCTGCTGAGAATATAACGCCGAACGACAAATAACATGAGTTTATCAAAGTTTGTGCATTACAAATAATTTAGTAGTTATTTCCAAGAAATCAGATAATTAATATGGAAAGTGATAGTGATAGTGACTTGGAATTGACACCTCCAAGTATAATAGAACCAGCAAATTTAACAACATTAAAATTATTACCGGACACTTCCAAGAAAATGTACCCAACGGGCTTTTAACCTATTTTTGGAGTGGAAAGAGATCGAAACGCAAAATCGTTTTCCGAGAATGCTTTAATGGCTTATTTTGGCGACTTGGCGAAAAAGCTCCGCATTATGGACACAATACTCTATGCTGCGAACGACTCTCAGTATTCGTAATAATATAGATATTGCAAAGTACTTAAAACTGAAAGCATTCCTTAAACGACAGTCTGACGGCTACAGACCCAAAGAGTCGAAGATGTTTACAGCAAATTACAACAATAAATTTATTAAAGAAGCCCCAGATGAGATATATTTATCAACAAAAGTATGTTTTATACAGGGTGTTCCATAAAGACATGCTAATATTTAAGGCGATTATTTTTTGACTTATTTTAAGAAAAAAACTTCCTATGAACGTGTGTCCTAAAAGTCTTTGTTTTGAGATACAGGGTGATAAAATTTTGAAAAAAAATCAGTTTTTCAATAATAACTGAGATAATATTGTAGACATCTTTATAAAATTGGGTACATCTTTTCTATCCATTAAGGCGCATTTTGTGATTTATAAAAATTTTCATTTTCGCTACCAGAATCCCTAAAATCCCTAAAATATTAGCCTGTATTCAAGGAACACCCTGTGTAGCCATATATATTTAATCTATATTTTAGGTTGCATTAATTATGGGCAGAATGAGCACATGATGGAAGAGATGAATTACATAAAATGAAAATTACTAATTTCAATGATTTGGGTTCAGCTGTTTTAGTAACTATACCAGATATTAAAACCAAAATTATACGAAGTTTTACTGTAACTAGTACTGGTAAAATTTACAAAAAATATTCAAATCTCCGCCCTTCAAATGTAAATTTTCCATGGTTCTTCATTAATTATCGAAAAGGAAAATGAACCGTCCAAAGAATAGGCGTGAAGGCATGGGAAAAGAGATTGATAAATATTTAAAATTACCAAACCACGAATTATAGACCGGACACTGCTTCACTGCTTACGTCGATCTTCAACAACAATTCTTGTGGATGCTGGTGGTGACATAGCTACTTTGAAGCGTCTCGGTGGCTGGAAGTCCGCAGCAGTCGCCGAGGGATATATCGATAAATCGGAAAAAAATAAATCTGAAATATACCATCGACTTCAGGAATAGAAAATCGTGAAATGCCATCTACATCGACAATGGAAAATTGTCAATATCAAGAAAATGTTAGTATCCAACATTCCACAAATTCTCCAAGAATGAATTTAAAAATTAGACATTTAACCTTATAATTAATTAAATTTAATCCACAGCAGTCGCCGAGGGATATATCAATAAATCGGAAAAAAATAAATCTGAAATATACCATTGACTTCAGGAATAGAAAATCGTGAAATGCCATCTACATCGACAATGGAAAATTGTCAATATCAAGAAAATGTTAGTATCCAACATTCCACAAATTCTTAAAAATGATTCTTAAAAATTACACATTTAACCTTAAAAATGAATAAAATACATAGGTAGAAAGTGATTTCATAATTCCTCTTCTTCTCTGCTAATGAATAGGTAATTTCATATTTTCATGGATCCCAAGCAATAAATAAAATATTTGTATATTAACTTTTATGTATTGGCGCTCTAGTTCCTCGGAACTGAGTGCTTATCAATTTGCCCAAATGTCTGTAATTTTCGAATATTTCGATGAAAATGGTCTTAAACGATTTGGTTCGACTCACTGATCAAGAATCCGTGGTCAAAATTCATTCTGTCCGGCCGGCCGGCCGGCCGGTCCGGCCGTAGGCACGATAACTCTCGAACGGAATGAGCTAGAGAGTTGAAATTTTCAGAGTAGGTTTGGGGGATGAATATCTCGGCTGAGTTCGTTACTGGGCAAAATCGGACAGAAGGTTTCGGAGTAATAAAAAAAATATTTTTTTTTTTACAAAACAAATTCCAAATTAAATTTTTTTCAATAAGCAGTTTTATCATAAGAATCCATTCATATCATTTTTAACTCTAACAAGCTAATACTTTCGGAGATATGTTTTTTCAAAATTTCAATGTAAATCGTATTTCACAGATTGATATAATTATTCTATGTATATTCTTTGTATGAATTGTCATAAAGACAACTTGACAGAAGGGAATATTGTAACTTCAAGAATATTGGGGTTGAAATACTCGTATTTTAGCGATGCAACGGGGACCTCACCCGAAAATGTTTGAAAATATTACGTAAATATTGAAAGGATAATTCTGTAGTTCGAGAGAGGAGAAAATTTGATGAACGTAGATCAGGAAATTTTTGATCGATTACAAGGTAATTTATTATTACTTATCTAATAAACTATTATTTGAATTGAATTTCCTTTATGATGCAGTGATATCATATGAATACATTGATATAATTCCCAACTCTGAGAAACCAATACCAGATATAATTTGTCTGTTTGAACTAGAGCGCCAGAAAGCTCCTGTCCACAGGGCTTGAACCCATTTTTTTTATAATTGTCTTTCTCGTAGAAAAAGTATAGTATGCAACAAGCACAAAATAGCAATTTTGTACTCGTGCAAAATGTGCATCATTTTGTGCTTGTTACATAATATACTATTTTATTTGAGTTATTGATGTGAATTTGCATCAAGTAAAATCAGGTATGCATTCAAATACATAAGAAATTTTTAATGTTTAGGCCTCGACAACGACTTTATAATTGTTACTTGAGGATGTATGAAATTGCATTTTGCATACGTCCTAGTACTTGCAATATATTGTTGAAGTAGGTATGTTTTTTGATGCCACATAACATTCACAATAGTTCGATAGTAAGTTAGAAACTTCTGCCTGTTCATCTACTCATTATTATGGCGGATATCTATTATACTCGTCCTTCATGAAGAAGTTTTAAACTCATCTCGAATTTCTTATAGAGTCCTCATCATGACGAAACTTTATGTAATTGGATATTTCATATTTCAACTTTCGTTCGAATAACGGTGATATTCCTTTCAGGAAGAGCTCTGAAAGTTTTAAATGAAGCTTTCTACAAAAGCTTCCTCATCCAAGAATAAAGGAATACCCAGTTGATCAGGAATAAAATTGTTTTATACTTTATTCACAATTTCATGGAATGAAACGGATGTGGAAAATTACACATTCAACAAAACAGATATAATATAACGGAATTATTTCCAATATACACATCAATATCTATAAAATTAATCTTTTTTTTCACAGATAGTTTCATATTACAGTTGAATCTGTTTGGAACCAGGGTCGATAATTTTCGAAAAAAAATATAATAGTAGTATGAAACCCATTGGAAAAGGAAGGGAATATAACAAAAATGAAAGAAAAAATAATTTACTGGCGACCTGAGGTCGGGAAGTGGAAGGGGGTGAATTTTTAAGGGTAAAACCCGGTTTATCTCGATTTCCGGCAAAACTACAAGTCCTATGGAAAAAAGAAGGCAAAGTTGTAGGTAACAAACAGATCTACCACTTTTGTATTTCCGCTTTTTTCACATAACATGAAAGCATATTTGAAAAATTGATTCTTGGTTTTTGGCGCTCTTGTTTATTTTCATCTATCATCCTTTTTTTTTCACGAAATTAGGAGAAAACTTAACTTTTTATGTTAAATTTTTATGTCCCAAACACATTGTAATTTTTTTCATTTAAAATATTTATTTTTTCACCTTCTTTTGACTTAATATTCAAAAAGCAGCATAATCGAAAATTCTCACTTAAAAAGTCGGTGGGCTTTTTTGTTCGTTTCTGATGGTATAAAAAAAATATACATTGCTATGGTAAATTTTCTCGGAAAATGCTAAGTTAATAATGTTAATATTTAATAAGACATCTACAATATTTTGCGAAAGTTGTAGAATCTTGTGTAAATTATATGCGTAGATGCCTATTCATTGCTATTTTTGGTCCTTACTACCTGTTATTTCGTAGCATTTTCTAAGAAAATTCACGACAGTAATGCATATTTTTTTTACACCATCAGAAAGTAGAGATTTCAACGAACAAAATGCCCACCGACTTTTTTTGAAAAAGCAGATATTATGACGTGAGTATTTTCGATCGAAAATTGCTGCTTTTTCGATATTAAGTCAAAATAAGTTGAAACGAAATAAATATCTTGAATCAACAAAATTACAGTGTATTTGGGACATAAAAAGGTAAGTTTTCACCAAATTTCGTGAAAAAATAAATTTTTTGTGAAAGTAAAAATAAAAAACCAAATATTTGGTTATTTAAATTTTTCACATAAATATCGAGGTTATGTGAAAAAAGTGTAGATACAAAAGTTGTAGATCTTTTTATTGCCTACAACTTTCTTCCATAGGACTTGTAGTTTTCCCGGAAATCGAGATAAACCGTTTTTTACCCTTAAAAACTCAGCTCCTTCCACTTCTCGACCTCAGATCACCCGTAAATTATTTTTCCTTTAATTTTTGTTATATCCTATTTGGCGCTCTTGTTCCTCGGAACAGAGTGCTTATCAATTTGCCCAAATGTCTGTAATTTTCGAATTTTTCGATGAAATGGTCAACGATTTGGTTCGACTCACTGATCAAGAATCCGTGGTCGAAATTCATTCTGTCCGACCGGCCTTAGGCACGATAACTCTCGAACGGAATGAGTTAGACAGAGTAGGTTTGGGAGATAAATATCTCGGCTAAGTTCGTTATTGGGCAAAATCGGAGTAACAAAAAAAAATATTTTTTTTCGCATCAAAAATTCCAAATTAAATTTTTTTCAATAAGCAGTTTTACCATAAGAATCCATTGATATCATTTTTAACTCTAACAAGCTGATACTTTCGGGGATATGATATTTCAAAATTTCAATAATAATTCGTATTTCTATGTTTTCACAGAATGATATAATTATTCTATCTATGGATAATTATAATGTCAACTTATTTTCCTGAGACATGACACTGTCTAATTCATTTCAGCAATCGAAGAATTATGAGAATAAAGTGTATTCCGAAATGTGAGCGAAGTGAGAAAAATCTCAGTTGTTTGTTCCGAAATTAGTTTTTCTCAGAAAAGTCTTACATTTCGGAACGGAACATGAAGCAAGAGATCTGAAAGAAGTGAGACTGCTTTTCATCATGCTCAGTTCTCTCACTTAATGATGGGACTGACGGAAGGGAATATTATAACTTCAAAAATATTATGTTGGTGTTGAAATACTGGTATTTTGGCGATGCAACGGGGACCTCACCCAAAAAAGTTTGAAAATATTACGTAAATATTGAAAGCATAATTCTGTAGTTCGAGGGAGGAGAAAATTTGGCGAACGTAGATCAGGAAATTTTTGATCGGTTACAAGGTAATTTTTCATTATTACTTTTTTAAATGTAATTTCTTTCATGATGCAATTCTATCATAGGAATCCATTGATATAATTCCCAACTCTGAGAAACCAATACTTTCGGAGATATAATTTGTCTGTTTGAACTAGAGCGCCAGAAACCTTCTGTCCACAGGGCTTGTTATTTTCTAATGGGTTTCATCCTACTATTATTTTTCTTCACTTTTTACCATTTTCAAAGGCAGCACAGGTCTATTCAGGTACATCTTCAGTATATGTAGATGGGCAAGAATATTGTCAATCGAGTTTCAACCGTTATCACTTTGATTTAATAACATAAGCTTTCTGAACTGAGTCTCATCTGAAAGCTCCAATTTCGAGCAGAGTTCAAATCTAATTTCTATTATAATAGATCCAATAATTAAACCTGAACACGATTCGACCTAGCCAGTACGACTCAAGTCACGCAAATGAGTTTTTTGTTGGAATAAATAGTTTTGCTCAAGTGAACTATGTGCTTAAGGCATGATAATTTCAGTCTAGACATATCCAGAACTTTTCATCTCCTGCAGAAGCTGTATCGCCTATGAACAAGCCTATCCCTACTTGTTTTGGTTTATCCATGCAGAAGTCGGCAAAGTCAAATTTTAGTGGAAGCATGTAAGGATGAAATATTTGTGTTTGGGAGGGCAAACAATGCTCACACTGACCTATACTGGTCTTAATCAATCAAACGATGATGGCTGTAAGATATCCCGATATGGTTGTAGAGTCAATATTTTTAATATTTGCTGGAGCAGTTGAAGAGCGATTCGTTTTTATTGACGCCAATACCACTCGGATAAATTATCCTGGAATTACTGCAATACTGGCCATCATATTCACCTAGTATGATTTGTATTGATTACGTCTAGGCCGTAATGTTTAGTCAATTTAACCGACCCAAGTAGGGCTTCACACCAGAGCGAGATTTTTCTCGTCTCGTCTCGTCTCGCTTTTACGAGACGAGAACGTTTTGACCGTTTTGAAAAATATGACAGGCGATACCGAGACCACATACAGCCCAACACGAGAGTCTCGGTTTTGGTCTCGTTCAATTTTTTTTATGAAATCTTCATTCAAAAAATTAGGAAACGTCTATATAGAGAACAATATATTTTACAAAATATCAACTCTTGTGACTATATCTGTGTAATATTTCTGTTCTTATAGTAACCTATCTCTTATCATAAATATTTATCCTTGCAGATTTTTATATTTTAGGTTTGAATGTATTTTTTTCAAGATTGATTTTTTACTCTCGGTTGAGTATATATGTCTATGAACTACTCAGTAATAAACGTGTTTACTATTGAAAGCGTTTTGTCCATATTATACATCAATCGTTCTAGAAATACACGATTTTTTTAAAAGATTATTAATTATTATGTTTATGACCTTGGGATAACTGAGATGATTTTCCAAGGAAAAATAGAATTCACAACCATAAAAACTAATGCGATTATGAATTCAATACTTAACGGACAACTTTTATTGCCCCTAAATCCCAATGCTTTTAAAATTTCGTCTCTATTTGAACATCTGGAGAAATTTATGGTTTTTTCTTGTGCTTCTTGTAGGGCCGGTTTCGGAGGAATATAACATGTGGTTTATCAGGTTTATCTTGCATTTGTCCAATTCAATAGAATTAAGTAGATAAACTGAAGATACACTCCATTCAAATACGTCAGAAACTGTAGTGAGGATGTGAACAATTTTTGTAAACATCTGTGGAAGTGCATATAATAAAACTGGTAAAGAAATGAAGATATTCAATGTTTCGAAAAGTGTATGAGGGATACGCCAAGAACAGCCTCAATGATCTACCCACTGGGAAGGTATTCATTGAAAACAATAACAATTTTTCCAATTCTATTAAAAAATGTATCGACATCGATAGCCTCTTTAACATCAACAAAACCTTCGAAATATTGGAAAGCTGAGTTTGTAAAATATTTGCTGTTAGAAAGAGCAAATAGGATTCAGAATATTTTACAGTGGTGGAAAGTGATGAAGAAGTTCTTCCTAACATTTTCCAAAATGGCCGGTGATTTATTAATGGCTACCTCCGTACCTCTTGAAAGATTATTTTCTACAGCAGCTATGATCATGGCAAAAACACGTACATAATTGAAATATGATGTGATGCGAGCGTGATTATGGTTGAATTCTTGGTCATCGACTAATTTGAAAGATGAAATTAACAGTGTTTAAAATTAAAAATAATATGTACATGTACGAATATTTTTGTATAAAAGCGTAATAAATATAGCTTTACAAAATTCGTTATATTCGTTATTCACAATTAAGCGAGACGAGACGAGACAACTGATAATGAGACGATAACGAGACGAGATTTTTTATGGTCTCGCCTACTCTCGTCTCGTGTGAAGCCCTAGCCCCAAGAATCCCCCACAAACGTAAAAGGCGATGAATTTGGGGGCCATACCTGAGTAATTCATCGATAACTTGCTTTTTGGCGCGGTTATTCCCCTGAACAGAGCGCCTATATCGATTCGGCCAAATGTTGCTAGATTATTCAATTATTCGCCGAAAATAGTCTCAAATGTTTAGTTTTGACTCATTGATGAAGAATCCGAGGGCAAACTTAATTCTGTCCGGCCACGCGGCCGTCCGTAGGCACGATTATCAAGTTCGTTAATGGGCCAATTTCACCAAGTGGTTTCGGAGTTATGGACATCTGAAATGATAATTTCCCATTCACTTAAAAAACAGTGATCTGATCGAATTGAATCTAGGTGAGGATCGTATGACTAGCAAATTTTTTTAAAATCATTTCAAAGAATTCTGTATCCCAGAAACATTCGTCCAGATATCGTTGAAATAAAGCGAGAGCCTCCAGAACCTAATTTTACAGCCAAGTTCTACTTCTTATCTCGATCGGATCTATATTGTTGGATATATTGGCAAAACATCGAAATTTTATATCGATTCCAGTTTACCCACTGTCCACTGTTTTACAGTCAAACAGCAAAATTCTCAATAGTGATTAATTTTTGACGCGAATACCGAGGATATCCGAGGTCGAATTTCATTTTGCAATTCGAAATGAGTGAATTAGAAATGTTACCTCTATGGTCATACGATTTTTATAAGAGAAGATCAATTCGCTTATAAGTAAATTTCAGATCGATATTTAATACCGGGCCGAAACGAGTTAAATTTGATACTTGTGGGCTTACTTCAATGAGTTGTACCTATATATATTTAGGTTTCATTTAAAGTTGAACGATCTTTATCCAGATATATAATAGGGTACACCTACCCAAGATTCAAGGTTTCGCTAAAATCAGAAATATTTTGTATGATATAAAACAACAAACAACAAAAATGCGTGACTAACTTATGATCTTTACGAATTTTCCATATGATTAGAATTTTTTACTAATTCAATACGAAATAGTTCATTCCGAAAGTTCCAAAATGCCAGTTTCAAAGGAGGATGGAAAATAGTTATTTAGATGCATTTATATCGATCTTAAGTCCACAGTGAACTCAAATAGAATATCGATATTCATAGTCCATTATTTCATAAAAAAAAATTAAATATGGTATATTCGACGTTTTTTGATGCACTGAAATATATATTTTCGGAAGAGAGATCCTGAAGTACATTTTATTGTTCTCTACTTAATGAAAGTTTCATTTTTTTTAATTTATTTAAAATCTTTATTTATATTTGAGGTATTCTAATAAATTCGAAGGAATATTTTAAGAATTCGAAATACGATAACCGATTAGTTGAATTCTTAGAACATAGTTCTATGTTCGAAGGTTGAATTAAATAATATCCTGCACCACCTTTCATAGAAGATTCAAGATCTCAATGATTTCATAGAATTTTCTAGTTGTTTTTTGACTTGTATCACAGGTCAGATATCGCTGAAACATTGCAAGAGCCTTCAGAAACCTTATAATATAATATAAATAATTATCTATATTCTTAGAAATATGAATTTTCTTTCCCGCAAGTCGCGTAGTTTGGGCTAAGGCTAGTTCATTATCTGGAAATATTAACCATTTGGAATCCTGAACATATGATGCTAAATGGCGAATGCGCTGGTTTACTTGGTAACGTAGTTGTTTTATACCTCTAAAATCTAGTGTTTTACGTTTACCAACAAATCTATTTTGCGATTCTAATATGATATTTGATATCGGAACGGGTAAAAGGGTTCGGTTTCCATCTCCATCTACTAACTATATCCAACCGTAACAAAGACTTCATTGAGAGAAATTGGAAGTATACCGGTTCGAAATTTTATTTTCACAATAATTCCGAAAATACGAAGCCGATCGACCTCAAATTCGGTACTTGATTGTAAAATTGCGGCCAGAAGAATTTCAGCATAAGCTGAGGCAGTTTCTGAAATATAAAATTTTCTCGTATCTTTATTATTATTTTATAAATTCTGCAAAATTGCATTCTTTAACTAGTTACCAAGTTTGAATTCGAAAAGATTCATCAAGTTAAACTTGAATTTCTCAAATATTTTAATTTTTAGTATTAGATTTTTTATTCCCAACAACTTGATTCGATCTATAGCTATTCAGATACTATGATTAGCGGGTAAATTAGCCAAGGACATTCGTATTTTCAGGGAAACTCTCGTCGTACAGAACGACGAAAATACATTTCTGTGAATTAGGTGAATCATGCTGTAAGTATTGTAAATTCATTGAAAGTTTGCAGTTGCACCGACTAGGAACTTCTTGACACCCAGAATGTCTAGAATTGAAAATGTTTCCCAGGAAAAGATGAAGAATTATTTTGAATACTCCGTTGGGTTAACAGAGAATCCTAAAGAGTTACGAAGAAGACATTTTCCGACAACTTTTCAGGCCTGTAAGAGTACCAAAAATGAAAGTATGTTTTCGCGCATTTTATTTAGGAAATTTGTTGTTGAATTGTTCATTTGGAGTTCTATTTCCTGTTTGAACAAATCTATATGAAATGTAATAAGTACTGTGTATATTTCAAACCAAGGACTAACAAGACTTAATTTATATTGAAGTGCTTTTTAGGTCAAAATTTTCACGTAGGTATTCTCCAAAAATTATGATTGAGGTGTCATTCGATTCGGAATGGCATGTAGATAGTTTTTGAGGAAATGCTGAGGCCGCTCGCAAAAATAGCAATAGTAATAAACAATTAAGTAAAAAAAATGGGTTCAAGCCCTGTGGACAGGAGCTTTCTGGCGCTCTAGTTCAAACAGACAAATTATATCTGGTATTGGTTTCTCAGAGTTGGGAATTATATCAATGTATTCATATGATATCACTGCATCATAAAGGAAATTCAATTCAAATAATAGTTTATTAGATAAGTAATTATAAATTACCTTGTAATCGATAAAAAATTTCCTGATCTACGTTCACCAAACTACAGAATTATGCTTTCAATATTTACGTAATATTTTCAAAAATTTTCGGGTGAGGTCCCCGTTGCATCGCTAAAATACGAGTATTTCAACCCCAATATTTTTGAAGTTACAATATTCCCTTCTGTCAAGTTGACATTATGGGAATTCATACATAGAATAATAATTATATCAATCTGTGAAATACGATTTACATTGAAATTTTAAAAAATCATATCTCCGAAAGTATTAGCTTGTTAGAGTTGATAATGATATGAATGGATTCTTATGATAAAACTGCTTATTAAAAAAAATTTGATTTGGAATTTGTTTCGTAAAAAAAAATTTTTTTTTTTGTTACTCCGAAACCATCTGTCCGATTTTGCCCAATAACGAACTTAGCCGAGATATTAATCCCCCAAACCTACTCTGAAAATTTCAACTCTCTAGCTCATTCCGTTCGAGAGTTATCGTGCTTACGGACGGCCGGCCGGCCGGCCGGACAGAATGAATTCCGACCACGGATTCTTGATCAGTGAGTCGAACCAAATCGTTTAAGACCATTTTCATCCAAATATTCTAAAATTACAGACATTTGGGCAAATTGATAAGCACTCAGTTCCGAGGAACTAGAGCGCCAAAAAAGAAGGAGATTTAGGTTTTCGCCTATATCTCCAAAACTATTTGAGATAATTCAAATTTGAAAAAAGATTCAAATAGAGGAGGAAATTTCCAAAAAAAAATCTCAAGTGTCGAAATTATAGGACCAATATTTATAATTTGCCGAGAGGGTTGAATATACGCCCGAAAACGGGTACTCCGGCTCCTCGCACCCTTCGTACCTTCGATAAATAAATGTTATTTAAACTTATTAAATATGAAAATAAAAAATTGAGCAATATTCCGTGGTCCAAAAATGTTTATCGCGACTTTTCAATTAGTTATCCATTAGTTAATTAATAATTTTCCTTTCTTGAAGCAATTTTTCAAAGGCCTTGGAAAAGATTCCCCTTGAAAAATTTTAAAAATTATTAATTTTCGTTTTGTTAGTAACAATTTACTTGAATGAAAAATTATAAAGCTTCAATTATGTTTTCATAAGAAAATTTTAAATTATTTCATAAACAACGCATTGGTTTATAACAATTTGTTAAACAGTAGGAGATAATAATTATTAAAAATCATTTTTAGGTAGTTTCTGATCACAAAAAAACGGATCAATAGTAATATTATAAATTGGAGCTTTATAATTATTCATAACAAAAGTAAAATTAACAATTTTTGAAATTTTCCAATAGGAGTATATTCCAAGACCTTTGAAGAACAGCTCCACGAAAGGAAAAAATTCTCAGATCAATAGTTTAACAATTATCGTACTTGCAATGTTAATGTTCGTGCTACAAAAAATTGTTAATTAACTAAAGGATAACTAATTGAAGAATCGCGATAAACATTTTCGGACCACGGATTATTGTTCATATTGATCTATCCTGCAGGGGCCTCGATTTTTTCAATTTTTTCATTTTTATATTTAATAAGTTTAAATAATAAATATTCATCAAAGGTACGAAGGGGGCGAGGCTTGCGCAAGCCGGAGTACCCGTTTTCGGGTCTATATTCAACCCTCTAGGAAAATTATAAATATTGGTCCTACAATTCCGGCAGTTGAGACTCCTCTATTTGAATCTTTTTTCAAATTTGAATTACCTCAAATAGTTTTTGAGATATAAATGAACACCTAAACTTCCTTCTTTTTTTTTCACTTAATTTTTTATATCTATTGCAATTTTTGCGAGCAGCCTTAGCATTTTTTCAAAAACTATCTACATGCCATTCCGAATCGAATGACACCTCAATCATAATTTTCGGAGAATTCGCAAAAATTTTGACCTAAAAAGCACTTATTGACTAGGCTAATACTGCAGAAAATTGCATTGAATTTTAGATATTTTTATTTAATGATTTATCCATTCTGATTGTGAGAAAATGTTGTTGAAATATCAAGTGCCATCCGTTTTCATAATTAAAACAACGAATTATTTCCCCCGTATCTTCCACATTAAGATATCCATCATAGTTTTTTAACTAATGAGTTGAGTAAACCAGTCTCAAATTCCAACTCGTCAACGTCAATTATACTCGCACATCTGGCACTTGGAATTGGATGCTATTTAAAAACTCCTCTCTAGTCAATTTGTGCGTTCGTTACTACCTGGTGCTGAAGATACTTGTAACACTAGGACAAGGCGACAAAAACTCGAACGAACATGTGTCTGTTGATTTGAGAAACATGCGGAAATAGTTGCTTGTGAATCATACTCGGTAAATCGACTTCAGTTCAGTTTTAAAATTCTTAGAAAAGATGGGTTAGAATCCCTCAGAGGTTTACCTGATTTCTGAATTCTATAGATAAACATCAAAACAAGCTGGTACTATATTCAGCCGCATTTTCGATGGTTTTTATTTCAGAAATATCAGAAATTATAATCCTACAGTTATGAGATTATTTATTTTAAAATGGATAATAAATACCTATTCTTTTGATGAGATGAAGTGAAAACGTTCATATTAGGTTATGTCTCGGCTTATGTAAGGTCAGGGATAGGCTGCCAGTTCTTTCGATGTAATGTTGCTGATCTTCTTTTCCATACGCAAATATTAATTAAATTATCAAAACCCTTAAAGACCTTGCAATAGATCCATAAATGAGTAACAAAATATCTATCTCTCAGCCAGTATCTCCAACTGTTTTCCCTTACAGTAATTTCAGAAACCACTAACATCAAAGCAAAACTCCCCAACAATGAACCAATTTTACGAGTTAAATCATTGCTAAAGTGAGGTGCTAAGTTGGCTTTTGGAGTGCCGACGATCTTCGGTTATCTCGCTGAATATACTGAAAAGTAATGTAAGAAGCCAACTAGGAAATAAAAACCTAGACGCTTGCTTGAAACTTAAAACTACAATAACTATAGTTATTGGATTAATTATTTTGTTATTCTAACTAAAATACTTCTAACTGAAATACATTCTGTTTCTGCTAACAACAATTGTATGTTTTTGGCGCCCTTGTTCCTCCGAACAGAGTGCTTACCAATTTGCCAAAAGGTCTGTATTTTTCGAATTTTTGGGTAAAAATGGTCTTAAACGATTTGATTCGACTCACTGATCAAGAATCCGTGGTCAAAATCGATTCTGGACAGGATAATTCTCAAAGGGAATGAGACGGTTAAATTCGTTATTGGACAAAATCGTACGGATGGTTTCGGAGTAACGAAAAAAAAATATTTTTTTACATTACAAATTTTAATTTCAATTTTTTCCAAGATACAGTTTCATCATAAGAATCCATTGATATAATTTTCAACTCTAACAAATAAATACTTTCGGAGATATGATTCTTCAAAATTTCAATATTAAATCGTAAAATCGTAAATTTCACAGAATGCTGTAATTGAAAATAACGTAAATAACATATATGTCAGCTCATCTACAGATAAGAGACATGTCAAACAAAGTATGATTGAATACAGAATGTACAATGAAATAACCTCAGCTATCGTATATATAGCTCTTGGATAATCGATATGATGATAGAAATATATACTTTGGTAGGTTAATCAAACTGGGTTCAGAATATCTCCGGTAAAAACAAAACTGGAATATTGGCTAAGTAACAATTGATATAATATAATTATTTTCATAGTAGATTGGAGGAATAAATATCTCGGCTAATTTCGTTATTGGGTAGAATCGGTCTGGTGGTTTCGGATTAATCATTTTTGGTACTCTTGTTGAATTTAATTTCTATTATGATTTTTGAATCTAATTTCTTTTATGATGCAGTTCTATCATAGGGATCCCAACTCTGAGAAACCAATCGGAGATATGATTTGTCAAAGTTTGAACAAGAGCGCCAAAGCTCCTGTCCACTTTGCTTTCCCACATCTTTTATTTTAGTATCTATATTTATTTATGTCTGAACATTCTAAAAGCGTGTTTTATTTTTGACTATGTAATAATCATCATTATCATTATCATTTCAGATATTCTATCGTTTTTCGAAGGTCTTGCCTATTTATTACAATCTGGAGTTAATATGCAAACCTCATTGGAAATAATTGAGATTGTACCCATAAAGACGATAATTCAATGTTAAAAGTTGACATGTGGTCAAATAGTTCACACAGGAAAAACAGGCAGAACTTTCCAAAGAAGGCTTGAACATTCGAAATTTTTTCTCAGAGGCAGAAATAATTCAAATTATTCACCTCCATAAAGTTAGCAGAGCCACTTGCGAAAATTTCAATGAAACCTATTGCATTAATGGTCGAATATTTGTCGAGAATTTGTCGTGAAAGAAAAAAATTTGTCGCGCGCTTAGTTATTTTTTATATGGAGTGGCTCAGCTAACTTTGGTCGTTCGACAATTATTAAGCTCATTTCTGGTTGAAAAAAAAATACAATGAACCAAGTTACGTGATTTGTGTGTGGCCCCTTTAACCTAATATTAATTTAGCCCATATAAAGAAAACGAAGCACACGACAAACTTTTTTCTTTCACGACAAATTCTCGACAATTATTCTACAATTAATGCAATGGGTTTCATTGAAATTCTTGCAAGTGGCTCTGCTAACTTAATATTAAGTTAGCAGAGCCACCCCATATAAAAAAAACCAAGAGCACGACAAACTTTTTCTTTCACGACAAATTCTCGACAATTATTCTACAATTAATGCAATGGGTTTCATTGAAATTCTTGCAAGTGGCTCTGCTAACTTAATATTAAGTTAGCAGAGCCACCCCATATAAAAAAAACCAAGCGCACGACAAACTTTTTTCTGTCACGACGAATATGTTTTGGTCTAACTTAATATTAAGTTAGCAGAGCCACCCCATATAAAAAAACTAAGCGCGCGACAAATTTTTTTCTTTCACGACAAATTCTCGACAAATATTCGACAATTAATGCATTAGGTTTCATTGACATTTTCGCAAGTGGCTCTGCTAACTTTATGGAGGTAAATTATTCAAACTTCTTTCAATGTTTATGACGCCCTTACTTTTCTACAATCTTTGAAAATGTATAGATATCATAAATTTAAACTAGCTTGCCAAAAATGTGTCAATTTTGATGTTCGATAGGAAAACAAACGCGCCAAAAAAACAGGTCCACTGTATTGCCTATAATGCCTATATTTTCCCAATATCTCCAACAATATAGATCCGATCAAGTTCAAATCCTGAACTTCGCTGTAGAATAAGGTTGGAAGGCTCTCAGATTCCAGCGATGTTAGGCAACATTGTTCTATAATTTGTTTTTCTAACGCAGAAGCAAATCGCAAAATAATATTTTATTTTATAGATATTTTTCAGAGTTTGGGAGAGAAAACCGAGAAATTATCCAATTAACTATTAAAATCATACGTATATTATATTGAAATTCTATAAAGTGAATATTCGATCCTAGAGTTCTCGTTCGCAAGTTTCGTCTAGATATAATTAGGTATATTCAGGGAACATTTAAAGCACGCAATTCATGTAGGGATATCCCAAATACAACGAGAACCTTCGGCAAGATAGTAATTAGTTTTATCATCACAGTTCTAACCCTGCAGAGTATATCCAAATCGGGATGTTATCTTGGGTAATAAGTGAATTGAATACACCAGAGAAGTGACCCTCCCAATCCACAAAGAAAACGGAGTATTTGAATCTGAAATTAGGGTGGCCTTTGTCCTTATTCCCCTGAATCTACCTACCAAATTACAGTATAGATTAGAAATGTAGATACAGTGAGAATATCTTAGCAATTTCAGTTCATTATTCAAAATAATATAGTACTGGGTATACTGGATGTGTTTCTAAATTGATGCAAAAACTTTTGAGAAGTGGTATTGTAGAAAAAATTAATGGGAGTCTTTCAAATAATTTTTTGTTTCTAGCTTCTTTTCCTTCAAGTTACTGCGTTTTGAAATTGGGGGGAAAATTTTGATTTTTATTGTATTTCAAAAATTAAAATATTTCTCATTAAGACTTTAATTGACAACAACTAACATGATATTATATATAATATATATATACAGCAGCTTATTTTTTCATCAAATTATATAGTCTCTGAATTAATGTGAAAAAGTCTGACTAATATTTTATATTTTTGTAATCGAACGAATTAGGAGAAAAACTTGTGATACAAAAAAGTTGCCTATTGAGTGTTTTTTTTTCAAATTAATTTTTTGTTTTGCAAAATGTTGAAGTATCAAATAGTCCGATGCAAAATATTGCAACGGTTGATTTTCTCACCCCTTGGTAATTACATTAAATTTACTTGGCAATTACATTACATTTCAGAATTAGAATAACTGTCAAAAAGTGACAATGAATTATCGTTAGCCGTCTGCTAAATGTTATTCTTCTGCTGTTTCATAGAGGAGATTTTAAATAAAAACAAGCCCTGTGGACAGGAGCTTTCTGGCGCTCTAGTTCAAACAGACAAATTATATCTCCCAAAGTTTTGGTTTCTCAGAGTTGGGAATTATATCAATGTATTCATATGATAGAACTGCATCCTAAAGGAAATTCAATTCAAATAATAGTTTATTTATCAAGATTAAATGAGCATTCATGAGAATGAGAAAAGCACCATGGAAGAAATCAAATTAAATCTGGCCAATTTTGCCCAATAACGAACTTAACCGAGATATTCATCTCCCTAAACTACTCTGAAAATTTCAACTACCTACCTCATTCCGTTCGAGAGTTATATCTATGTCTATGGATGAAAAGCAGTCTCAATACTCTCAGATCTCTTACTTCATGTTCAGTTCCGAAAAGTAAGAATTTTCTGAGAAAAACTAATTTCGGAGCAAACAACTGAGATTATTCTCACTTCGCTCACAATTCTTCGATTGATTAGATAATGTCTCAGGAACATCATTTGACATTATGACAATTCATATTCATACATAGAATAATATAATTCTGTGACAACGTTGAAATACGATTTATTATTGAAATTTTGAAAAATCATATCTCCGAAAGTATTAGCTTGTTAGAGTTAAAAATGATATGAATGGATTCTTATGATAAAACTTCTTATTAAAAAAAATTTAATTTGGAATTTGTTTCGTAAAAAAAAAAATTTTTTTTTGTTACTCCGAAACCATCTGTCCGATTTTGCCCAATAACGAACTTAGCCGAGATATTTATCCCCCAAACCTACTCTGAAAATTTCAACTCTCTAGCTCATTCCGTTCGAGAGTAATCGTGCCTACGGCCGGCCGGCCGGCCGGACCGGCCGGACCGGCCGGACAGAATGAATTTCGACCACGGATTCTTGATCAGTGAGTCGAACCAAATCGTTTAAGACCATTTTCATCGAAATATTCGAAAATTACAGACATTTGGGCAAATTGATAAGCACTCAGTTCCGAGGAACTAGAGCTTTCCTCCAATTTCAACACCAGTAACTTGGAGGGGCAGCAAAAAAAATATATGAAAGACACTCAATAATTTTTGCTGAAGAAGCGATATACTAGACGACGCTTCTCTTCATCATTTTCATTGGAAATTAATAAACTATAACACGTAAAATTTTACGCGGATTAATATTCATAATTCTTATTAATTTCTACGCGGTCGTACCATTATCATGTCGCCCAAATGACCGTAGTTTTCGAATTTTGAGCCGAGATTGGTATCAAACGATCCCATTCGACTTGCTGAATAAGACCCCATAGTCAAACATGATTTATTGATTTGAAAATTTATTTTTTCAATACTTCCAAAATTATACATCCGATCGAGTTGCAAATTGGTAGTCAGGTGAAGAGTAACCATTTAATGGTGCATGCAGAATTTCATGTGAATTGTAGCTTCATAAGAGATTTTTTCTAAAGAAAACTCCAATTTTTGGAAGCTTGTCTTCAGAATTCGCTGAGATTTTATATGTATGGATAAGCGTTACTGTAGTAATGCTTCATCTTTGAAGATGGAATCTTTGTTTCCGAAACATATGTCAGACGACAAAAACTGTAGTGGACAAGAGTGTAGTTACTTTTGTAGTATTCATAATAAGTCCACAGTGAACTCAAACTGGAATATAACGACTAAGATGAGTTATCTGAATCTGAAATACCAGTGTTATAGAGAGTGTTATAGCTAGTCTGGGTGAAAAGAAATGGAAGATTTCCTGATTTTACATTTTAACTAAAATTGACATTTTACGGTCATTATAACAAATATCTATAATTGAAGTAAGATATATACATTTCATTTTTATAAGTTTTAGATAGTTTTATGTTGGTAACCGTCTAAGCATCATTCTACACCCTCTCTATGCGGTCGGTCATTGTCGCTTCGAAGCACCAAATTCGTATACCACTGTCAACGTGTTTTAAATTTTGTATTTTTATTATCCTCAGATTGAGAATATGCGTGGAACATCAAGAATAGTTTATTAGCTGTTGAAATATCTTTAAATGAGGATTCATCGGGAAATGTTTCTAGGGCGGTTTTAACAAGGCAAGTATTTTTGAAAGCAAAATTCATGCATCTTTTTGTTGGCCCTAAAGGTCCAGTATGAAGATCTTGGCTATTATGTTTATTGTGAATTATATGTATTTTGCTGAACTATCCCATGAGATATTTAGGTTAAATTTTCCTAGCATAAACTACTCAAGACTAACCTAATGCGAATGTAAATATAGTAAAGTCTTTTTCAATATACAGAGTGAGCAAAAACTATCGCACAATTTCATATCTTCGGTATTTACTATATTGTAGAAAAATGATCGAATAGGTCAATTCTTATTTCAAATTACGCAACTTTTTATGTATAATTGAGGAGTACCTCAACGTACCCTCCACGAGGGAAAGAGGGTAGTAGAGTTTTTTAAATGGCAACCCTAACTTTTTGTGCCAGAAATGGATAGACCTTTTGTTGCGGAGGATGGTGTGGTCATCAACCCTTTTTTTATGATGGGGGAATTGGTTAAACTTATTGAATTCGAATTCTCGCATTTTTATGTATTCTGGGGTAAACGACATACACTTTAGGAGTGATTAATTTTGTTTTTCCTATGGTACTGATTGAATAATGTGAAATGAAATTTACAATTTCATCCCAATAATATGAAATAAAGGGTTGATAAAAAACCCCATCGATGACCAAATCATCCCCAGAAACAAAAGATCTATTTCTGGCACAAAAACATAGGGTTGCCAATAAAAAAAAATAAACTGAACTGCCCTCCACCCCTATCACAAATTTCTCAATTATACATGAAAAGTAACGGAATTTTAAATAAAAATTGGTTCAAGCCCTGTGGACAGGAGCTATTGGGCGCATGTTCATCTTCCTTGTGGCCCGTACTGACCAGTAAAGAAAAAAAGCAGTATCATGTTGAATACCTTAATATTATTCTGGAACACAAATTTTCCATTACAATAATCTTCATCTAGCTTCTATTTAGTATCAATTCCTGTAGAACGTGATCATAATAAGTGTTTTCCATATAATAAAATGTGTTTGAACTTGGTATGTAGGAAATCTGACATCAATTATTGGAATTAATTGATTTGACAAACAGCCGTCAAATGAGGTAAATAGATTTTTGTGACGATTTTCTGTGACCATAGAACGTCAAAACACGCTGGAATGTGAATTTTAAGCAATATCTTCTGGAATTGAGATCGTATCGAACTGAAATTTTGCACACTCGTGTAGAATGCTTGATTTAACGTCGGTACAAATTTTTTTATTAAAAAATTTTCCAACTGCCCGATCCCAACAATACTTAGATAATATTATATCCATAAATTAAGCATTTCATTATTGCATGTCTTGAAATAGGTACCTTTTCAAGTCGATCAACATCGTCCTTCTTTCGACGTCTAAACTATGACTTGATTCTTTATGTTTATGTCTTTGAATTTGTTTTCGGTGGAATTCAAAGAGTTCATAGAATAATCGATGAAAATACTGAGAGAGACCCAGGAAATTTGACACATTTTGTCTTATATCTCCAGAAATTGAAATCGTATAGAGCCAAAATTTTGCACAATGTTGAAAAATACTACAATTGACGTTAGTACAAGTTTTTGTTGCAATCTGATGAATAGTTCACCAAAAAATAATTTTTTTTTCGAAAAAATTAAAAGAAATATTTTTTTAAAAATTACCAACATTTCGATCATAACAGAATTTTGCCAAAAGTTGCGCGTTTATATCCTCGAACTGACTACCAAGTTTCGATTCAACATCTTCTTTAGTTCCTGAAATATCAGGGAAATAACCTCAAAATTTTAAATGTCTATAACTCCTAAACCGTCCGGCCGATTTTGCCCGTTAACGAACTTAACCGTCGCATTTTGATCAGAAACCTACCCTGAAAGTTTGAAGTCGATAGGACCTTCGGTGCTCCTGTTATCGTGCCTACGGCCGGAAGTACGGCCGGCCGGCCGGCCGGACGGCACCCAAAAATCTGACACCGGATTCGTGATCAGGGAGTCCGAATTAGTCTATTAGCCAATTTTCAGCTCGAAATTCGAAAATTACAGACATTTGGACGAAATGATAGGACGATGTTCCCCTAGAACATGCGCCCAAAAATTGACCTGTTCGAGCATTTTTCTACAAAATACTACATACCGAAGATATAAAATGTGAGGAATAGATAAATGAGTCTTCTACTTTTTCTGTAAAAACCACTTCATAATAGTCCTTTTGAGAAGAGTACCCGACACTTGAAGGCACCGAATTTTCTTGGAACAATTTTTAATCTCTTCCACTCCAAACTATCAGAGGATCGCAAATGTTCAAATTATAATCTTCTTTGAACTGTTCGGGCACAGCCTTCAATTCGATAGTTAGCATAATATTACGCCAATTTGCACAAGCACTACTTTATGTGGGTCATATGTCATGTCATATGTCATTTTTGGGCGCATGTTCTAGGGGAACATCGTCCTATCATTTCGTTCAAATGTCTGTAATTTTCGAATTTCGAGCTGAAAATTGGCTAATAGACTAATTCGGACTCCCTGATCACGAATCCGGTGTCAGATTTTTGGGTCAGATTTTTGGGCTGGCCGGCCGGCCGGCCGGCCGTAGGCACGATAACAGGAGCACCGAAGGTCCTATCGACTTCAAACTTTCAGGGTAGGTTTCTGATCAAAATGCGACGGTTAAGTTCGTTAACGGGCAAAATCGGCCGGACGGTTTAGAAATTATAGACATTTCAAATTTTGAGGTTATTTCCCTGATATTTCAGGAACTAAAGAAGATGTTGAATCGAAACTTGGTAGTCAGTTCGAGGATATAAACGCGCAACTTTTGGCAAAATTCTGTTATGATCGAAATGTTGGTAATTTTTAAAAAAATATTTCTTTTAATTTTTTCGAAAAAAAAATTTTTTTTTCGTGAACTATTCATCAGATTGCAACAAAAACTTGTACTAACGTCAAATGTAGTATTTTGCAACATTGTGCAAAATTTTGGCTCTATACGATTTCAATTTCTGGAGATATAAGACAAAATGTGTCAAATTTCCTGGGTCTCTCTCAGTATTTTCATCGATTATTATATAATAATCAATAATATTAAGGTATTCAACATGATACTGCTTTTTTTCTTTACTGGTCAGTACGGGCCACAAGGAAGATGAACATGCGCCCAATAGCTCCTGTCCACAGGGCTTGAACCAATTTTTTTTTAATTTGGATTTGAGATAGAAAATAGAATTTTCGGGTGGTATTTTATTCTGGGCAATCGAACGTTCGATGTTTGGAATCGATTATAGCGACCGAGGTGGTTGCGGCACCAAGTGTAAATACTTTTAAGAACAGATTTGACTAGTGGGCTTCAAGAAATTATTTGGCTTGTTAATGTTAAATTTTATTGATATTTATGTTTATTTTTTTTCTATTTCTTCGGTGATATGAAATATGGTTTGCTTGAGATTAATAGGCTCTACTCGTATTTTACTTAATAATAATAATAATTTATTTCGAAAAAAAATCGTAAATTACCCAAATATCATCTTGTCTGGAGGAACTCGAAAATTATCAGAGGATTTTAGTGTTTAGATGAGTAAAGTTGAAAGAAATCATTTCGATACAATCTGGAAGACAAAATACCGAATGTTTCTTCGGGAAATGATCAAGAAAAGTGACATCTTCGCGTGAATTCGAAAAATCACAGAGTTCCTTTGGCATTTCATCACGTTTTTCTCCTTCATCATTTTCATTCTAGAAATTGAACTAGTTGTGGAGCAAAAATCTATAGATTTTCATCGAAATGTGACGTTTGAATGTTCAATAGGCAATTTGAAATTTTGTATTCTTCACATAGCAGATCTCTCATAACTATAAAATGTACGGTGTTATAAATCAGTGTAATTAATTCATTGCTTTTATAATTTTTTTTCTTAACAATTATTGTGTTAAAATTTATATCAACCGAAATGGATCTCAGTGATGAAATACTAAATAATAAAACATCACAAAATAAGTAGTATTCTAATAAATTCAATAATTCGTATTTATGGAGAATTTTTAATACCTACCTAAATAATAATAATTTGATACACTTTTCTCCTGAAGTACTACAGGTAAATTCCTAAAATTTTAAACATAAATTGACTATTATCCAAGCACAGGCCTTCAAGTATTTATTGGAATTAGATTCTCTAGAAAGGGTACAAAAAGGGGGTGCATATAAAAAAAATCTGGAGAATCAATTATCCCGTTGGCAACAAATTCAAAATGTATGTCAAATTTAAGATATACAGAAAAATTCTAAATCACTCGCGAGTAATAAAAAAGTATGTGTAAAAATCTAAACCGCCAATTTTTCTCCCTGGGGCGACGAATTTTTTGAATCGATTTCATGATTATTTCTTAGATAAATCTCTTAAATCGTGCAACGAATCTGTGTGTGTGTCAACCCCTAAAGTCATTAGATTTTACGTTCGGAAGACAGTAGAATTTAATTGAATAAAATTGGGGAGAAATTCTTGACATTCCCACAATAGTTTGAAAAATCTTAAAATACCAAAAAATGGTAAAATGAATAGAAAATAGAGAAAATATGAAATAAACTTTGTTAAAAATTTTAAGTGGTTTTTAAATCCCGATCGAAAAATAGTTAAAAACTATCCTTCATACACAAATCAAAACCTTTTTCCATTTGTCAAGTCACTATTCCGTCCACACTGCTGCGATAAAAATAATCAGATAAACCAAAACTAACCTTTTCTGTAGATATTTCGTGAGGGGTCCCAAAAGAAAATTTTTCGACGGTGTTGATTTGTGGCACTGTCACGACACGACTAGGGTAAAGCAACGAGCGTAAAGCGGCACCGACGAGACCTGAAAGGAGTAGAGCTGAACACTGAGATCAGCGAGCACCGAAGAGAAGAGAGGTCCTATTGATTACTGCACAGCCGACTACGATGGCAGCAGCAGCTTGACGGGCGGGGGTTCCAAAGAGCAGCGCTTCGCACAACGTTCTATCAGATACAGACCTGGAAAGTGGAGTTTGTTGTACTGTTTCCAGCCGAAGTGAGCCATTCTCGCGATAAAACACAAAAGAGTCTCCTGACATTGTTTACCGGCTACTTGATACGATGTAAACAAATGAGGAACAGCTGCGTTGGCCAGATCTTGTTAACATAATTCTTATTTTCACTTTCTGTGTGTTTTTGGACTTGTCACATGTGTCGGCAAAGGTTCAGTCATATATGCGAAGGTCAATGTAATGGGTCTTTCATTAAACCTCAATTACTAACATCTCATATTTGAAATTCGTGAATAAATTCATGAAGAAGTTCGCGAAGAAATTCATGAATTTCTTCACCGTGTAAAACTAGCTTAACCCTTAACCGGTGACGTGGAGTCACTCAGACACCTTGTGATTTAAATATATCAAGATCTCTTGAAATGTTTAAGCGATAGTTACGCGCAATCTAGTATCTTCCTAGAAATGGGGAAAGTCCATTCTCACTGCTTCATCGTCAATATTCAATCAACCATCTTCGTGTAAACAACCCCTCGGAGTCAGATAGACTCCACATCACCGTTAATGTATTATTTTGCGACGGAAAAGCATACCATAGATAACCATTCAGAAATTGGAATACCTGAAATAATTAGCTTTTATAATATGACAAAGGGAGGTGTAGATGCCCTTGACGAAAAATGTACCATTTATAGCTCATCCAGAAGAACACAGCGTTGTTTTATGAAATACTTGATATCAGGCAACACATACAAAATGTATGGGTGTATGTTGTCCATTCTCCTGTATTGGACACTCTTAATTCGAATTCACCATGGTAAATTCGAATTAAGTGTCCAATACAGGAGAATGGACAACATAATTTGCCATGGTAAATTCGATTAAGGGTGTCCAATGCAGAAGAATGGACAATAGAACATACGCGCAAAAGTTTCTGACTTCACGTCAGTGCTTGAACCTTTTTTTTTTCTTGATTTTTCTTAAATTTTCTAGGGGTACCTACGGTTCTTAAAATTTTTTTTTCGTCATTTTTTTCAAATTTTCTAGGGGTAAGGTTCTTACAAAGTTTGAAACACGTCTTTATGTTGATTTTCTACTACTAGTTACCAAGCTTCAATTTGACCGAACCTTTATTTTTTGAATTATCAAGGAAATAATATTCCAGGTGGGTATAACTCGGAAACCGTTGGACCGATTATGCCCAAAAACGAACTCAACTCTCCCATTCGGATACCCAACCTACCCTGAAAACTGCAAGTCCCTATCTCTTTTCGTTCGAAAGTTATCGAGGCAACGGTCACCCATCTACTGAACTCACACAAGGCTGCTCGAATCTCCAACAATATTTAACCGATCGTGTTTAAACTTGAAACTTGGTAGAAGAGTTAGGATATAAAGGCTCTGGCAAAATTTCAGCAATTTCAAACGAGTAGTTACTGATATATAGAATTTTTTTTTTCAATTTTCAATGATATTTTAAAAATTTTCTACAAATACTATCTTCACGAAATTTTGCAAGCATTTTTGCGTCGGCATTCTACAACTAATAACCATGTTTGAAATCAATCATTGAGTATTTTTCGAGTTAATGTGAGGAACAAAAAATAACCCAATTTCAAATGGCTATAACTCTGAAACCGTTCGGCCGATTATGCTCATAAACAAACTGAAATGTCGCGTTCTGATGCACATCCTAACCTGAAAACTTCAAGCCGCTATCTCTTTCCGTTCTCAAGTTATCGTGACAACAAAAATATTTTTTAATAATTTTTTAATAATTTTCTAGCCATACGATTCGCACAAAATTTCACAAACGTGCTTAGGTTCATATTCTACAATTACTCACTAAGTTTCAATTCGATCGGATTTATATTGGTTGAAAACAAAATTATTACACGGAAATGCCGGTTATGCCCATTAACGAATTTGTCCTTCGTATAGGGATGCGCCACCTACCCTGAAAATTTCAAGTTGCTAGCTCTTTTCGTTCTCAAGTTATCGTGGCAACGGCCGGACGGCCGGCCGGACAGAATCAAATTTGACCTCGAATTCTTCATTGGGGAGTCGAACTGAATCGTTTGAGACCATTTTCGTCAAAAAATTCGAAAGTTACAGACATTTGGGCAAAATGATAACGCGATGTTCCCAGGACATACGCGAAAAAATAGGGTTCTAATTTGAAAAACAGAAGTTATGGCCAATTTTTGATCACAATTCTCGACACAAAATTTGAACCATTTGATAAAATTTCTAAAATTCAAACGATGCATAATCTTTCCACATTCTTTCTCTTCGATGTTGTAAAAACGGTTTATGTTCGGGATGTTTAAAATAAAAATTCGAACATAATACTGACTAAACATATTTGACTTTTTTACGGTTTTTCTTTTGGATGTTTTGAAAACTATTAGAATGAATTAAATGTTTTTAACAGAAATGTATTCAGCATTGTATACTTGATTATACCAGGAATGCAAAACTTGAAAAAAAGTGCTTGGGCTTCGAAAATATTTTAGCTCTGTAGAGAATTTCAAGCAATATCATAATCCCAATTTTCAGATTTCAAATATGTAGAGTCCTTCAGAAAAGTCTAATAGGCACTCGAACTTGGGACACCCTGTACAGAAAAATATTTCTCTTTTTAAAGTGGCCCTTCTACGCCTTCGTAGAATGCGGTAATCGAAAATTAACGTCCGTATTAATATCTATGAATTTCATGATCAGCGTTCATACATGTCATCTCATCTTCCGGTATGAGACATGTCATATTTATTTCTGGTTCTATTCAAAATTCGTTACTCATGATATAAAATGCTTTCTGTTCTAGAAAACAAAGTATGATTGAATGCAACATACCAATGAAATAACCTCAGCTATCGTATGAATATGAGGATTATAGGATATTATATTTTTTGGGTGATAACATAATGCCCTTGGATAATCCATATGATGATAGAAATATATACTTCGGTAAGTTAATCACATTGGGTTCGGAATTCTTAATATCTCCAAAACTGGAATATTGGCTAAGTTTTAATTGATATAGGTACATAATATACTTTTCAGAGTAGAATTGAGGAATGAATATCTCGGATAAGTTTGTTATTGGGTAGAATCGGTCTGGTGATTTCAGAAAAGTAATTTTTAGCATTCTTTTTTCTTTAAAGACACGTTTTTGAATTTAATTTACTTTATGATGATGCAGTTCTATCATAAAAATCCATTGATATCATTCCCAACTCTGAGACACCAATAATTTCGGAGATATGATTTGTCAAAGTTTGAACAAGAGCGCCAAAACCCCTGTCACAGGGCTTTTCTACATTTTTAGGAATAGAAATTTTTGAGGAAATTTGGCATGTTTCCTGAATACCCTGTAAAATTTTTTCACCAAAATCAGAGTAAAAAACATACAACATGGCTTCAATAATAGTTCCTGAAATGTTCATTTTTCTAACGTTAAAGAGTAAGCAGCTATGATCATCTTTCTGACTATCCCGAATAGAGAATAGTTGTCTAAAAGCTCAAATAACTCAAATAACATATAATCAAAGTCACATTGAAATTCTAAAAATGTAATAATTTATTCAGCATGTCATTTGAAAAATGGAAGTTCTGTTATAAACGGAAGTGACAGAAAACTGAAAATATTTTACATCATCCTTGATAACACACTGGAAATGAATTTTATGAAAGTATCTTGAGTAATTCTCGGTATAATGACTAGTATCCCAGGGAAATTATAAACTTCTTCGTGAAGCCTGATCGAATCATGGTTTGGCAAGATTTATATGATTGGTCGCAGTGTGGAAAGGCACTTCGTAGCCATTTAACTACTAGTAATTATTAAATTATTCATTATTACATTTGACTTTATTATCAATTTCAATTTTTTTCCAAAGGAAAGCTAGGTATTTTGCCGAAAATGAACCCAGCAAACTTGACAACAAAATCAATATTTATACGATCAGGCAGGGGGGTGAAACTCGGGGTTCTATGATCCTAACTTGCAACCAAACATGGCCGCTTCAGAATTTCCGGTCAGAGTGCCAGTCCAACCGAAAATAACCTCTATACTGATTGACATTTACTCAAGCAAAAAAAAAGGACAGCTGAGAAGATTGGAAGATTTTCGTTTGAAGTCAGCCTAGTCAGGGGAATATTCAAAATTAAAGAACGGCCGAGTGTAGAATATTCCATATATTTATTCAATTTTAATAAGTAATCTGATTGGGTGAGTCCTACTAAATTTTCCATCATCCCCATTTCTATTCTATTTTTAAAATGCCAGAAAATTCACTAGTATCTCCTATGCCCAAAACCTATTCCTGCAAATTTCCATTTTGAAAGAGAGCTTTTCACTCGCATCTCCCTGCTGGTTTTAAGCAGAAAAGGTACATCATATTTCCAGGGAATATTGATAGAGGGGAAGCTTGGAATCAAGCTTGCTGTATCTATCCAAGCACTAATGCTATCAATTATCGTTTATGCAGTGATTATTTCTCAGATGATTATAATCCAAGAGTTCTTACACGTCTTCATCATGAAGCTCCTAGATTTTTGCCTTATGTAACTGCCCACGATGATTATTGTTATGCACAAAAATCTTCTTCTGATTTGAATACCAACAGTACCATTATTTCTCTATACATTCTCTTTCTAAGTATTGATGCTGCCTTTTTTTTTCATGTATACTCTTCAAGGATGAGAAAACCTAAAGAGAAGATGCCTGCCCGACTGAAGAGCACTGCGAAATTATGGATATTGTTGGAAAGTTTTTTTTGAAGCATATTTTTCTTCTTTTGAATTATCTAAATTTTTCTGAATGATTTATTCAATTGAATGAATTTACTGTTTTAAGAAATATTTTCATATTTGTCGTTTATTTACAAACAATAAATCAAATGCTAAATTTCATCATTGTGCTTACTTTCCCTTCTCTAATTTATTAATTTTCGATGTGAATTATGGCATTCAATCATAAGTTCTGTTTGCAGAATCAGGATTTATAATAAAAGCGGTTAATTCAGATTGAAGGTGAATACAATACACGAAAAGTACTAGCAGCTTGAATACGTATGTAAAATCAAAATTCCCGCCGTTCGATCATTCCTTGAAACCAAACATGGCGACTGAAAGTGTTGCCTTCGATTAGTAAGGAGTTTTCATTTCTTATGGTTAGTTCTCTGTTCGTTTAGGCCCATGGTCATAGAATCCGGAAAACTTGACGTATTCATTTCGAATAGAAAATCGATTTTTGCGCGTATTTTCTTGGGTACGATGCGTTATCATTCGGCACAAACGTCTGTAATTTTCGAATATTTCGCCGAAAATGTTCTCAAACGATTGGGTTCGACTCCCTGATGAACAATTCGAGGTCAAATTTAATTCTGTCCGGCCGGTCAGCCGGTCGTTGCCAGGATAACTTGAGAACGGAAAGAGATAGCGACATGAAATTTTCAAGGTAGGTGGTGCATCCCAATACGACGGACAAGTTCCTTAATGGGCATAATCGGCCTTATGGTTTCCGAATTTTTATTTTCAACCAATACTAATCCGATCGAATTGAAACTTGGTGTGTAGTTGTAGAATACGAACCTAAGGACGTTTGTGAAAAAATATCTGTTGAATAAAAATGTATGATTTTTACAATGCTCCAATTTCAGAATAGCTATATCAACAAAAAATAATTCTGAAGATTTTCGTTGAGTGTCTGACGAAGACACTAATTTAGACTGCGAAACGTTACGAAATTTAGTTGTTTCATCGTTGATGTTGTGTTGTTATTGTTTGTTAGGCAACATTGTTCGATTTACTGCTATTGACAAATATCTTGTGTTTCTTACGCTGAAGCAATTCACAAATAATAAATTTTTATTTGATAGATATTTTTCAGTTTGGGAGAGCTAGCCCAGAAAGAAACCATTTAATAATTAATGTACTTCCCACAGTATCCTTTAATGATTATTTAGAATATTTACTCCTGAAAAATTAGGAAAATTAAGACAGGGATAAAATACATTGATCGGTCTAAGAATTTATACAGCTGCTAAAATTTTTTTGAAGAATATCTCAAATAGAAAATTACAATTTTTCTATTTTAGACGTAGGTATTGATTTACCTACATTCGACTTTCACCCTTTGTTAACCTCCATTGCTGAGCATTGCAGTTTTTATAAGATTTTTCTATTTGTGCAACCACTCTGAATTTTGCCACCCCTCGTTTTTGCAGATCTGGACATTTTCCCGGTATGCTCCCCCTTAGATTGGGCCCTGTGTATGAGATTTATAGCACACAACCAACAAATAAAATTGAATAAAGGCTGATGAATAGGTGTTCCTCCATCAACGAGCGCCCGCCATATTGTTTTCAGTCACACCTTTCATATCATATTCATCTCGTAAAAATATTTTATTTGGTTCACGATGAACCATTTTGCAGATGGGGTAATTCGTCTCCCGGAACGTCAGTCATATTGTAGACATATGCACGTTTTGTATCATTTATATTCTTCTCGTCAATAGCTTTCGTTCCATGCTCACGTTGAGGCATTTTGTAGAAATGGGATATCCGCCATATGGAATTTGAATTTATGATTTGATAGTTCAGAATATTTCATATACGGGGTGATTTCTGACCAATGACCCATCGGGCTGGGCAGGGGCGGGTCGTGAATTTGTGGGGCC
This sequence comes from Halyzia sedecimguttata, assembly GCA_937662695.2. NCBI lineage: Eukaryota > Metazoa > Arthropoda > Insecta > Coleoptera > Coccinellidae > Halyzia > Halyzia sedecimguttata. The sequence goes on from OW569411.2 coordinate 120,121,303, forward strand.
CTGGGCTAATACTACTTAGGGGCCCTCAAAAAACTGTATTCTTGAGTGATGTAGTGTAGGTGTACTGTATAGGGCACAATAAAATATTTTATTTATTTAATATGACTTGCGTACGCATGTAAATTATAAAATAACCTTTCGGATTTTTTGTTCTGCATAATCCTAAGGGCTGTTTCTTGCTGATAAAGTCCCGGATAAGCTATTCATAACTTATCCAACAGATAACCCTGAAAATTGTGTTTCACAGGTGTCGGATAGGTTAAAGTAGATGATAAACTCTCGGATAATTTAACACCTACATGAAGCGGCCATTATATTTTTATTCGTTGGATAACCCAACTTTTATCATAACAGGCGTCATTCATATGCGCATCAATGACATGTTATCAAGTGTATTTTGGCAGGCGAAGATAACATGTTTTCTTGAACTGTTTTTGTAGCAGCAGTAGCTTATTTGTGTGAACATGGATATTTTCGAGTTCTCAGAGGACGAGTTTGACGATTTCCTTGCACGTATCTCACTTCCACGAAAACGTGGTGAAATTAGAACCCGATATGATCATTTTGCTGAATACGACGAGGAAGCGTTTAGGTCCAGATTTCGACTATCGAAGTTAGCAGTTGACTATGTACTATCTTTTATAGAATACGACATAAAAACAACAACCTAACAATTGTCTAATAATATATATATATATATATATATATATATATATATATATATATAATTGTCTAACCTAACCTCCTAAATTATTCACAAAACATTCTGATTATATGCAATAAGCATCACAGAGACATAAATACACAACTTACAAGGCCCCACGTTACGTTTCTTCAGCCAGCAGCAAGCATAAATGCGACGTTACCAAGCACACCTCCCATTAAATTGTCAGATAGCTATCTAGTAGAGATTTTATCCGGGACCAGCGTGGTGAAACAGAAAATAATTATCCGACAGATTTATCCAGCAGATACTTTATCGGCTGGATTCATATCCGGGACTTTATCAGCAAGTGGTGAAACAGGCCCTAAATGTCACATCACATAGTAATTCCTATAAATTACAATTTATGAAAATAACTGTTGAATAATTCAGTTGTTAGTTCGACGTTGTTGTCCTATATTTGTTCTCTACGTAAGATATCCTGGAAAAAGAGCGCTCTGCTTCACAGCAAGTTATGGGCAACGTTAAAAAAAATCTTTGATGTCGTATAACAATTTGGGAAACAATTCCCATCAACAAGTTTCTTTTCATAAATTATCATAAAAATTTCACAGCAAGAGGTTTAAGACTCTGGCTCAGACTGTAGTAAGTAATATTTCAACTGATTACACTCATTCACTAAAAAATGTTCGTCTACGTCATCTGGATAACAATCAATAATTTTACGTACACTTTCCAGACCCATCTGATATTTGGTTGTTATTGCCTCAATAACTCGAAAAATTCAAAACCGATTCAATTTAAATTCTATAAATCGGAAACTATTCATCCAACATAGCTGAGCCTTCAGAACCTAACTCTACTACCAAGTCCCAAGTTTGAACACGATCGGATCTATAGTGTTGGAGATCCGAGCAGCCCTGTGTGAGTTCAGTAGCTGGATGGGTGACCGTTACCTCGATAACTCTCGAACGAAAGGAGATAGGCACTTGCAATTTTCAGGGTAGGTTGCGCATCTGAATGGGAGAGTTAAGTTAGCTGTTGGCTATAATCGGCCCTACGGTTTCGAAACTATACCCATCTGGAATATTATTTCCTCGATAACTCAAAAAATATAGGCTCGATCGAATTGAAGCTTGCTAACTAGTTGTAGAATATCGATTTGTCCGTACTCCTGAGAACGGACAATAGAATCCACCATGGTAAATTCGATTAAGAGTATCCAATATAGGAGAATGGACAATAGAACATACGTGCAAAATCTCCTGACTTCACGCCAGGGCTTGGTCGATTTTTTTAACTAAATTAAATCTGCAATATTTCTTCCCGAAAAATGATTAGAATTGCACTTTCCCATTTTCGCTGAAAATTTTCATATCATCATAATTATTTTTTATAGATTTGACAGCATCATAGTGACAATACTATCTGGTCTGACTTAAGCTTTTTACGCTTTTTTATCATTCTTACAAAATTATGCATACATCTTTAAGTTTGTAATCTACAATTACACACAAAGTATCAATTCGATCGGATCTGTATTGGTTGAAAACTAAATTATTACTCGAAAAGCATGGAGCCGATTATGCCCATTAACAAACTTGTCCGTCATACATATTGGGGCGTCACCTACCCTGAAAATTTCAAGTCGCTATCCCTTTCCGTTCTCAAGTTATGTCGGCCGGCCAGACAGAATCAAATTTGATCTCGAATTCTTCATCAGGGAGGTGAACCCCTGAACATTTGAGATAATTTTCGGATATAAAACGAAAATTAGATACATTTAGGTGAAATGTTAACAGTGACGCTGCCAGCGTGTTACTTTGGCGATGAGAAGTCTCCTTAGGTAGTAAAGTAATAGACCATATAGACAAGAAAACAAGTGACGGGGAATTCCCTTTTCTATTTGATAGACGCTCACACGGTTTGGTTTATTTCAGACTTGCCAACGTTGTGATTGAAATGTATTTTCAATTTTAGATATTTATTAGATATGTTCTTTACAATTTCTATTATTTTCAATGTGGCCGGTGGGCCCTTTTTATCCACGGGGCCCTAGGCTGGAGCCCATAATGCCCATACGTAGATCCGCCCCTGAGGCTGAGGGCTAATAGAGTGTTTATGATAATGATAGAATATTCAAACTCCTATAATTTCAATACCATCATTTCGATTTTGATAATATTTTCCAAGCATATTGTCATTGAGACATTAAAAATAATCTGATAGCGGAAATGAAAAATGGGTTCAAGCCCTGTGGACAGGAGCTTTCTGGCGCTCTAGTTCAAACAGACAAATTATATCTCCAAAAGTATTGGTTTCTCAGAGTTGAGAATTATATCAATGTATTCTTAATATAGAACTGCATCATAAAGGAAATTCAATTCAAATAATAGTTAATTTATCAAGATTAAATTAGCAATCTGAGAATGAGAACTGCACCATGGAAGAAACCAAATTAAAATAGCTGAAATGAATTTGACTCTCTCTTATAGAACAGGATGAGATGTACGAGTATGAACACAGATCATATAATAAAGCTTAGATAGAATATTTATAGCATTCAGTGAAAACATAGAAGTACGATTCATTATTGAAATTTAGAACTTCATCTTAGCAGAAATTGAATTCAAACATCATAGAAGAATTTAAATTCAACAAGAGTGCCAAAAATTATCAATCCAAAACCAATAAACGAATTCTACCCAACAACGAACTCATCCGAGATATTCATTCCTCAATTCTATGATGAAAGATAATAATATATATCTTTCCTCAAATCTACTCCAATACACCAATATTCCAGTTTTGATTTTAGTGGAGATATTCTGAACTCAATATTATTAACATACCATTACCATTCCCATCATCATATGGATTGACCATCGGCATGAAAATATCAACCAACAAAAAGTATGATATTAAATTAGAATTCTCATATTTATAGGATTGCTGGACTGAATGACAATGAGACAACGTCATGTCTCAGGAAAATAAGTTGACATTATAACAATTCATAGAATACCCACAGAATAATTATATCATTGTGTGAAAACGTAGAAATACGATTTACATTGAAATTTTGAAAAATCATATCTCCGAAAGTATTAGCTTGTTAGAATTAAAAGTAATATGAATGGATTCTTATGGTAAAATTGCTTATTGAAAAAAATTTTATTTGGAATTTGTTTAGTAAAAAAAAAATTTTTTTTTTGTTACTCCGAAACCGTCTGTCCGATTTTGCCCAATAACGAACTTAGCCGAGATATTTATCCCCCAAACTTACTCTGAAAATTTCATCTGTCTAGCTCATTCCGTTCGAGAGTTATCGTGCCTACGGCCGGCCGGACGGCCGGACCGGCCGGACAGAATGGATTTCGACCACGGATTCTTGATCAGTGAGTCGAACCAAATCGTTTAAGACCATCTTCATCGAAAAATTCGAAAACTACAGACATTTGGGCAAATTGATAAGCACTCAGTTCCGAGGAACTAGAGCGCCAAAAAAAACAAGACGTTACTAGAACATTCAATTTTTACGTCCGGGTACCAAAACATGAAAAAAAAATGATGCTATAAGTTTCGTGAAAATATAAAATTGGAACAAGCCCTGTGGACAGGAGCTTTGGCGCTCTTGTTCAAACTTTGACGAATCATATCTCCGAATTTATTGGTCTCTGGGAATGATATAAATGGATTCTTACGATAGAACTGCATCGTGAAAGAAATTAAATTCAAACAGGCCGATTCTCCCCAATAACGAACTTATCCAATATAACCATTCCTCAAATCTACTCTAAAAATTATATCATATCAATTAAAACTTAGAGACTATTGCAGTTTTGTTTTTACTGGAGATATTCTGAACCCAATTTGATTATGTATCCAAAGAATATATTTCCATCATCATATGGATCATCCACGGGCATTTTATTATCACCTTAAAAGTATTATATCATATCATGCTGAGGTTATTTCATTGGTCAATCTGCATTCAATCATACTTTGTTTTCTAGAACAGGAGGTGTATTTTATATCAAGAATATCGAACCAGAAATAATTTTGACATTTATCTCTCATAGGAAAATAAGATGACGTGTATGAACACAGATCATATAATAATTCATTGATAGAATAATTAAGTACAGCATTCCGTGAAAACATAGAAGTACGATTCATTATTGAAATTTCGAAAAACCATATCTCCGAAAGTATTAGCTTGCTAGAATTGAAAATGATATCAGTCGTTTATTATTGTGCAACTGCATCTTAAAAAGTTCATGCACTGACGTGAAGTCAGGAGCTTTTGCGCGTATGTTATATTGTCCATTCTCCTGCATTGGACACCCTTTATCGAATTTATCAACTAAGTGTCCAATACAGGAGAATGGACAACATAATTTACCATGGTAAATTCGATAAAGGGTGTCCAGTGCAGAAAAATGGACAATAGAACATACGCGCAAGAGCTCCAGACTTCACGTCAGTGCTTGAAGCAATTTTTTTTTTCTTAATTTTTTTCAAATTTTCTAGGAGTGGGTACGGTTCTTACAAAATTTTTTTTTCGTCATTTTTTTTAAATTTTCTAGGAGTACGGTTCTTACAAAATTTTGAACACGTCTTTATGTTGATTTTCTACCACTAGTTACCAAGCTTCAATTCGATCGAATCTTTAATTTTTGAGTTATCGAGTAAATAATATTCCAGGTGGGTATAACTCGGAAACCGTTGGACCGATGATCCTCAAAAACGAACTCAACTCTCCCATTCGGATACGCAACCTACCCTGAAAATTGCAAGTCCCTATCTCCTTTCGTTCGAAAGTTATCGAGGCAACGGTCACCCGTCTACTGAACTCGCACAAGGCTGCTCGAATCTCCAACAATATTTAACCGATCGTGTTAAAACTTGAAATTTGGCAGTATACTTGGTTTCTAAAGGCTCTTGCAAAATTTCAGATATTTCAGACGAATAGTTACTGATATATAGAATTTTTTTTTCAATTTTCAATGATTTCTTAAAAATTTTCTACAAATACTATTCTCACGAAATTTTGTAAGAATTTTCGCGTTGGCATTCTACAACTAATAAACATGTTTGAATTCAATAGGTTTTGTATTTTTTGAGTTGATGAGGAGCAAAAAACAACCAAATTTCAGATGGCTATAACTCTGAAACCGTTTGGCCGATTATGATTACAAACAAACTCAAATGTCGCATTCAGATGCAAAACCTAACCTGAAAACTTCAGGCCGCTATCTCTTTCCGTTCTCAGGTTATCGTGACAACAAAAATATTTTTTAATATTTTTGTAGCCATACGATTCTCACAAAATTTCGCAGACGTGCTTAGGTTTATATTCTACAACTATTTACCAAGATTCAATTCGATCAGATTTATATTGGTTGAAAACAAAATTATTACTCGGAAACCATTGGGCCGATTATTCCCATTAACGAACTTGTCCGTCGTATTGGGATGCGCCACCTACCCTGAAAATTTCAAGTCGCTAGCTCTTTCCGTTCTCAAGTTATCGTGGCAACGGCCAGCCGGACAGAATCAAGTTTGACATCGAATTCTTCATTGGGGAGTCGAACCAAATCGTTTGAGACCATTTTCATCAAAAAATTCGAAAGTTACTGTCATTTGGGCAAAATGATAACGCGATGTTACCCAGAACATACGCGCAAAAAGATGAATTTTAAATTTGTATTAAAAACATTTTTTTTTTCTTTAATCCGAAACCATTTGACCGATTTCGCACAATAACGACCTTAACCGAAAATGATAACAATCGATTTTTATGGTGAAACTGCGTCTTAACAAAATTGAATTTGAAATTTGTAATGTAAAAAAATTGTTTTTTTGTTCCTCTGAAACCATCAGGACATTTCGCTTAATAACGAACTTAACCGATATATTTTTCTCCCAAACCGAATCTTAATATTTCAACTGCCTAGCTCTTTCTGTTCGGGAGTTATTGTAGAAACAAACTGTGAAATTTTGAAAAATCATAATATCTCCGAAAGGATTAGTTTGCTAGAGTTGAGAATGATATAAATGGATTCTTATGATGAAACTGCAACTTAAAAAAAATCGAATTTGTAATGTAAAAATAATATTTTTTTCGTTACTCTGAAACCACCGATTTTGCCCAATAACCAACTTAACCGAGATATTTATCTCCCAAACCTAGCCAGGAAATTTCAACTGTCTAGCATATTCCGTTTGAGAGTTGTCGTGTTAACGGCCGGACGGCAGGACATAATCGATTTTGATCACGGATTCTTGATTAATGATTCGAACCAAAACGTTTAAGACCATTTTCATCCAAAAATTCTAAAATTACAGTTATTTGGACAAATTGTTAAGCACTCTGTTCCGAGGAACAAGAGCGCCAAAAACAATTGCGAAAGATTTCAGGAGGGAATTACTTGGCCAAATATTGAACTAGTTTGATATATAAAATTTTGTCGAAATCACACCCTTACTTGAGTTAGAACCCTTGAAAGGATTAATTGATTTTTTAGTTTTCAATTTTTAGCTATGGAACCAAAATACTCAGACACGTAGATTTAGCAAAGTTGTAATACACCACTATTTTTTCAACCCCCTACGATATTTATATCGGGAGGAATCAAACAACCCCTTCTATAAATTATTCCATAAGTTTTCATATATTCGTGTAATTTGAAAATATTTTCCGAACGAAATTTCAATTAACGAGAATATTTATCTCATATATAATCGCAAGTTATATGCGACTCGCAATTATTTATGAAAGGGTTTATTCGTTTCAACCATGTAGATATCGCAGGAGGTTGTATTTTATTTTAGTCCGATAGCCAAAAATTGAAAACTGAAAAATCAAATCATCCTTTCAAGGTTTATAACTCAGTTAGGGATGTGAATTCGAAAAAGTTTTATACAGGGTGTTACAGGAGTGGTTGGCCATAGCCTAGTATTAAATACAGGTCATCAAGGCCTTTCAGAAAAATTGCTTCCTTAGAATCCAAAGGCAGTTATGTCTGTATCTCTAAATACAGGGTGATTAATCAATGTTGGCCCGAAATTCCGATATCCATAACTTGGTAATGAGTGGTCTGATTTAGATTGAATTTGGTGGGGTTGTTCACTGTCAAGAATTCTTTAAAACACTTCATTTAATTTGATTATTTTTCGGCAGTACTCAGAATATCGAGTTTTTTCTTTATAATAATAATAATAATAATAATTTATTTGCATTTCAAAAGTTATTACAAATAATAAATTAGAAATGATGTCAAATCAGATAGATAACATTAAGTACTTAAAGTTCCTACAACCTAGAAAAAAATTCATCATGTGAATAAGGTTCGATGTTAACTAAGAACTGGTGCACTTTCTTCTTATAGACATTGAGTTCTTTGATCGCTCTCAGACTTCCGGGAAGTGAGTTATATAACTTCATACACATATATCTACTATTTTTCTGAGCTAGACTGAGGGAATGCTTAGGATACAAGTAATGTGCCCTACGTCTAGTGTTGTTAACATTTAAAAACTCTGCAAAAAATTCAGGATATTTTCTGATAAATAACATACATCTATGTATATATAGACCGACTACAGTCAACAAGTTATCTCTCCTGAATACTCCCCTACAAGTTTCGCGGAATTTCATTTTGTTGATGACCCTGATGGCCAACTTCTGTACTCTGAGGACCTTAAACGACTGGTTACTATTGCCCCAAGTCACAATACCATAAGTAATCGCAGATTGAAAGTTGGAAAAATACAAAATCATCAACAAACTCTTGTCAACAAATTGTCTAAGTACACTGAAAGTATAAATATTTTTACTCAGTTTTTGGCAGAGGCTATAGATGTGGTCATGCCATTTCAGATTGGAGTCCAGCTGAATACCTAGAAACTTGACAGTGCTCAGGCATGGAACTATAACACCCTGTAATTCAACAGTATCAGGAGGTAGAATGCCAGAACGATCACTATGAAACACAGCGCACTCTGTCTTATCCACATTTAATCGGAGCATATTTTTAGAACACCAACTCTTGACACCGACCAGAGTCGTCTCAGCTTTTCTAAATGTTTCCTCAATATTTTTGTCCAGTGCAATAATATTGGTATCGTCAGCGTAGATAGTCATATCAGCCACTGCATCACGAAGTTGTGGATTTCCCTCAAGATCAGATGGTAGGTCATTGATGTAAATGAGGAAGAGCAGTGGTCCCAGTATGCTTCCCTGTATGACTCCCAGCTTGATCAGTTCCTCGCCTGACGAAAATACTTCTCCTTTGGTTGAGATCACCACTTTTTGCCTACGCCCTTCTAGATAGCTCCTGATGAGATTCAATTGCTTGTCTCGAATCCCGTAGTGTTCAAGCTTCTGTATCAGTTGTTTGTGGTTGACAGAATCAAAGGCCTTCGAAAGGTCCAAGAAAAGCCCCACAGGTACATATCCATTATCCACGGCCTCGACGAGTTTACTTGTTAGCTGGAAGATTGCAGTCTCTGTATTCCTATTCTTCCTGAAACCATGCTGGTGATTGGTGAATATTCCAAATTTTCTGAAAAAGGACAGCAATCTGTTAGATAATATTTTCTCAAATAGTTTCGCAAAAGTTGTTAGCATGCTGATGGGGCGATAGTTCTCCATTGCAGTAAAGGGTCCTTTCTTATAGCAGGGTCTGATGATTGCCAGCTTGAGGTCATCTGGGAAAGTGCCTTCGATGAAAGCCTGATTCATTATGTAGGTGAGAGGCTCAGCGATTAGATGGATGGATTTCTTGACGATGCGAGCAGGTATACTATCATGACCACATGACGATGGATTTTTCATCTGTTTAACAGTACTGATAATTTCCTGGCTGGTCACATCAAACATGTAAAAGCTATTGTCTATCCTCTTCGTTTTCAGTGAAAGTTCTTCTCTTGTTGGATTCGGAGCAGTGACTGCAAAATGGTGATTGAAGTTGTCAGCAATGGTCTGATAGTCTGTAGATGGTAAAACTAGTTGTCTGTTGGGACTTTTGCCTGTAAGTGTATTGAGCAAGTGCCAGGTAGTTTTTGACTTGTTACGAGAGGTTCGGATCTTATCCCCGTAGTAGGCCATCTTTGAGTCCTTGAGCATTCTATCATATTCTTGTTTAACCCTTTTGTATTCTCCAAGTAAAGCTCCATTTCTTCTGGATATTAGGAAGAGAATATCCAAACGTTTCTTCAGATCTTGTATCTCAGGTTGAGATTTCAGAAATTCCAGATGTGACTGCAAATGAGGTCTTTTTTTTACTTTTTTGAGAGGAAAATTATTTTGGAATATTTTGTTGTAATTACATGTGAAGATCTCCCACATGCTATTCACATCAGCCCTCTCACAGTTTTTCAAATTGTCCCAGTTCGTTAGCTCCAGTTCTTCAAGAAAGTTTGTGACATTTTTATCACTATATTGCCGTATATTACTTGTTATTTGTATGTTTTTTGATTTATGTGGCAACTTGAACTCAAATATTTGTGCTAGGTGATCCGATAGGTGAGGTTGCAGGGTGTACGCATAGCCATCTTCGATGCTGGTAAATATATTGTCAAGACATGTTTGGCTGGTCGGTGTAATTCTTGTGGGTTCATTTATCAATACTCTGACTCCATATGATTCCAAGATTCAAACGTCATAATCTATATTATTTACATCAGTTTAAAAAATCTCCTTATTGCCATGAAGAAGTGCACAATGCAGTCCAATAAATTCAGTTTTTGTTTTAAATAGCACACTTGTTTCAAGAGAGTAACAATCGAAGGAATTCATATTTTATATAATTTTTTTGTAATACTATCCTGTTTGTAGTTTTTTTCTGGCAATATTTAGTGTCATTTGCTAGGATTTTGGATACTAAAGCTTTTCAACGAGATAGGAACTATTTTGAAACGTGTAATTCGTCAGTAACAAGTATTGATAGTAATTTATTTGAAAAAACTGTCTATTGAAAAGAAAACAAATCAAACCTATTTATTTAATTTCATAGCACATCATTAAACGAGAAGTATCTTAAGAGATGTTCGAAATGAAGTCCTTCCATTTCTACACACTAGCTCTCAACAAGAGATTATTTATTGTCCTTCTTATAGGAAATGGTGGCCCTGTAGCATGGCCACCAAGGTCGCCGGAAATAACTCCTCTCAATTACATTCTGAGGGGTTATTCAAAAGATAAGGTGCACGCCACTGAAATTACTTCACGGGATCAGATAAAACAAAGGATATATCATGCTGGCGCGAAAATAAGGCACAGTTCCGACATACCAAGAAGGACAAAAACTAATCTCTTGTTGACAGCTAGGAAGTGTTATAGACATGGAAGGGCTTGATTTCGAACATCGCTTGATACTTCTCGTTCAATGATGTGATATGAAATTAAATAGATAGGTTTTATTCTTTTCTTTTCAATAGAGAGTTTTAAAAAAATACTGTCAATATTTGTTAATGACGAATTGCATGTTTCAAAATAGTTCACGTCTTTTCATTGAAAAGCGTTAATATCCAAAATCTCAGCAAATGACATTGAATATTACCACAAAAAATTACATACAAAACTGAATTTATTAGACTGAGTTGTATTATTCTTGATAGAGATAACGACATTCTTCAAACTGATCTAAATAATATAGATTTCGAATTTTGAAAGAAAAACCTTGATATTCTGTGTACTGCCCTGAAATAATCAAATTACATGAGGCGTTTCAAAGCATTCTTGAAAGTGAACAACCTACCAAATTTAAGCAAATTCGGACCACTGATTCCTAAGTTATGGATATCAGAAATTCGTGCCAACATTCATGAATCACCCTGTATCTCCAAAACTAACTGCCTTTAAACACAAAAGAAGCAATTTTTCTTGAAGGTCTGGATGACCTGCATTTACCACTAGGCTAGCGCCAACCACTGATGTAACACCCAATATATATAACATACTAGTTCTATTTTTGACCAAGGTATCACTTCCTGAAATCTTCCACACAAGTTTTTCAACACCCTGTATAACTAAATATTAGGCGTTTGATTTTTTTGTGGTCTGAGTTATTTAGGATTATTTTTCCGATATTTTTACGGATAAGTGGCATCTTTTGAGGAATAATCGAACGTTGACTTACGATGAAACTTTAATTTGGAATTAGTTAGGAATCAGATTTACTGTCAGCAGCTTAACAAATTGGTTCAAGCCTTGTGGACAGGAGCTTTGGCGCTTTTGTTCAAACTTTGACGCATCATATCTGCGAAATTATTGACCTCTGGGAATTATATAAATGGATTCTTACGATAGAACTGCATCATTAAAGAAATTAAATTCAAACAGACTGATTCTCCCCAATAACGAACTTATCCGAGATATTGATTCCTCAAATCTACTCTAAAATTATATTATATCAATTAAAACTTAAATAATATTGCAGTTTTTTTTTTACCGGAGATATTCTGAACCCAATTTGATTATGTATCTTACCAAAGAATATATTTACATCATCATATGGATTATCCACGGACATCACCTTAAAAGTATAATATCATATCATCTTCATAATTCTACGATAGCTGAGGTTATTTCATTGGTCATTTTGCATTCCATCATACTTTGTTTTGTAGAACAGGAGGTGTATTTTATATCAAGAATAACGAACCAGAAATAATTTTGAAATTTATGTCTCGTAGGAAAATAAGATTAAATGTAATAACACAGATAATATAATAATTCATAGATAGAATAATTAAGTACATCATTCTGTGAAAACATAGAAGTACGATTCATTATTGAAATTTCGAAAAATCATATCTCCGAAAGTATTAGCTTGTCAGAATTGAATATGATATCATTGTATTTTATTGTGAAACTGCATCTTAAAAAAATTTGAATTTGAAATTTTTATTGAAAAAAAAATTTTTTTCTTTAATCCGAAACCATCTGACCGATTCTGCCCAATAACGAACTTAACCAAGATATTTATCCCCCAAACCTACTCTGAACATATCAACTGCTTAACTCATTCTGTTCGAGAGTTATATTAGAAACAAAATATAAAAATTTTTTAATTTTTTTTACACTTTACGGCAACCCGATCAATGCAAAACTTTGCATACATATAAAGGTCATTATTCTACAATTTGATGCTAAATTTCAGATAGATCGAGTGATCGGTTTCGGAAATATCCAAAAACAATATATTTATTAAAAACCGGTGGATTTCATCCGTTAACGAACTCTTTTGAGATATTTACGCTACAAACTTACCCTGAAAATTTCATTCCTCTAACACCTTTTGTTCGAGAGGTATCGTGTCAACGGACGGCCAGCCGGACGGCCGGACAGAATCGATTATGACGACGGATTCTTGATCAGTGAGTCGAACCAAATCGTTTAAGACCATTTTCAGTCAAAAATTCGAAAATTACAGACATTTTTGGGCAAATTGATAAGCACTCTGTTCCGAGGAACAAGAGCGCCAAAATTCCAAATCGATCCACACGATAAAAATCTTCAATGCGTACATTTTTGGCGTGTCTGACTATACTTCATGGCTATTCTCACCTCTACACATCTAACATGATGGCCAAATTTCTCCCTCTCCTATATCTGACGAACCCCAAGGGGCAGATATACCATATTCGCGATCCCTGAACGATTTAGCACTCTTCGAACTATCTGTACCTTTCCGCCTCTACAGTTTTTCTACGTGATTCTATTAAATCTTGTTCTGTAATTTATTCACCATTGATTGGTATGCAACAAATGATGCATTATGAATGATTATGTGTTCAAAACATCATAAAATGAAGGCTGATGAAAACAAATCAAATACAGTGGATATTTCCATTCTGGATATTTGAAATTGTTCTATTATTTTGAATAGCTCCAACGAAGAGTTCAATATACAGGGTGAGTCAGTTGTTTGTAGCAGGGCTTCAAAATCAGATAAAGTTAGAAGGCTACTTTCCTTCACTAAAAGATTCCATAAACATGTATCCTAAAACCCATTAGTGAAAAACAGGGTGTTAAATTTGGAGACTATAATTGGTTTTTTGCAATAACTCCAAAGCGGCTGTAGATATTTCGATACTACTTAAAAGAGCCATACTTCTCGTTGAAAGTTAACTCCAAATATTCCTCACATGTTTCAAACATTTTCACTGGCATATATAGAAGCTCATTCGATGTTACAACTCCCCCAACTTGGACGCCACTGATATTTTTGCAAATTTTTTGATTGGTTTGAAATTATTGAAGATTTTTCTTCAAGAATGGTATCTAAGTCGAAGGATCTAGACCTCATCGTTTTCAGGAAATCGGCCTGAAAAATTATAGGATCAGATTTTTTGGGATTGTTATATGGAAGAATGATAGCACGATTTTACTCATAGAAAGATGGCGCAAAATACGAAATAAAAAAATTCCTTCGACGATGTTGCATTATCGTCTTACAGAAACAGTTTAGGTATGAGCTCTGAGTACGTTTCGTTACTTATTCATAAAAACTTTTGAAATCCTTAAATAAAGTCGTATCTTCTTTCTTGTTTTTTAAAATGGGTAAGATCGTGCTATCATTCTTCTATAGAACAATCCCAAAAAATCTGGTCTTATACGTAATTTTTGAGGGCGATTTATGCGAAAATGGTGAGGCTTAGAGCCTTCGACTTAGGGTACCATTTTTGAAGGAAAATCTTTAAGAATTTCAAACCAGTCAAGAAATTTCCAAAAAATCAGTGGCATTCAAGTTGGAGGAGTTATAATATCGAATGACTCCCTATCTACGCCTCTGAAAATGTATGAAACATGTGAGGAATATTTGAAGTTAACTGTCCATAGAAATATGCATGGCTGTTTTGAGTTGTATCGGCATATTTACAGGTGCTTCGGTGTTATTGCAAAAAAAAACAATTATTTTCTTCAAATTCAACACCTTGTATCTCACTAATGGGACATCTTCGGACATATATTTATGAGAACTTTTACTGATGAAAAGTAGATATTGAAGTCCTGCTACAAACAACTGACTGACAACTGTATACAAATATTGATATTTGAAATGAGAAAAAAAAATAATTGGAAAAATTCAAAAATGTTTGGAAAATGTGTTCATGAAAAAATCAGAAAAAAAACAAAGTTTCTCACCAATATTGAAAATGCTTGAAATCAGAATTTCTGCTTGCTAGTAGGTAGTAGGTAGTACCAGGGCACAATTATTGACTATTGTGTCTGTGATTTTCCAATTTTGAACAGATGATGGTCTCAAACGATTCCATTTGACTCAGCGATCAATGCTGTAGGCACAAAATAAAACCATATGGCATACCCTTGAAAGTTTGTTTATTTGTTTCCTGGGATATTTCATTCATCCCAAATTTAACAGTTGTAAAATTGGACTGGCCACATCTGGAGTAGAACAAAGTAGATACGAACTCACAGGTTCGCAGGTTGACTTTATGACAATTCACAATATGAAGGAAGCCTCTCGTGATCTTTATTCAAGATTTTGTTCGTTATGAGAAATTTAGAAAGAAAATGTTTAACACGCCTACACATTTTCTTCACGTAGTAATATGCGTATTTAAATGTTACTAACATTTGATACTAATTAATAAAGTTGAGCCAAATTATGAGGCTATAGAATTTTTGACAATATTTCATTCCGAATATGAGTATATGTATGTTCTTTCGAAAAAATTTGGTATATTTTACGCTTCGCAGAATTAACAAAAATCTTAAAAATCACTGTCCCGAAGCTGCTTTTGCGCGAATGTCTTCTGTCCATTCACACTACGCATACCCTCACGAAGTACTGCATGATTTTTTGGCGCCGCTCTTGTTCCTCGGAACAGAGTGCTTATCAATTTGCCCAAATGTCTGTACGTACGGACTATTTTCACTGTTCTGGCATAGTTCCGAATTGGTTCGCAAAATAACCAAAACACTGGACGGTATAGTTCTGGGACAGTTCTGAATGAACCAAAACAGCGAATTACGGATTTTTACATCTGCGCTTGTGCGAACTGTCCAGAACTGCGAACCAAAACAAAGCTATAGATCATTAGTATTGACAGTGAATCTAGCACTGATACCGCCTCCGAAAAAATTGCGCTTCACTGCATATGTGACAATTAAGTCACTACGTTCCCGACACTCCATAAATGTGCTTAGGTTGAAAAGGCACAGATTAGGTTTGTAGTCCAAATGCACCGGCTAAATTCGTTAATGGACAAAATCCACCGAGTAGTTTCAGAGTATTAGCCATCTGAATTTTTTCCCAATAACCTGAAAAATACTGATCTGATCGAATTAAAGCGCGGTAGTTGGTTGAAAAATTGGTTCAAACACTGACGGGAAGTCAGGAGCTTTTGCGCGCATGTTCTATTGTCTACTTAAAAAGTAAAAATATATATAATTCATGCGTGATTCAAGATTACAAATATTCAACAAGTTCAGCGTAACCATAGCAAACATTCAGAAAACAAGTTGGGAAAGCTCTGTGGACAGAGACTTTGGCACGCTATTCAAATTTATAGCCAGAACAGTCACCCGTCCAGGTACTGAACTCGTACAAAGCTACTTAGCTCCTGAAAAAATTTCACAATATTTCCAAGAATATGAATTCGACAAACGTCCAGAAAAACAAGGTCTTCTCTTTGACCGAGATTAGTTTCGATATACAGGGTATTTCACGAATGATTGTACAGGCTTTCAGTGCAGATGCAGGACATGTTGGTGAGTCTAAATCAGTGTTCGAAATATGTCCTAACCTTATTCATTCAAGAGATACAGGATGTTTTTTGTATTTTATCGAAAACTTTCAATAGGCATAACTTTTGAATGCCTCCATGAATCTTCAAGAACATTCCAGGGTTTGAGTATAGGCCTATGCCTAATATTCTCTCATAATGACTTATTGGTAGCGCAGGTCCGGACCGAGAAAATTATTTTCTCCATCTTGTATAACACCCTGTACATCTGATTTACAAGAAATTTTCCCAGAATCTACAATGAATACCGTAAAACCTGCCAACTTTGCCCAGATGGAAGTCGTTTTTTGCGAATATTTTCCTTATTAGCCATTTTTGCGCGTATGTTCTGGGGAACATCGCGTTATAGTTTTGCCCAAATGTCTGTAACTTTCGAATTTTTTGACGAAAATGGTCTCAAACGATTAAGTTCGACTCCCCAATGAAGAATTCGAGGTCAAATTTGATTCTGTCCGTCCAGCCGTCCGGCCGTTGCCACGATAACTTAAGAACGAAAAGAGCTACCGACTTGAAATTTTCAGGGTAGGTGGCGTATCCCAATACGACGGACAAGTTCGTTAATGGGCATAATCGGCCCAGTGGTTTCCGAGTAATGATTTTGTTTTCAACCAATATAAATCCGATCGAATCGAAACTTGGTGGGTAGTTATAGAATATGAACCTAAGCAAGTTTGTGAAATTTTGTGCGAATCGTATGGCTAGAAAATTTTAAAAAAATTATTAAAAAATATTTTTGTTGTCACGATAACTTGAGAACGGAAAGAGATAGCGGCTTGAAATTTTCAGGATAGGGTGTGCACTAGAACGCGACATTTCAGTTTGATTATGAGCATAATCGGCCTAACGGTTTTAGAGTTATAGCCATCTGAAATTTTCTGAAATTTGGTGGTTTTTTGTACCTCATTAACTCAAAAAATACTGAACCGATTGAATTCAAACAAGGTTATTAGTTGTAGAATGCCAACGTGGAAATGTTTGCAAAATTTGGTGAGGATAAAATTCGTAGAAAATTTTAAATAAATCATTGAAAATAAAAAGAAAAAATTCTATATATCAGTAACTAATAGTTTGAAATTGCTGAAATTTTGCAAGAGCCTTCATAACCTAACTCTACTACCAAGTTTCAAGTTTTAATACGATCGGTTAAATATTGTTGGAGATTCGAGCATTCTTGTGTGAGTTCAGTAGATGGGTCACCGTTGCCTCGATAACTTTCGAACGAAAGGAGATAGGGACTTGCAATTTTCAGGGTAGGTTGCGTATCCGAAACGGAGAGTTGAGTTCGACTTTGGGCATAATCGGCCTAACGGTTTCCGAGTTATACCCACCTGCAATATTATTTCCTTGATAACTAAAAAAAAAATTGGTTCAAGCACTGACGTGAAGTCAGAAGCTTTTGCGCGTATGTTCTATTGTCCATTCTTCTGTATTGAACACCCTTAATCGAATTTACCATGGTAAATCATGTTGTCCATTCTCCTCTATTGTACACTTAATTCGAATTTACAACAAATTTTTAAC
Organism: Halyzia sedecimguttata; assembly: GCA_937662695.2. Classification (NCBI taxonomy): domain Eukaryota; kingdom Metazoa; phylum Arthropoda; class Insecta; order Coleoptera; family Coccinellidae; genus Halyzia; species Halyzia sedecimguttata. The sequence goes on from OW569411.2 coordinate 120,139,271, forward strand.
AAAATTGTTTTCGAAGTTTCAGGTGATAACTTTGCCCAAATTGATTTTTTTTCACGTGACAGCGTAAAATTTGGCTGCACTTTGAAATAGCTATGTTGGTCACAAGGTATCAGGGCACAACCAATTAAATTTTCATTTGAATCCATAGATAAATGTTGACTTTGTGGACCTTTTAGTCTTCAAAACTAGCGAAAAAGAAAGTAATTTTCCTTAACTGATATTTGAGTCTGACTCATTTCAGGGGAGCAACTAACCATTCCCGCCAACCCTTAGGAACGCGTAGAAACATGACACAATGCTCTAACAGGCTTGTCGTCTTTGGAAAAAAAAAATCAAGTATGCCCTCGCAAGTGGGCAAAGTTGTAAGCGCTGGGCAAAGTTGCCAGGTTTTACGGTACCTACTCTTCCAAACAAGCCTATTGGCAATAATGGCACACTTCGTATCAATATTTTATGAACCGTCGAATATTTGGAATTTTCAATTTATAATAAACACGGACCTGTGAATCTCCGAATAATGCGTTAATTAATATTGAATCAATTTAAATTCTCAGTACCATCACTTAATTATAGTGCTGCATCGTATTCCATCCAATACATTCATTTAGGAGTTCCACATTTGATTAACTACCTAAATAGAAATGATAGAAATACCATTTTCGACTTATTCATCTTTGAACATTTTTTTTCGAATAATTTAAACACAGATGTTAGCATAATTGAAGATTTTATGCCAAACAACCGAAAACTTGAATTAAGTTAGGATAGTGTGAAGGAATAGTTGCGTGTGTGTGGTTGCTTAGACCGATATTTCGCAACTGAGACTCGAAATAACATTTAATTGGACTATTATAAAATGGACTTATGAAATGTATCTTATAAATATGAAACTAAAATCAAATGACAATAAATGACAAAAAAAACATAACTTTGTTTTCGAAAATACCCCTACATCTTTCTTTATAATTTCTGGACGAGTTCATATCTCTTCATATAAAGCTTGAATACGATTAATCAATTGCTCCCTACCCACTATTTCTTTGGAGTAAGCTTCATTTTTCAAGTGTCCCGAGAGGAAATAATCCATGAAGTTCATAAGGTCCCTTTTATAATGAGGTAGAATGGGAATATTAATTTCTAACAGCTGTACACACTTATCAGTTCGATAAGTTTTCGATAAAATACAAAAAACATCCTGTACATTCGAGCGAATATTAGGCATAGGCCTATACTAATTCCCTGAAATTTTCATGAAGATCCATGCAGGCGTTCAAGAGTTAAGTATGCCGATTGAAAATTTTTGAAAAAATTCATAAAACAACCTTTATCTCTTAAAAGAATACAGTTAGGACATATTTCGAACACTGATTTAGACTCGCTAACATGTCCTGCATCTGCACTGAAAGCCTGTACAATCATTCGTGAAACACCCTGTATATCAAAACTAATCATTTGAGACCAATCTCGGTCAAAAAGAAGACCTGGTTTTGTTGGTCGTTTGTCGGATTCATATTCTTGGAAATATTGGGTTATTTTTTCAGGAGCTAAGTAGCTTTGTACGAGTTCAGTACCTGGATGGGTGACTGTTCTGGCTATAAATTTGAATAGCGTGCCAAAGTCCCTGTCCACAGAGCTTTCCCAACTTGTTTTCTGAATGGTTGTTATGGATACGCTGATCTTGTTGAATATTTGTAATCTTGAATCACGCATGAATTATATATATTTTTACTTTTTAATGTAATATTGTTTGAAACTTTATAGGCTTAATGCCTCCTTTCTTATTTTCTTGTAATAATAATATTTATCCTGTCTTTAGAAATAAGATGTAGTTACTTGACCTAGCTGTACAATAACCAAAATAGGTTGGCGTTAAAAATAAATTTGCTTTCTTGAGATACGCTGCATTTTTTTCTCTCAAATGCCATTCTAAGTTAAACGAATTTATACGCTATTTACGTATACACACTGCATGGGTTTCACGTTGTTGAAAAACTGCTTACTGCAACCCAGTTTCGCAGATCAGAAAAAGGTAATTCAATTTAATGGATACTGTTCGAAATCGCATTCGTTGAATAAACAGAAAATCCATTCCGTTGAAAAACTCCAGGTTGAAAAGAAAACCAAGACAGGGTAAAGATGTCCGTATCATCTCGTCAGACGTTTACGATATTTGTGCAGTAAGGGCCCCATCACTTGAGGCCAGGTGGAACATTTGGTAATGTTTTCTTTACCGGAGGCAGATACGTTTTTCCTCCATTACGTTTCCATCATTCTGATAAACCCCCGTGAAAGGGAGAATCACAGCTTCTGCTCTTTGCAATCTGACACCACGCGATACGTGTCGTATCAGAATTTAGAACCTTTATTTGTCTATCTAACGAGCGAAAATAGAACATAATGGATTGAGGTATTGTATTTTGGCGAGCTATATCTACTGAATAGAGTGCCCAAATGTCTGTAATTTGTGTTAGCAATGGACTAAAAAAGTTGCAGTGTATGTTTGGACTCCAAATGAGCCATCTGAAATTTCGGTTTCCGAATAACCAGAAAAATACTGATTTAACTGAATTAAAATTCGATTGTTAGTTGTAATAAATTTTAAATTGTGGGATACCAATTTCGGAAATGATTACGATATTCTTTTGAATTCTCGAATAATTTTGTTTGAAATTTTCGGATGTGATAGGAACATTTCGCAATCTTGCATGAATAGAACTGCAAGATATATATATAATTGCAGAGTTAGAGAAAAAAATATTGTTTGCGGCCATACCACACGGAATGTGCTAGATAACGTTCGAAACTGAAGCCAAGAAGCGTCGGACGCGGTTAGTATTTGGATGGGTAACCACTTGGGATACCGCGTGCCGTAACATTTTTGGCGTTCTGTCCTCGGAGCAGAGTGTTTATCAATTTGCCCAAATATCTGTAATTTTCGAATTTTTGGCTGAAAATTATCTTAAACGATTTGTTTCAACTCATTGATCAAGAAACCATGGTCAGAATTTATTCTGTCCGGCCGGTCCAGGCAGTCCGGCCGAAGACACGATAACTCTCGAACGGAATGTGGTAGACAGTTACAATTTTCAGAGTAGGTTTGGGTTAAGTTCATTATTCGGCAAATGGCCTGATGGTTTCGGAGTAATTAAAAATATTCTTTTTCATTACAATTGATTTTTTTAAGATGCAGTTCCATCATAACAATCCATTGATGTAATTTTCAACTCTTACAAGCTAATACTTTCGGAGGTATGATTTTTCAAAATTTCAATAATACATCGTACTTGGCGCTCTTCTTTCTCTTCTAGTTTGGTTATATAATTCGTACTTTGAAAATATTTTGCGTTGGAAAACAAGGTTCCGCATCTTGAATTTGTGAATATACCGGGTGGCCCACCACAGACGCGAAGTTGGTTTTGAGGGAGTAAATAAAGATATTTTGAGAATATTTTCTTGTGGTGTGTGTAGGGTGTTCAAAAGCAGAATTTAAAATTATTTTCATGTATACAGGGTGTTCGAAAACAAAGATATAGACCAAAGTTACACCAAATGTAACATCCTGCATTCAACCTAAAAAATGCAATCGCAAGCTCAAATTATGATGAATAACTTAGAAGCCCCATTTACGAGGAAATGGCGGAAAATTTAAAATATGGAGATTTTTAAATATCCATTAATGAAGAAACCAGTTAGGCCAGCAATACAGACAGTATTTTTTGAGTAGACATATGAGCTACTCCTATACAGAAAAAAAAATAACACTGAAATATACAGAGTGATCATAATTAATTTTCAAACGTGAACTACAAATAATGGTCGAAATTTGCTGAGAAACTATCAGGTTTAAGTGTAGGAAAACCTTATGGAGATAGTTTCGAAATTAAATTTTACGTTCAACGAGATATAGAAATACCGGGTGTGCCATTTGAAATAAGAAAGTTTTTGACCATTATTTGTAGATGATGTTTGAAAATTAGTTATGATCACTCTGTATATTCCAGATTTAATTTTTATTCTTCTGTATATGAGTAGCCAATATGTCCACTCGAAAATATACTGTCTGTATCGCTGGCGTAAGTGGTTTTTTCAATAATTGGTATTTAAAAAATGGGTTCAAGCCCTGTGGACAGAAGCTTTCTGGCGCTCTAGTTCAAACAGACAAATTATATCTCCAAAAGTATTGGTTTCTCAGAGTTGGGAATCATATCAATGTATTCTTATGATAGAACTGCATCATGAAGGAAATTCGATTCAAATAAAAGTTTATTTATCAAGATTAAATGAGCAATCTGAGAATGAGAACTGCACCATGGAAGAAATCAAATTAAAATAGCTGAAATGAATTTGACTCTTTTTTATAGAACAGGATGAAATGTACGAGTATGAACACAGATCATATAATAAAGCTTAGATAGAATAATTATAGCATTCTGTGAAAACATAGAAGTACGTACGTACGATTCATTATTGAAATTTAGAAAAATCATATCTTCGAAATTATTAGCTTGTTGGAGTTGAAAATGATATCGATGGATTTTAATGGTGTAACTGCATCTTAAATAAAAATTACAGACATTTGGGCAAATTGATAAGCACTCAGTTCCGAGGAACTAGAGCGCCAAAAAGTGTTATTCCCTTTCCGGGATTTGAGCCCACCTTCTCTCGTTCCGAAACCGAAAACCCGACGGCGTCGTAGACCAACCGGCTATCGGTCTCCTCGTACGATCTTGTCGATCTCCGGTATTAGAATAAAACGTCGGTACTTACCTGGTATATATATTCTCAATTTTCACTTTTCGACATAAAATCGCCACCTGGGGGTTTATTTGACGGTTTTTTACCCTTGTCTCTCTAAGTCGATTTTGACGTTTCTCGAACCAACTATTAGCAAGGAACTAGACAATGTCATGTCTCAGGAAAATAAGTTGACATTATGACAATTTATACATAGAATAATTATATAATTCTGTGAAAACGTAAAAATACGATTTATTATTGAAATTTTGAAAAATCATATCTCCGAAAGTATTAGCTTGTTAGAGTTAAAAATGATATCATTGGATTCTTATGATGAAACTGCTTATTGAAAAAAATTTAATTTGTAATTTGTTTTGTAAAAAAAAATTTTTTTTTTGTTACTCCGAATCCTTCTGTCTGATTTTGCCCAATAACGAACTTAGCCGAGATATTTATCTTCCAAACCTAATCTGAAATTTTCAACTGTCTAGCTCATTCCGTTCGAGAGTTATCGTGCCTACGGCCGGCCGGACAGAATTAATTTCGACCACGGATTCTTGATCAGTGAGTCGAACCAAATCGTTTAAGACCATTTTCATCGAAAGATTCGAAAATTACAGACATTTGGGCAAATTGATAAGCACTCAGTTCCGAGGAACTAGAGCGCCAAAAACTCCATATTCTCAATATTTCACCATTTTCTCTTAAAGGTTGCTTCTAAGTTATAAAGTGATCTGAAGAAACTCATCATAATTTGAGCTTGCCATTCCGTTTTTGAGGTCAAATACAGGGTGTTACTTCTAAAAACTAACACTTTGGTCTATATCTTTGTTTTCGAACAGTCTATATATATGAAAATAATTTCAAATGGTGATTTTGAACACCCTATCCATATCACAAAAAAACATTGTAAAATATATTCATTTACTCCCTCAAAACGAGCTCCGCGTCTGTGGTGGGTCACCCGGTATACAATACTGTTTTGATAGCTAAAATAAAATTGACTTTTTGCATATTGAATAATTTGCGTGAAGTTTCAACGTGAGCGCCAAAGCTCATGCCAACAGGGCTTGAACCAATTTTTTAAAATTTTCTGGTGATACGATCCTTACAAAATTTCACGTACGTCTTTATGTTATGATTCTTTAACTAGTTAATACGTTTCAATTGGATCGGATCTGTATTTATCGAAATTTGTTTTTGGAAATCGTTGGGCCTGATTATGCCCATAACTGGCCCCCCCAACAATATTGGAAATATAGTCACCATAGTCCGTACTATTTGGACGCGCCACCTATCCTGAAAATTTCAAATCGCAACGTGGCAACGGCCGGCCGGACAGAATCAAATTTGACCTCGAGTTCTTCATCATTGAGTCGAACCTAATCGTTTGAGACTATTTTCGGCAAAAAATTCGAATATTACAGACATTTGGGTAAAATGATTACACGCTGTTCCTCTGAACATGGGCAAAAAGATTGGAGCCATCTGCGAAAAAGAGGGTAAATAAGAGATATCTATATTATTAATTATATCTTCAGATACAACATTCATTTCTTTATGATTCGTTGAATGAAAACCTGAACCGTAAAATTAAGGGAAAACTAACAGTAAAAAATTATTATACGCAACACGCCCGAAAATAGTTTTTTTGGACTCACAGTCTTCCAGAATTTCGTCTATTCGTCCAAAAAAACCCTATTTTCCGGAATCGTTACGTAAATTACTATAAATGTCTTCTGTAGGCTTATTCCTACAGAATTTCGAAAAGTTCGGAATTCCATAGATACACTTCTGTTCGTTTAGAAGTTTTCCTGCCGGGTTATTAAGGTACTTCTATTCTTATTTCAAATGATCTAGCAATGACTACTCTATCCATTATTTTCATTAAAATTTCAACACTTAGTTCTTGATTTCCGTACAAGAAAAAAGCATAACTGAATCTTCCAACCAGTTTATATACGTGGAAGATTTCCAGTAACAAAATTTTCTTCAACAGTCACCAGGTCTTTGGAATTGTTGAATTCACATAATATTTTCTCAAATTCATTATTTTTCCGAAGTAAATTCACATTGTGAAAAATACGTAATTACTACGAACTCTCTGTAGAGAGGGCAACGTTGCGTAGTTATCTGACTGGAAAATGACTATAACCTAACATTTTCAAAATATACATATGTCAAACTTTCATGGCCAACCGGGAGACTTATATTATATAAAAGTGAATGGAGTATATTAACTTACATCCAATTTATGAAGAACACATATTATTTATTGGTGCGGTTTGGAAGTTTGCCACAAGCTTTAGAATCCTAGTTCCGGCTCTGTTCCCTAAGTTCTGATTCATCCTATTCACACTCTTTAATTGACCAATTCCGTATTCAATTTCATCACTTGAATCGAGACCTCCCAAAACTATGAGAATATAAACCCCAAATTCAATTTTCATAACGTCAATATCCACCATTGTCCATGTGAATCCCTCCTGTTCGATTTCTTTCAAAGCCGGAAATTGTTCGTTCCTCGAATATTCGTCTCCTCGTTTTTCTACGACTCAAAGAACTGACAGCGGAAAATAAGAGGCGCAGATTTCCCTCTTTCCTCCTGACATAAATCGTTCGAATATTTAATGTCCGTTCCCCGCGTTCTCAGTAATGCATAAACATGAATCACCCGACATTTCGAGTTCGACGTATTTTTACGGATCTAATTTTCCTTGCCGCATAAACGATCTTCACTTCGCCGCGAAACTCCGGCCTCGCGTGGAAGTAGTGGTTCGGGTTGGAACTTTGTGTTTTTTTATGTAGAGCAGGGGTTTTTTGCAGTGACGGACCACAAGCAACATTTCAATTTTGTTTAAAAAATTGGTTCAAGCCCTGTGGACAGGAGCTTTTTGGCGCTCTTGTTCAAACAGACAAATTATATCTCCGAAACTATTGTTTTCTCAGAGTTGGGGATTATATCAATGGATTCCTATGGTAGAAATGCATCATGAAAAAAATTTAATTTAAAAAAAAAGTGTCGTTTAAAAATTTGCTTCAAAAATTATCTTATAAAAAAAGAGCAATCTACAATGCTTCAATGCCTTAATGCTTCAAAAATTGTCATTAAATTTATTCATCAAGTTTAAATGAGCAGTCTGCAATGATTCAACCTCGTGGAATGGGTTGTTGCAACTTACACTGGGTGCATAGTTTCCACAACTCGAACACGAATTGTATTCGTTATGTGTTCCATAACAAACACAGTTCGTTATGGAATACATTAGAGAGAGAGAGAGAGATGTTATGAAGGATAGAATAAGTAAAGGCAAATAATGGTATAAAAACAATGGTGTTTTTATGCCATGGACATATACACAAATTGGAAATTGGGGTATATTGGAAAATCCCGATTGTTTAAAGAGAAATATTGATTATTGCGCGTATGTTCTGGGGAACATCGCGTTATAGTTTTGCCCAAATGTCTGTAACTTTCGAATTTTTTGAAAAAAATGGTCTCAAACGATTAAGTTCGAATCCCCAATGAAGAATTCGAGGTCAAATTTGATTCTGTCCGGCCGGCCGGCCGTACGGCCGTCCGTTGCCACGATAACTTGAGAACGAAAAGAGCTAGCGACTTGAAATTTTCAGGGTAGGTGGCGCATCCCAATACCGGACAAGTTCGTTAATGGGCATAATCGGCCCAGTGGTTTCCGAGTAATAATTTTGTTTTCAACCAATATGAATCCGATCAAATTGAAACTTGGTTGGTAGTTGTAAAATATGAACCTAAGCACGTTTGTGAAATTTTGTGCGAATCGTATGGCTAGAAAATTTTAAAAAAATTATTAAAAAATATTTTTGTTGTCAAGATAACTTGAGAACGGAATGAGATAGCGGCTTGAAATTCTCAGGTTAGGATGTGCACCAGAACGCGACTTTTCATTTTGTTTATGAGCATAATCGGCCAAACGGTTTTAGAGTTATAGCCATCTGAAATTTGGTGGTTTTTTGTTCCTCATTAACTCGAAAAATACTAAACCGATTGAATTCAAACATGGTTATTAGTTGTAGAATGCCAACGCGAGAACGTTTGCGAAATTTTGTGAGGATAGCATTTGTAGAAAATTTTTAATAAATCATTGAAAATAAAAAAAAAATTCTATATATCAGTAACTATACTTTTGAAATTGCTGAAATTTTGCAAGAGCGTTCATTACCTAACTCTACTGCCAAGTTTCAAGTTTTAACACGATCGGTTGAATATTGTTGGAGATTCGAGCATTCTTGTGTGAGTTCAGTAGATGGGTGACCGTTGCCTCGATAACTTTCGAACCAAAGGAGATAGGACTTGCAGTTTTCAGGGTAGGTTGCGTATCCGAAAGGGAGAGTTGAGTTCGTTTTTGGGCATAATCGGTTTAACGGTTTCCGAGTTATATCCACCTGGAATATTGTTTCCTTGATAACTCAAAAAATAAATATTCGATTGAATTGAAGCTTGGTAACTAGTAGTAGAAAATCAACACAAAGACGTGTTTAAAATTCTGTAAGAACCATACTCCTAGAAAATTTGAAAAAAATGACGAAAAAAAAAATTTTAAGAACCGCGCCTCCAGAAAATTAAAAAAAAATCACGAAAAAAAAATTGGTTCAAGCACTGACGTGAAGTCAGAAGCTCTTGCGCGTATGTTCTATTGTCCATTCTTCTGTATTGGACACCCTTAATCGAATTTACCATGGTTAATTATGTCGTCCATTCTCCTGTATTGGACACTTAATTCGAATTTACCATGTTAAATTCGAATTAAGTGTCCAATACAGGAGAATGGACGGCATAATTAACCATGGTAAATTCGATTAAGGGTGTCCAATACAGAAGAATGGACAATAGAACATACGCGCAAAAGCTTCTGACTTCACGTCAGTGCTTGAACCAATTTTTTTTGAATTAGTATCGAATAAGATGAATGAATTACAGTAAGGAAATTTATGAGAAATATTTTCAGATTGTAAGCACAATAATCTGTGTTATAAGTATCAGAATATTCAGAAACGAGTCTCGGATTTAAATGAAAATGATTTGCCTTCTACTATTCTGTCTACAAATCACCAAAACACATACACAATATACGAAACCAAACCATACAGTATACAAGAAATGTCAAAGGATGAAGGAAACCAATGTTTTGCATTCTGTGATTTTGCCAAACACCAAATTATATGAATATATTCTTATTGCTAATATCAATGGTCTCTTTCTCACAACCAGCCCATGTTATTTTATGTCTATGGGTAGGATCAACACAAACTGTTCAAGCAATTACTACTATATGGGTTTTGATATTAATTATCATTCAATGTTTCAAAAAAAAGGAAAACGTGGAGAAGACTTGTTTTATTCATAAATTAATGCAGTTGCAAAACAATGAGTATTCAATTTGAAGAAAGAATCGATATTGAAGATAAAAATGCCTCAAAATATTTAATATTTCACCTTATTTCACAGCCAACTTCTAGATTCAAACTGGATCATTTTTATATTACTGGAAATAACACAAAATTCCGATTCTCCAAAACCAGTGGTTCAGAAGATATCGCATCTTCAATCCACGCATGCACGGACTCTCACGAGTATATTTAAAGGAGGAAAAACTTCCTCCACCTATAAACCCCAATCCTCTCAGACGAAAACTCCAGCAGTAAAATTATTTCTCGTCTGCTCATATGAATAACGAAAAATGACCGAAAGAGGCAGCATGAATTTCGATGTTGACCCTAAGGATTCGAATAATACACTACAGTACATCTCGGACACTACGCTGTTTCCTCGAAACTGGCTTGCACACTCACAGAATTGACATGAGCTGTTAATATGGCCTTCTAGTTACACCCCCAGTCGCTCAGCGTTTATCCACTAATTCAATTGTCACGGTAGTTACTCTTCCATATTTTAATCAGTTGCCCTCGTCCATAGCGCGATATTTCAGATCATATAAAATACGTCGATTCTTTACCAGAGGTTATTTTCCTCGTAGGAAAACAACAACTGAAATAATTTGCCCAGTTTGGAAGTCCAAAATTATAAAATGTTTTTATAGGCTCCTAGTGGTCTATTCTCTGTGAAATTTTGAAGAAGTCATCATAGGTCACCGAACTGCCAAAATTGAACATCCGATGTTTTGTTTCGGAATTTCAAGCAAAACATTCCGCTAATAGTTAAACATTTTTTAAATATTTTTCTACTCATGCTGTCCTCACGAAATTTTTCCCAAGTAGTTGCGTCGGACTTTGCATCTAACTACCGAGTTTCAATTTAATCGGATTAGTATTTTTCGAGTTATTGTAAAACGAAAATTTAAAATTTTTGAATTATTTATTTTTTTAGTTTATAGCCATGAATACAAAACTTCGCATACATATAAAGTTCATGATTCTACAATGTGCTGCTGAATTTCAGATAGATGGAGTGATCGGTTTCGGAAATATTCATAAAAAATGCTTTAACTAAAAGTAGCCATAACGCCGAAACCGCTTGTTGGATTTCACCCGTTAACGAACCTGTCGGAGATATTTACACCCTGGAAATTTCAATCCTCAAGCTTCTTTCGTTCGAGAGTAATCGTACTGACTGCCGGCCGGACGGGCAGAATTGGGTTTGATCTCAGATTATTCGTCAGTGATTCGAACCCAATCGATTGAGACTATTTTCGGCAAAAAATTCGAAAATTACAGACATTGTGGCAAAATGATAGCACGCTGTTCCTTGCGGAACACGCGAGCAAAAATACAGATCCTGTCGGATTGATACTTGGTAATTGCTTGTGCAGACGCGCAATTTTTTTTTAAATTTCGATTGGATCTAAGAATATTCCGCACAAATCTTCCAGCTACAATTCAGCAATCGAGCACTGGATGTCAGTTCGATCGGCTTTGTATTTTAGCAAATATTATTGTGAAAATTATTATGGAAATAAAATTCCGAAGTGGTATCTACTTCTTCTGGAATTTCACTGACTTCACGACAGTGCTTTTCTTGAATTTTTGCGCGAATGTTCTGGGGAACATCGCGTTATCATTTTACCCAAATGTCTGTAGTTTTCGAAATTTGCTGAAAATGGTCTCAAACGATTGGGTTCGACTCCATGATGAAAAATTCGAGGTCAAATTTGATTCTGTCCGTCCGGCCGTTGACACGATAACTTGAGAATGGAAAGAGCAAGCGACTTGCAATTTTCAGGGTAGGTGGCGCATCCCAATACGACGGACAAGTTCTTTAATGGGCATAATCGGACCAATCGTTTCCGAGTAATAATTTTGTTTTCAACCAATATGAATCCGATCGAATTGAAACTTGGTGAATAGTTGTAGAATATAAACCTAAGCATGCTTGTGAAATTTTGTGAGAATCGTATCACTAGAAAGTTTTAAAAAAATTATTAAAAAATATTTTTTATGTCTCGATAACCTGAGAACGGAAAGAGATTGCGACTTGAAGTTTTCAGGTTGGGTTGTGCATCTCAATGTGACATTTGAGTTCATTTGTAAGCATAATCGGTCAAACGGTTTTGGAGTTATCCCCATCTGAAATTTGGTTGTAATTTCCTCAATAACTCGAAAAATACCAAACCGATCCAATTTAAATATGGTTATTAGTTGAAGAATGCCAACACAGAAATTCTTGCTAAATTTTGTGAGGATCGTATAACTAGAAATTTTTTTAAAAATCATGGAAGAAAATTCTATATATCAGAAACTATTTATCCGACATGGCAGATAATTGCGAGAGCATTCAGAGCCTATCTCTACTACCAAGTTCGAAGTTTGAACACGATCGGATCTATATTGATGGAGATCTGAACAGCCTTGTGTGATTTCAGTAGCTGGATGGGTGACCGTTGTCTCGATAACTCCCGAACGAAAGGAGATAGGGACTTTTCAGGGTAGGTTGTGCATCTAAATGGGAGAGTTGAGTTGGCTCTTGATCATAATCGGCCCAACGGTTTCGGAGTTATACCCAACTAGTTGTAGAATATCGACATAAAGACGAGTGTAAAATTTTGTGAGAACCGTAACCCTAGAAAATTTAAAAAAAAATCACGAAAAAAAATTGATTCAAGAACTGACGTGAAGTCAGGAGCTTTTGCGCGTATGTTCTATTGTCCATTCTCCTCTATTGGACACTCTTAATCAAATATACCATGGTGAATTCTAGTGCCCGTTCTCCTATATTGGACACTCTCTTAATCGAATTTACCATGGTAAATTCGATTAAGAGTGTCCAATACAGGAGAATGGACAATAGAACATACGTGCAAAGGCTCCTGACCTCACGTCAGTGCTTGAACCAATTTTTCTATTTGCGCTAATCAATAATTAAGTTCGACGAGAGTTACGCAAAACACTTGTCAGTTTGCATGGACCCCCAGGACTTACTCGACGAACCCTAGGTTATGAACCCCGGATGAGGTCTTTACATACTGAACTTAAAAGGGATGTTGCACGTTTGAATCGAAAATAGACTTGAATTTTGTATCCGATTGGATTCCTAATATCCGGTTTTTCATAAATGCATGACAATGTTCTATCCGAAAAAAAAACAAGGTGGTAAACTAGTGAGTTCACAACTCAAATCAAGTTCCGGAAGGTATCATTGAATTGTCGGAACTAAGAACAGACGCGTGTTTGGGGCTAATTGGCCCTTGTCAGAGCACAGTGGCTCTAATCTTGAGTAAAGTTTATCAACCCATTTCACGAGTTCCTATTAGCAGAATGGCCATGTTTTGTTGTATTTACAATGTTATATTGCCATTTTTGCGCGCATGTTCTGGGGAACATCGCGTTATCGTTTTGCCAAAATGTCTGCAATTTTAAAATTTTTTGCCGAAAATGATCTCAAACGATTGAGTTCGACTCCACGATGAAGAATTCAAGGTCAAATTTCATTCTATCCGGCTGGCCGTCCAGCCTTTGCCACGATAACTTGAGAACGGAAAGAGATAGCGACTAGAAATTTTCAGGGTAAGTGGCGTATCCCAATATCGCGTACAAGTTCGTTAATGGGCATAATTGGCACAACTGTTTCCGAGTAATAATTATGTTTTCAACCAATACAGATACGATCGAGTTGAAACTTGGTGAGTATTTGTAGAATACAGACTTAAAGACGTATGTGCAATCGTATTCCTAGAAAATCAAAAAAAAAATTTTTAAAATATTATTAATCTCACGATAACTTCAGAACGGAAACATACAGCGACTTGCAATTTTCAGGGTAAGTTGAATGCAACGTTTGAGTTAGTTAATAGGTATAATCGGCCAAACAGTTTTGGAGTTATATCTATCTGAAATTTTGTTTTGATTTCCTCCTTAACTCAAAAAAGATGAAGCCAATGCAATTCAAACAAGGTATTTAGTTGTAGAATGCCGACGCGCATTTTGTTATGAATTTTTATGAGGATCGTATCACTAGAAAATTTTAAAAAAATCATTGAAAATATTCTATATATCAGAAACTATCCGTCTGATATCGCTGAAATTTTGCGGAAGGCTTCCAAAACTTTACTATACAGCCAAGTTCCAAATTTGAACACGATCGGATCTATATTGGTGGAGATCTGAGCAGCATTGAGTGAGTTCAGTAGCTAGGTGACCGTTTCCTCGATATCTTTCGAACGAAAAGAGATGGCGACTTGCCTGTTAGACTGGCGACTTGCATGTTAGGTTGCGCATCCGAATGGGACAGCTTTGTTGGGTATAATCGGCCAAACGGTTTCAGAGTTATAACCATCTGAATTATTGTTTTCTCGTTAACTCAAAAAATATGGATCCGATCCAATTGAGTTGGTAACTAAGCGTAGAGTACCGACGCAAAGACGTACGTGAAATTTTGTTAGGATCGTATCACTAGTAAATTTAAAGTAAATTATTATTTATCTCACGGTTACTGGAGAACGGAGTTAAATTATTCTGAAATTTGGTTGTTATTTCTTCCATAACTCAAAAAATTGGTTCAAGCACTGACGTGAAGTCAGGAGCTTTTTCTCGTATGTTCTATAGTCCATTCTCCTGATGTATTGGACACTCTTAATTGAATTTACCATGGGAATTCAATTGTCCGTTCTCCTGTATTGGACAATCTCTTAATCGAATTTACCATAGTAAATTCGATTGGACACTCTCTTAATCGAATTTACCATGGTAAATTCGATTAAGAGTGTCCAATACAGGAGAACGGACAATAGAATTCACCATGGTAAATTTGATTAAGAGTGTCCAATACAATGGACCATAGAACATACGCGCAAAAGCTCCTGACTTCACTTCAGTGCTTGAACCATTTTTTTTAAATCTTTTTTTCAAAATTTTTTGGGGTACGGTTCTTACAAGAATTTTTTTTTCGTAATTTTTTTGGAATTTTCTATGGGTACTGTTCTTAAAAAATTTCAAACACGTCTTTATATCGATATTCTACAACTAGTTCCCAAGCTTGAATTTGATCGAGTTTATATTTTTTGAGTTATCGAGGAAATAATATTCCAGGTGGGTATAACTCCGGAACCGTTGGACCGATAATGCCCGTAATCGAAATTAACTTTCCCATTCGGATACGCAACATACCCTGAAAATTCCAAGTCTCTACGTCCTTTCGTTCGAAAGATATTGAGGCAACGGTCACCCATCCATCTACTGAACTAACACAAGGCTGCTCGAATCTCCAACAATATATATCTGTGCAAACTTAGAACTTGGTCGTGGAGTTAGATTATGAAGGCTCTCGTATCGATTACAGCGATATTGGATGAATAGTTTTTGGCATTCTACATCTAATAATCATGTTTGAATTGGATCGCTTTAATATTTTTCGAGTTGTTAAGGAAATAACAACCGAATTTTAGATGGGTATAACTCCAAAACCGTTTTGCCGATTATGCTTATAAACAAACTCAAATGTTGGATTCAGATGTAGGTACAACCTAACCTGAAAATTT
Source organism: Halyzia sedecimguttata (assembly GCA_937662695.2). Lineage (NCBI taxonomy): Eukaryota > Metazoa > Arthropoda > Insecta > Coleoptera > Coccinellidae > Halyzia > Halyzia sedecimguttata. The sequence continues at coordinate 120,154,978 of OW569411.2, forward strand.
CAAATTGCTTTCTCTTTCTGTTCTCAGGTTATCGCGTATTAAAAAATGTTTTTTATAATTTTCTAGCGATACGATTCTCACAAAATTTCACGAATGTGCCTAGGTTCATATTCTACAACTATTCACCAAGTTTCAATTCGATCGCATTCATATTCGTCGACAAAAATATTACTCGGAAACTATTGGCCGATTATGCCCATTAACGAACTTGTCCGTCGTATTGAGATGCGTCACCTGCCCTGAATATTTTAAGTCGCTAGCTCTTTCCGATCTCAAGTTATCGTGGCAACCGCCGGATATAATCAAATTTGCCTCAAATTCTTTATCGGGGAGTCGAACCAAATCGTTTGAGACCATTTTCGTCAAAAGATTCGAAAGTTACAGACATTTGGGAAAAATGATAAAGCGATGTTCCCAAGAACATACGCGCAAAAACACAGTGCAGATTCAAGTGAAACAAAGTATGTAATTAGTTCTAGAATGCCGACGCAGTAAATTTCGCAAAATTTCGTGAACATCGTATAATTAGAAAATTTATAAGAAATCATTGAAAAATTCTATATATCATAAAGAATTCGAATTTTGCGAGAACTTTCGAAACCTTACTCTGAATCCGAGTTGCATATTTGGACATGATCGAACCTATAGGTACTGTTGGAGATCCGAACAAACTTGGATGAGTTCCAATATTTTAAAAGGGTATTAAATCTATTAAGTACTCGCTTGAACACATACAGCAAGAGGATTTATGCACTATTTTTTTTCGCATATTATTTGATATTTAATGAATTTTAATTAGTATAGAATACATATGTCAGAATCAAGAGTGCTTTGATCTTAGACCATTCCCTTTATTCAGGCGTATGCTCTCGTTGTATATTGCACTGAACCATTTAAGTTAAGTCTCAATATCATTCAATCTGTGCAATATACCTACACACTACGTGCATCAGATCGAAATTGGCCCGGACAAACTACCGTGCGCCTGGATATCCTGTATTGTTAATCTCTTTATACAATGATAGCATTGTGCTTTGTTGCGATTAGTCTTGTTGTCAACATGAGAGAACATGTTGTACGAAAATGCACAAATACACCTCTACATGACAAACTTATTACAGACAGGTGAATGCAGCTTTATGTCGACCATTCTTTTATTTGAACTTTTAACTCTGTTATCAGCGCGATGGATTCCATTATTAAGAACGGCTTTGAATTTCTGTTGGAGAGTTGGACACACACGTGTAATGCATTTGGATAGCGGAAATGTGATCTATATGAATGGAGTTTGGAGTACGCCTGACTTCTTGTTTTCTGCGCTTGCAGACGGATTTTTCTTTTAATAATGATTATAAAGTTTATCACAAAAAAAAGTCCACAAAAATAATAAAATTTCTATAAATATAATAAACTGCTCCACAAGAGTTGGGGATAATCGTTTCCACTAAAATAACTGACATTCTGAAACCTTTGTTTGCGCTGAAAACGTAATTTAATATATTTTTAGGTTCAAAACTATAAATAATGCACGTAAGTTTTTTGGTCTGCAACATATACAGGGTGATTAACAGAATAGGGTCAAATTTAACGACTTTTATTTCCGGACATTTTATTGTTTTTTTTTTGTCATTTTATGCCTTCAATACAAGGTATGGCAACCACGGGCATCAATGACCGCCTGGCATCTTCGCTGCATACTGTCAACGAGGGTGTTGAGCATATCTTGAGGAATTTCATTCCATAAACGAGGCAGTAGTGCTTTCAGGTCATTCAATGTTTCTGGTGGAGGTTGGTGATCATCTAGTCTTCTTTGTAGCATATCCCATACATGTTCTATGCAGTTTAAGTCTGGCGAATGCGGAGCTATTGGTAAATGTGGAATACCATGCTCGTCTCGCGCATTTTCTACTATTGCTGCACGATGTGGTCTTGCGTTATCGTCAAGAAATTGGAAAGCTTCACCAATGGCAGCATGAAAATTTGGCACTACGTTGCCAATGACATGTTCCCTATAATGTAAAGCAGTCATATTGCCAGGTCAAATATGAAGGTCTGCGCGCCCGTTGTAACATATCCCAGCCCATACCATAACAGAGCCTCCTCGAAATGGATGAACCTCATATGACGGCGATTTCTAGGTATACGCAGCATAGTCCATACCCTTATTCTTCGAGAATCTGAAAATCGACCGTATCTGGATTCATCTGTGAAAAGTACACTACGCCATTGGACGTTCAGATTAATATGCTGCCTGGCCCATTCTAATCTTTGCCGTTTATGCTCACCTGTTAACGGAACACCCCTCAATGGACGTCTAGAAGCCAGGTTAATCTCCCCGAAACAACGTCGGATGGTTTCAATGGAAATTTCAGGACCATTGGCATTTAAAAGTCGATTTCTCGGCATCCTACTTGAAGAAAGAGGATATCTCCTCGCCGAAATGTTGACCAAAGGGTCTTGTGCGGGTGTTGTTTTTCTTGGTCCACCAACCCTATATCTTTCCTGCACTGAACCTGTCTCATTCAACCTATTCCAGAGTCGCGATATTACACTTTGCGACACTTGAAATGTTTCTGCCATAGCGACTTGAGTGAGGTCACCCTGTGGCATACCGATAGCCTTATTAGCCTCAGCGTTTGTTAATTTACGTCTTGGCATCTTAAGAAGCTCGTCAAATTTACTAAGTTCTATATCGCTAAGAGACTGACAATGAATTAACTGCATATTGGAATGCAAAATCTTACGAATAATGTGAAAAACTGCCAAAGTCAAGAAAAAAGATGACCAGGTGGTGAAAATATGCATTCAAATCGAATTAATAAGTTTTTATTGGCAGTTGATCATATTTTTGATATTGTCTTTAAAATTTTACGCCCCTCAGAACAACTTAATATGATATCCCTAACTCTTGTGGAGCAGTTTATTTGACGTCTATTGTCCAATTAATATAGGTGCCTTATTATTGGCTTCAGGACTGGGCAAATAATACGATCAATTCCAGGAAGTCGACGTTTCGATCTTGGTAAGGATCTTTCTCAAGACTAAATATGTTTTTTCTTTACTGTATAACATAGAACACAAACCTCTTTTGACACATTTGAAATTCAATAAACAAATTATCGAAAAATGTATATACTACATGAGACATTATGAATCTACATTTATGAAAGGGCTAAGCATAATTGGATTTTTTTTCCTTTTAATAATAAATTCATGAATACTTTTTTTTACCCCCTTGAAACATATATGCACTTTTGTTATTCACTCCAATCATCTATTTTAACAATTTGAATCTCACCAACTTGGCCAGATCAATTTTTGAAACTGAGTAATTCCATTGAAATTACATCCAAAATTATTGTCATTAGAAAAATGATATTAATTCCCTTTTATTTATCTCTTAAATGTCAGATACGCAGTTAAGAATCAGTATGGGTCAGAATGACAAACAACGACATCTGTAAAACGAAATGAGCTAGAGACTTGGGAATTAATCGGCGCGATATTTGATTTTTCTATTTTATAATTTTTTTGGCGCTCTAGTTCCTCGGAACTGAGTGCTTATCAATTTGCCCAAATGTCTGTAATTTTGGAATATTTCGATGAAAATGGTCTTAAACGATTTGGTTCGACTCACTGATCAAGAATCCGTGGTCGAAATTCATTCTGTCCGGCCGGCCGTAAGCACGATAACTCTCGAACGGAATATATATATATATATTCTTTTGACTGAGAGCTGTATATGTGTTAGCAGAGGTTGGTGTAACGGGGTACCATACAATTCGACGTATGATACAAGAGCTTAGGGAAAAACCTCAGCAAAAAAACCCTGTCTCCCCGTGAGTGTCGTGATTTGTAACTATTGTTCACAAAATTTACTGCAATTTGAAAATATTGATAGGCATTTATTTCTTCAATATGGACTCCTTCGTCAAAAAACGGAGAGGTTTCTCCAAGGTACCCGAAACTCCTGAAAAATGAAAAGACAAGAGGAGAAGAACGAACAAATTATAAATACTACATAACCTTTCAAAAGTCTCCTCTCACAAATATAATTCTCTGTATGCGCATGAGTTCTCTTGAAGAAGAATCACCTCCGCTAGTTTTCAAAAATATTCCTTCTTGTTCAGAAATCCCTTCAATATTTGAATTCGAAAAGGAAAATGTTGCTCGTAAGGCCAGGAGGGTCTCTTTCGAAACCAGGTCTGACAGTCCAAGCGATGATTATTCAGAACTTCAGATGTTCGAAGACCGCTACAGGGCCCTTATTTAGGGCTATCATCTCCCATAGATAGATATTTTATTTTGTATCGTATAAAATAATGGAAAAATGAGCCGGAAAAATTTACGATGTCATCATGACATCGAATGAGCTAGAGAGTTGAAATTTTCAGACTAGGTTTGAGGGATGAATATCTCGGCTAGGTTCGTTATTGGGCAAAATCAGACAGATGGTTTCGGAGTAACAAAAAAAAAAATTTTTTTTTACGAAACAAATTCCAAATCAAATTTTTTTTATTAAGCAGTTTTATCATAAAAATCCATTCATATCATTTTCAACTCTAGCAAGCTAATACTTTCGGAGATATGATTTTTTAAAATTTCAATGTAAATCGTATTTCACAGATTGATATAATTATTATTCTATGTATGAATTCTCATAATGTCTACTTGACAGAAGGGAATATTGTAACTTCAAAAATATTGGGGTTGAAATACTCGTATTTTAGCGATGCAACGGGGACCTCACCCGAAAATGTTTGAAAATATTACGTAAATATTGAAAGCATAATTCTGTAGTTTGGTGAACGTAGATCAGGAAATTTTTGATCGATTACAAGGTAATTTTTTATTATTACTTATCTTCTTTCATATTTGTTTTATGGAATACCTACTATTTGTAGGTACTTTAAACCTGTTTTGGGCAATTGTCATACGAAACTTGTTTTTTTGGCGCTCTAGTTCCTCGGCACAGTGTGCTTATCAATTTGCCCAAGTGTCTGTAATTTTGAAATTTTTGGCTGAAAATGGTCTCAAACGATTTGGTTCGACTCACTGATCAAGAATCCGAGTGCGAAATCGATTCTGTCCGGCCGGCCGACCGGCCGTAGGCACGATAACTCTCGAACGAAAGGAGTTAGCGGATTGAAAATTGCAAGGTGGTTTTGGAGCGTAAATATCTCGGACAAGTTCGTTCGATCTATCTGAAATTTAGCATCAAATTGTAGAATCATGACCTTTATACGCATGTGAAGTTTTGTATTGACCAGATTACCACAAAGTGTAAAAAAAAAAAATTTGAAAATTTAATAAAAGTTTTTCCACAATAACTCTCGAACGGAATGAGCTAGGTAGTTGAAATTTTCAGAGTAGGTTAGGGAGATGAATATCTCGGTTAAGTTCGTTATTGGGCAAAATTAGCCAGATTTAATTCGATTTCTTCCATGGTGCAGTTCTCATTCTCATGATTGCTCATTTAATCTTGATAAATAAACTATTATTTGAATTGAATTTCCTTTATGATGCAGCTCTATCATATGTATACATTGATATAATTCCCAACTCAGAGAAACCAATACTTTCGGAGATATAATTTGTCTGTTTGAACTAGAGCGCCAGAAAGCTCCTGTCCACAGGGCTTGATCCCATTTTTTAATAAATTGCTGTAAATTACAATTCAAGATACTACGTCAGTTCTAATATTGACAGTGTCATTTTTATCGATATGTGTATCATCTCGCGAATGCACCTCTTATGATAATGTTTTTCTTTATCCAGAAGTTTTACCTCATTGATGTCGAATTAACAATTTTTCTCAAAATGATGTGAAGCCAGAGTGGTTTTCTCATTTTTGGCGCTCTTGTTCCTCGGAACAAAGTGCTTATCAATTTGCCCAAATGTCTGTAATTTTTGAATTTTTGGCTGAAAATGGTCTTAAACGATTTGGTTCGACTCACCGATCAAGAATCCGTTGTCGAAATCAATTCTGTTTGGCCGGTCCAGCCGGCTGTAGGCACGATAACTCTCGAACAAAAGGAGTTAGAGGATTGAAATTTGCTGGGTAGGTTTGTAGCATAAATATCTCGGACGAGTTAGTTAACCGGCGAGTGGTTTCGGAGTTATGGCCCTTTTTAGTGAAAACATTTTTTATGAATATTTCCGAAACCAATCAGTCGATCTATCTGAAATTTAGCATCAAATTGTAAAATAATGACCTCTATATACATGCGGAGTTTTGTTTTTATCGGGTTGCAATGAGGTATAAAAAAAAAAAATTTATTTTTAAATTTTGTTTCTACAATAACTCTCGAATAGAATGAGCTAGGTAGTTGAAATTTTCAGAGTAGGTTTGAGAGATAATTATCTCGGTTGAGTTTGTTACTGGGCAAAATTGGCCAGATGGTTTCGGATAAACGAAAAAACAAATTTTTTCTTACATCTCAAATTTCAAATGTAATTCCTTTTAAAATGCAGTTTCACCATAAAAATCAATTGATATCATTTTCAACTCTAACAAGCTAATACTTTCGGAGATATGATTTTTTGAAATTTCAATAATGAATCGTACTTCTGTACTTCTTATGTTTTCATAGAATGCTGTACTTAATTATTGTATCTATGAATTATTATACGATCTGTGTTCATACATGTCATCTTATTTTCCTATGAGAGATAAATGTCAAAATTATTTCTGGTACACCTCTTGTTCTAGAAAACTAAGTATGATTGAATGCAAAATGACCAATGAAATAACCTCAGGTATCGTAGAATTATGAGAATAATATTATATTATACTTCTAAGGCAAGGTTTCTTAAACTTACAGCAGTCACGGACCCCTTTCACATATTAAACGGATTCATGGACCCCTATCAAAGAATATTTTTGGTGAGGAAAATTAGTTTGTTCAGCATTCTACAAGTTATCGCAGATTTTTGCGCGCGTGTTCCGCAAGGAACAGCGTGCTATCATTTCGTCACAATGTCTGTATTTTTCGAATTTTTCTTCGAAAATGGTCTCAAACGATTAGGTTCGACTTCCTGATGAAGAATTCGAGGTCAAATTCAATTCTGTCCGTCCGGTCCGGCCGGCCGTTAGCAAGATAACTCTCGAACGGAACGACTTAGAGCGTTGAAATTTGCAGGGTAGTTTTGTAGCGTAAATATCTCGGACAAGTTCGTTAACGGGCGAAATCCACCGAGCGGTTTCGGAGTTAAGGCCGTTTTTAGTCAAAACGTTTTTAATGAATATTTCCGGAACCAATCACTCGATCTTTCTGAAATTTGGCAGCAAATTGTAGAATCATGACCTTTATATGCCTGCGAAGTTTTGTTTTGATCGGACGGCCCTAAAGTAGCAAAAAAAAATTTCTAAAATTTTAAAATTTTGTTTTCAGGATAACTCGAAAAATACTGATCTGATTAAATTGAAACTCAGTAGTTAGATGCAAAAGACCAATGCAAACACTTTTGCAAAATTTCGTGAAGATCACGTGACATGAAAAAATTACTACTATTTTGCGAAATACTTTGCTTAAAATGCCGAAACCTATTTTTTTGAGGTTCATGCGGCCCTTTCCGGACATTTTTCGTTGTGCGCATGCGCAGATGAGAAGTCATTTAACTGCTGTAGTTTTCGTCAGAGAGGATTGGGGTTTTGGGGTGGCGGATGCTATTCCTCCATATAATCCAGATCCCTGATGAGGGTCTGCGCATGCGTAGATTAAAGATGCGATATCTTCCGAACCACTAGTGTTGGAGAATCGGAGTTTTTTGTAAGGTGTGTTATTTTGAAAGGACTTTTAGCCGCGAGTAGATTGCGCATGCGCAGAAGAGAAGTGACTGTTTTTGGGTTGGATGGGTTATGTTGGGAGTGCTGAGTCGATATTGTGAGGTTTTAAAAGAATATTCATAGCAATTCAGTGCTCGGACACTAGTCAGTTTGGGGGAAATACCGTTGTTTCCGAGTTGAAGTGTGCATACCGTGGCCCTGGGGCCAATTTTGAAATTGATGTTACCCCTTACGGGCATTTTTCGTTATGCGCATGAGCAGACTATCAGTGATTTAACTGCTGAAGTTTTCGTCAGAGAGGATTGGGGTTTTGGGGTGGCGGATGCTATTCCTCTATAGAATCCCCTGGTGAGGGTCTGCGCATGCGTGGATTCAAGAGGCGATATCTCCTGAACCACTAGTGGTGGAGAATCGGAGTTTTCTGTATGGTGTGTGATTTTGAGAGGACTTTCAGCCGCAAGTAGATTGCGCATGCGCAGAAGAGAAGTTACTGTTTTTGGGTTGTATGGGTTATGTTGGGAGTGCTGACCCGATATTGTGAGGTTTTAAAAGAATATTCATGGCAATTCAGTGCAAGGACAAGTCAGATTGGGGGATGTAGCGTTGTTTCCGAGTTAAAGTGTCCGTATCGTGGCCCTGGGGCTAATTTCGAAATTGATGTTACCCCTTACGGGCATTTTTCGTTATGCGCATGAGCAGACCATCAGTGATTTAACTGCTGGTGCTTTCGTCAGAGAGGATTGGGGTTTTTGGGGTGGCGGATGCTATTCCTCTATAGAATCCCCTGGTGAGGGTCTGCGCATGCGTGGATTCAAGAAGCGATATCTCCTGAACCACTAGTGTTGGAGAATCGGAGTTTTTTGTGAGGTGTGTAATTTTGGGAGGACTTGCAGGCACGAGTATATTGCGCTTGCGCAGATGAGAAGTGAATGGTTTTGGGTTGATTGGGTTATGTTGGAAGCAATGAGCCGATATTGTGAGGTTTTAAAAGAATATTCATGTCAATTCAGTGCACGGACACAAGTCAGTTTGGGGGAAATAGCGTTGTTTCCGAGTTGAAATGTCTGTATGGTGGCCCTGAGGCGAATTTATAAATAACTATATTCGGTAGATCTATATTAAAATACGTTCGGATTTGGAGAAGAGGCAATTGCGTTCCAAACGGAGGTCCCACAACCGCATTTTTTTTTGATCTACGGTAAAGCTTACAGCCAAACTGTATTGATAGCTATATTTGTTAAAGGAACTTGAAAAAAAAAGCACTGACGTGTAGTCAGTACTCTTTGCTCGCGAGTTCACGGTGGCTAATTTGAATAGAATGATGAGCTCAGTAGATAGAGCGAGCCGAAGATCTACCCAAAGGATAGTGGACACCATTCACTGTCGGTTCAACAATTAACAGTGCTGTATCTAAGCTGCCATCAGGATAGATTAACAAAGTGGAAAAGAACACAAGTGACTCTCCTTAGTCGCACAAGCTCCTAGAAGATTTGGCAGGGTCAGTATAATCCTAATCATGTTAATCGCACGCGCGCAAAAGCAGATTGGCTTAACAATGAAAGAAAAAGTGTAAAAAGTCAATCTGCTTTGGCGCGCGTGCGATTAACATGATTAGGATTATACTGACCCTCCCAAATCTTCTAGGAGCTTGTGCGACTAAGGAGAGTCACTTGTGTTCTTTTCCAACTTTGTTAATCTATCCTGATGGCAGCTTAGATACAGCACTGTTAATTTTTGAACCAACAGTGAATGGTGTCCACTATCCTTTGGGTAGATCTTCGGCTCGCTCTATCTACTGAGCTCGAAGTACTCATCATTCTATTCAAATTAGCCACCGTGAACACGCGCGCCAAAGAGTACTGTCTACACGTCAGTGCTTTTTTTTTTTTAATCGGATTACATTTGTATATTTTGAGTTATAGAGGACATAACAACAGATGAGTATAACTCCAAAACCATTTGGCCGATTATGCCGATTAAGGAACTCAAATGTCGTATTCGGATGCACAACCTACCCTAAAAACCGTTTGCAGCCAAGACCTTTTGCAGTCTTCAAAACTTTTCTCAGGTCAATTAAGTCATCTTCAATATCAACTGATTTTTAGGGTGAAACTGCATCTTAAAAAAAAATATTTTGAAATTTGCTAAAAAATAAGTTGCAAGAAAATTTTTTTTCGTTACTCCGAAACCATCTCACCTATTTTGGCCAAGAGCGAACTCAACCGAGATATTTATTTCCTTAACCTACTCTGAAAATTTCAACTGCCTAGCTCATTCCGTTCGAGAGAATTATTTCAAATTTTTTTTTACACTTTACGGTAATCCGATCAATACAAAACTTCACATACGTCTAAAGGTCATGAATTTATAATTTGATGCTGAATTTCAGATAACTCGAGTGATCGGTTTCGGAAATATTTATAAATAACGTTTTTATTAAAAACGGCTATAACTCCGAAACCGCTTGATGGATTTTGCTCGTTAACAAACTCGTCCCAGATATTTACGCTCCAAACCTACCCTGCAAATTTCAATCCTTTAACTCCTTCCAATCAAGAGTTATCGTGTTACGGACGGCCGGCCGGACAGAATCGATTTCGACCACGGATTCTTGATCAGTGAGTCGAACCAAATCGTTTGATACCATTTTCAGCGAAAACTTCGAAAATTACAGACCTTTGGGCAAATTGATATGCACTCTGTTCCAAGGAAAAGGAGCGCCAAAAAAGATCTTATTGCAGAATATTACATTTGAAGGATAACATTACTGATAATACAGTTTTATTCATCTCTATTGGACACTCTGCTATAAAACTAAAATAAATACTGATTTCTAAACTAATTCCTGGAATTTTGAAATTAAAATTAACTTTGAAGCAGCCATTCATCTCAGAACTTCAAGAAATGCAGTTAAACCCTTTTAGTCCTTTTACTCCTGGGCCACTCAATTGATTCTTCAGAATTAAGTATAGGAGTTTATACATATAAGCTACAGACGCGGAAAATGAGAAGTCGTATTACAAACACACTCCATATAGAGAACACATCTTCGCTATTGAAATCCATTACACGAACGTGTGAGTCCAACTCTGTTTGGAAAAGTTAGAATTGTAGAACTTGTAAGGTTTGTGTTACAGGCCCCTGGAGATGAACAACATATTTTCGAAGTCGCTATATGGTTTCAGACAACACAAGCCTATTACAGGACGGGCTATCTGACTTCGTTCAGTTTATCCTAAGCGACATTAATTGAGGGATGTAATATTTCGCTATAATTTTTCTGGATCTTGCGAAGGCTTTCCATGCCATACAGCCAGTTAACATCTTCAACTTTTCCCAACATTGCATACTATGAAAATACGAGGTGTAATTCATGACTGACTAATATCATACCTAACTGACAGAACAATGACTGTCAGAGTTGATGAGTGTCTCCGAAATGCTCGAGATATTGTTGGGACACACCACAGGAGGGAATGGGAACATATTCGGCTTCTTATTATTTCTACTGATCATATTCCAGATGTTAAACCGTTATTATTTGCGGGTGACACGGCCTTTGTTGTTTCTGGTGGGAATCTGAATACTCTGGAGCTGAAAGTTCTGGGACAGATTAAAGCGTGGTAGTTTCTCATAAATAAATTCCGATAAATCTGTATTGTTAGAATTTGGACTCAAAAAATCAACTTTAGCGGAAGTAAAAGATAAATTTTATGGAACCCATTCTTAGTTCGTATGATGAATATTGCTCCCTGGGTACGCTCATTGACCGACATTTAGGTTTCGAACCTCATTTTGATAAACTAACTAAGAAATACATAAGGCATATTACAGGATCTGCTCCATTCCACATGAACGCTTGTTGACTGCATATTATGCATGTCTATCCCCCCTCCCCCCTCATTATTATATTATTATGCTGATCCTCCTAGGTACGGAATATGTGTAGGTACCTGGTTCTAATAGTGTAATCAACAAGTGCCTTTTAGGTCAAAATTGTTTAGAATTATCCGAAAATTATGTTTGAGGTGTCATTCGATTCGGAATGGCATGTACAAATTTTTGGCGAAAATTCAAGGGCAGCTCGCAAAAATGGCAAAAGTTGTAAACTAATAAGTTAAAAAATGGGGGTTTGGTTTTTTGCATATATCTCAAAACTTGTTTGAGGTTTTTCAAATTTGAAAAAAGATTTCAAAAGAGGAGGAAATTTCCCAAAAAACAATTTAATTCCCGGGACTGTAGGATCAATATTTATAATTTTGCTGGAGGGTTGAAAATAAACCCGAAAACTGGTACTCCAGCTTGCGCAAGCCACGCCCGCTTCGTAGCTTCAATGAATAAATATTATTCAAACTTATTAAATATGAAAATTAAGAACTGAAAAAATTCAGACACCTAGAGAATAGGTCAATAGACAATAATCCTTGGTCCAAAAATTTTTATAGCGATTTTTTAAATTGTAAATCCATTAGTTAATTAACAATTTTTTCTAGCACGAACATTTACATTGCAATGAAAGTGCGATAATTATTAAACTATCTGAGAATTTTTTCCTTTTGTGGAGCAATTTTTCAAAGGTCTGAGAATAGATTACCAGGCGATAAATTGAAAAATTGTTAATTTTCGCTTGGTTATTAAAAATTTACATGCGCGCAAAAATGAACAAATAAACAAACTCGCACTGTTTAATACTTGTTTCGGTATAAGAAAATGTAAGGAAGCACTGACATGATGTCAGTGTGCTTTGGCACGCTTGTTCAAATTCATTGCCAGATCGGCCACCAATCCAGGTCCAGGTACTTAATTCACCCAGGACCCAAATTTTTGTTAAATTAAAAGCAATATCTACTCACTGTTCTGGAGAATATCTTCATACACCTATCTCATTTCATTGAACTACCAGGCTACTGCATATTAATTGCGTAATTAAACTTATTATATTCGATTCTTCAGTTGAGCATTCTTGATTATTTTGTTTTATGTATTGAAGTGATTGATAAAAGTAATCGATAAATTATCTATTAACTATGTCATTTTTACCTTCAAACAACGTATACCTACCTCTTCATAGATAATTAGGATTATTGTATACATGAAAAAAAAAATATGATAGAAATCTGAAAATATAGTAAAGAGTAAATAATGTAATAATGATGAATATCAGAACCTATTTAATATCCACTCTTCAAAGTTCAATAATACACTTTTATATGAACTTGTATTCCTTCGATTCCATTCGTGTATAGCGAATATCTTCTATGGTCATAGAATTCGGAAAACTTGACGTATGTATTCATTTTTAAAAGAAAATCGATTTTTATTATAATGTTCATAATAATTAACAATATTTCGGCGTCTTTCGTGATACCGCGACAGTCTGATCAAGAGAAATACGTTTTATCTAAGCTTTTTCATCGATCAAAATAAAAAAAGTCAAAAAATAACAAGGAAATTCTATGGAATCATTGAAATCGTAAATATTCGATGAATTATATAGATTAATATTTAATTCAACTTATCAGTTATAGCCCAGGAAAGTAAGTGCTTCAAAGGAGTCTAGTCCTAAACATTGGTCCTGAGCTGGAAATCGTTTCAACCCCTTTTGGGGGTCCTAAATAACAGCTATCTGAGTTTGCGATGGTTTCTAGGTTGTGCTTCAGTTTTGAGAGCCTAAAAACCGCGAAATTTTTTCATTATTTCGCTAATATCTCGAGAAGTACGCATCCTACAGAAAAATGTATGTCATGCATGGAATTCAAACACAAATTAGACAATACTACAACTTATCAGGACAAAACAATTTGAGAAGGTGTTCTTAAGAAACTAACATTGTCACAGAAAGTGTCTTACGCAGTTTTCATGTTACCATCTGGAAAACACAGTATTATGGTTTTTTTTCATTTTCTTCACATCTTCAGGGCAAATAAGTTAAGTATTATTGTAATAAGATTTGGGAATATTCGGGGGAATATTACAATGAATTTCAGTAATCACATGATTTTTTTAAGTTTTGCAATAAACATGAAAATGTTAACATTACCGCATAGAGAATGACGCGACCTTTCAAAGATGTATCACAAACCCATACTGCGTATTTGAAAAATTGGGGGTTGTATCTATCTTTCGAAGGGGGTTGAAGGTAGGGTTCGCATTTTTACGAAGAAGAATGACAATTTAAAATTTGAATTTGACATATTTCGGGATTTTCCATAAATATGTACAGCAACCAAGATAATTAATTGATTCCATTTGGCTTTTCCACCCTGTATATATCACCCAATGGCTACGAAGAAAACTGCTAAAGACGAAACCGATGAGTAGATACCCACCCTTCCTGGTAAGATGAACCTTCAGTCAAGCCTTTCATAAGCATAATTTCCGACAATTTTCCGCTTATATACATATTCAACAGAAGCGATAGGACCCCGGAAGATGTATCGACCTTGAGTTAACTACATCTCGAGAGGAAGATTATGAACGATATCTGGAAATTTATAATATGCTAACTACCTCATGAACTTTGCCAGGAATTATGCGAGGGGAGGAATTATACTATTTTGCTCATGCGGGTACACATTTATTAAGGGGTTCATCGTTTGAATAAAAAGTTGCAAACTTTATATCCAAGTTTGCCATTTTTCCTGGAAAAACTTTTTGTTTGGTTATTATGTTGTAGAATACATCGTGCGTTATCTGTACTTTTTCAAAATTAAGAACAAACACTAATATTTTACCAAAACTTAATTAATTATTTTACTACAGTAGAAACCCGATAAATCTCAATAATCCAGGTTTTCAGTCAGCTTCAGGGGTGTGCTCCCACACGTTACCTCAGATAACCATGGTTCTACTGTATTTATATTGTGGAACCTAAGCAAGTTATGTTCTTTAATTCAATAATTTTTCTCTTTCTCCCTTCGAATTATTCCTCCTTAGACTCTATTTAGCGATTGGGATGATCAGGGAGTATGTTGAATAGTATTTTATGTCTTTTGTAGAGATTTTGATGAAAATAATGATTCTTAATTGACCAATGTAATCAAATGGGTTTTAGGGGCATCTCTTTTGACTGTATATGGACTTCATAATGCACCGTACCATATCTATCCATTACAATGATTGTTTATCTCGTTAATATTACAACAATTTAGGTGTTCCATAAGAATCAGTCTTAGGGCCACTACTATTTCATGGTTCAAGGTACTCTCAATTTATTTGCGGAAGATACTTAATTAGCAATCAGGGCCAGTAGTATCGAAGAATTATAAAATATGTGTGAAGAACACACCCTATGTTGAACGGAGTTGGAAAATTTTCAACACAGGTGGAAAATTATCAAAGAAGTTGGAAAAAATTTCAATGGAGTTGGAATATTTCCGAAAAAATTGTTATAAAATGTGAAGGAATTTGACCACCTGACCGGATAAATGCAAAGCATGCAGATAATAGGGACGGGATAACATGGAATAACATAATGTAACCTTGTACACTTTCCTGTTACCATAAATTCAACATTTAATTATTTAGGCACAATGAGTATAGCCGGCAAAAAATAATATTTATCATAATATTGCGTTATCCCAAAGCGGGTAGCTCTCTAGATGTTCCAGACAAACCATCTGGTACTGGTATGTTTGGTTTTTCCTTCAGTTCACATGCAGAGGGTTGGAAGGCAGCAATATTCCTGATTATAAGAAATTTATATTTAGGTACAATGATCATCTTACTTATTAAGACTATGGCTACGAACATGAGTCATATACAGGGCGAATCTTTAAATTCTACATTAATTTCAACCATAGATTCCTTTCATGAAGCAAAACACTTTTTTGTGCGCATGTTCTGAGGAACATCGCGTTATCATTTTGCTCAAATGTCTATAATTTTCGAACATTTTGCCGAAAATGGTCTCAAACGGGTGGGTTTGACTCCCTGGTGAAGAATTCGAGGTCAAATTTGATTCTGTCCGGCCAGCCGTTCAGCCGTTGCCACGATAACTTGAGAACGGAAAGAGATAGCGATAGGTGGCGCGTCCCAATACGACGGAAAAGTTCGTTAATTGGCATAATCGGTCAATCGTCTTCGAGTAATAATTTTGTTTTCAACCAAAACAGATCCGATCGAATTGGAACATGGTGAGTAGTTGTAGAATACAGACATAAGAATGTATTTTCAGTTTTGTGGGAATCGTATCACTTGAAAATAAAAAAATTATAGTATTCGTCTTGCGATAACTTGAGAACGGAAAGAGATAGTGGCTTGCAATTTTCAAGGTATTTTGAGCATCCGAATGCAACATTTGAGTTAATCAATAGTCAAAATCGGACAAACAGTTCCAGAGCTATACCTATCTGAATTTTTGTTTTTATTTCCTCCTTAACTCAAAAAATAACCAATCCAATTCAAACATGGTAATTAGTTGTAGAATGCCAACGCGCAATCTTCTTTTTTGGGCGCATGTTCTAGGGGAACATCGTCCTATCATTTCGTCCAAATGTCTGTAATTTTCGAATTTCAAGCTGAAAATTGGCTAATAGACTAATTCGGACTCCCTGATCACGAATCCGGTGTCAGATTTTTGGGTGCCGTCCGGCCGGCCGGCCGTAGGCACGATAACAGGAGCACCGAAGGTCCTATCGACTTCAAACTTTCAGGGTAGGTTTCTGATCAAAATGCGACGGTTAAGTTCGTTAACGGGCAAAATCGGCCAGACGGTTTAGGAGTTATAGACATTTAAAATTTTGAGGTTATTTCCCTGATATTTCAGGAACTAAAGAAGATGTTGAATCGAAACTTGGTAGTCAGTTCGAGGATATAAACGCGCAACTTTTGGCAAAATTCTGTTATGATCGAAATGTTGGTAATTTTTAAAAAAATATTTCTTTTAATTTTTTCGAAAAAAAAATTTTTTTTTCGTGAACTATTCATCAGATTGCAACAAAAACTTGTACTAACGTCAATTGTAGTATTTTGCATCATTGTGCAAAATTTTGGATCTATACGATTTCAATTTCTGGAGATATAAGACAAAATGTGTCAAATTTCCTGGGTCTCTCTCAGTATTTTCATCGATTATTCTATGAACTCTTTGAATTCCACCGAAAACAAATTCAAAGACATAAACATAAAGAATCAAGTCATAGTTTAGACGTCGAAAGAAGGACGATGTTGATCGACTTGAAAAGGTACCTATTTCAAGAAATGCAATAATGAAATGCTTAATTTATGGATATAATATTATCTAAGTATTGTTGGGATCGGGCAGTTGGAAAATTTTTTAATAAAAAAATTTGTACCGACGTTAAATCAAGCATTCTACACGAGTGTGCAAAATTTCAGTTCGATACGATCTCAATTCCAGAAGATATTGCTTAAAATTCACATTCCAGCGTGTTTTGACGTTCTATGGTCACAGAAAATCGTCACAAAAATCTATTAACCTCATTTGACGGCTGTTTGTCAAATCAATTAATTCCAATAATTGATGTCAGATTTCCTACATACCAAGTTCAAACACATTTTATTATATGGAAAACACTTATTATGATCACGTTCTACAGGAATTGATACTAAATAGAAGCTAGATGAAGATTATTGTAATGGCAAATTTGAGTTCCAGAATTCAACATGATACTGCTTTTTTTCTTTACTGGTCAGTACGGGCCACAAGGAAGATGAACATGCGCCCAATAGCTCCTGTCCACAGGGCTTGAACCAATTTTTATTTAATGCACATAGAATGATTGCAGTAGATAATAATGTAATACATAAAACGAGTTAATTATTTTTGAAGATGCCTATATCATTTCAAAACATTTATCTGGAAACACTCAACTCTAACTAGTTATTCAATGTATTTTCTGGGTTTTTTGTCCAAAACTCTGTTGAAATTGACCATATTCAACTAAATTTTTCGAAGAATCTGGATATTTCTTTGTAAGTGAATCTGGGTTTTTATTTTATAGTTATTTTTCAGAGTTTGGGAGAGGAAAATGGCTGATACTGTTGTTATTAAATCAACAACTTCAGAGCTTTCTGTCAATAAGTTCTTGAAATGGAATTTTATTTCTGAACCCTGTGCCTAATTGTACACATTATACGAAGGCAATTCGAGAACCTATCGGTAGAACGATCTGAACGTGTTGATTTAATTTCTGACAAATTTATTTATGCTGTGGCAAAACTTATGTTCTATTGAAATGGTAGCCAATCCAGATAATCTGTTTTGTTTCATGGTGGATCACAGAAAAAAATGTTTTCTTTTAATATAGACAGGTTTCTTTCACCACTTGCAATGGCTATTGGAAAAGTCAGAAGCAATAATGATAGTTCGACTCTTACTTCTTTCAACGAGGGGTGGGGATTGCTCATTAGAATATTTCCTGTACACCTGCTTATTATGAAAATTATAAGAGAGCACGGTATAAAATATTGACCCATTTAAGAATTTACGGCCACTAAGATAGCAATTTTTAGAAGAAAAACTATTGAAGAAATAAAGAAATCAATTGAAAATTTTATAAGATTTTTCTCTTCGCATTTTTGTCGTTCTTTTCGACTATTCGAATATTTTTTGGGCGCATGTTCTAGGGGAACATCGTCCTATCATTTCGTCCAAATGTCTGTAATTTTCGAATTTCGAGCTGAAAATTGGCTAATAGACTAATTCGGACTCCCTGATCACGAATCCGGTGTCAGGTTTTTGGGTGCCGTCCGGCCGGCCGGCCGTAGGCACGATAACAGGAGCACCGAAGGTCCTATCGACTTCAAACTTTCAGGGTAGGTTTCTGATCAAAATGCGACGGTTAAGTTCGTTAACGGGCAAAATCGGCCGGACGGTTTAGAAGTTATAGACATTTCAAATTTTGAGGTTATTTCCCTGATATTTCAGGAACTAAAGAAGATGTTGAATCGAAACTTGGTAGTCGGTTCGAGGATATAAACGCGCAACTTTTGGCAAAATTCTGTTATGATCGAAATGTTGGTAATATTTAAAAAAATATTTCTTTTAATTTTTTCGAAAAAAAAAAATTTTTTTCGTGAACTATTCATCAGATTGCAACAAAAACTTGTACTAACGTCAATTGTAGTATTTTGCAACATTGTGCAAAATTTTGGCTCTATACGATTTCAATTTCTGGAGATATAAGACAAAATGTGTCAAATTTCCTGGGTCTCTCTCAGTATTTTCATCGATTATTATATAATAATCAATAATATTAAGGTATTCAACATGATACTGCTTTTTTTCTTTACTGGTCAGTACGGGCCACAAGGAAGATGAACATGCGCCCAATAGCTCCTGTCCACAGGGCTTGAACCAATTTTTTTTTGCTTAGATGAAAAACAGCGCATTTGTCCGAACCGAATGACATTCCTAGTGCTGGAGTGTTTTCGGCAACGATATTCAGTAGTTGTTGTAGTGCTGCCTTGGAAGGAGCGAACAGTTTTAAGTCGTCAATGTACAGGAGATGTGAGATCAGATGTTCTCTTCTGGTGGCCGTTGATATTGCTTAAAATCAAATAATATTTCATCGCGTGTCTTAATTAATCTATAGATTTGCAACCAGAGCTGAGCTAAAGCATTGTGGTAAGTGCTTGAAGCGTGTTTGTGCTCCCGAGCAATTTTTAAAACCAGTGCATAGTGCTTAGTAATGCAAGCACTTCATGAAAAGGCTTAGTGCATAGTAATCCCTCAAGTGCTATCGAGCACTTTCGAGGATTACTAAGCACTAAGCCTTTCCGAAATCTTATTGTAACACAAATAGCCACTGACGGGCTGTGGTCGGAGGAGTTAATGTATACCAGGGTGGTCAATTGATGCATGAACGGAACTTGTAATTATCAGTTGCTGGTTAGTGATTCATGTAATGGGGCGTGAATATGTGAATATTAAAAAATCCTGAAAATTATTCAGTATCAAAGCATTGTTATGTGGATCGTATATCAAGAAGATATAAGTGATTTTTTTTCGAAAATTTTCAAATGAATTCACAGATTTATTCGATATATTCATATCTAAATTTTGATCTGATTTACAATGCCAAATTGCTTATGAATGCAATCAGAATATAAAATAATACTAGCCTATTTCTGCAGATTGTATTTGACACATTTTGAAAAAATTAAAAAACCTCGTCGATCAATTCAAATTAAATTATGTATTAATGGAAAGCGGCCCCAAAGAGCACTGAATTCACATCAGTGCTTTTTTGGTGCTCTTGTTCCTCGGAACAGAAAGCTTATCAATTTGCCCAAATGTCTGTAATTTTCAAATTTTTGGCTAAAAATGGTCTTGAACGATTTGGTTTGACTCACTGATCAAGAATCCATGGTCGAAATCAATTCTGTCCGGCTGGCCGTCCGTCCGTCCGTCCGGCCGTTAACACGATAACTCTCGAACGGAATGAGCTAGACAGTTGAAATTTTCAGAGTATATTTGAGGGATAAGTATCTCGGTTAAGTTCGTTATTGGGCATAATCGGTCTAATAGTTTCGGAGTAACGATAGTATTTTTTTTACATTACAACTTTTGAATTCAATTTTTTTGAAGATGCAGTTTTATCATAAAAATCCATTGTTATCATTTTCAACTCTAACAAGCTAATACTTTCGGAGATATGATGTTTCAATGTTTCAATAATACATCGTAAGTTCTATGTATTCACAGAATGTAAACACAGAATCTGTCTGTGATCACTATTCATAAATGTCATCTTTTCTAGCAATTAGAGAAAGTCAATTCGTAGTTGTTATTTTCTCTTGGTAAGCAAGTATTCGATTCTTGAATTTGTGAAGATATACAAGACTGTTTCGATGTAGTTTATGGAGGCAATAGGAAAGATGAACATGATGGAATCATCAAAAGAAATTACTGTTCGTTGATCACTGAGGTTAATATTACCTTTTACTTCCTTAAGTAGTGAGACATGTTCCTAGATACAATATTTTCATAATCCTCGGAACAGAGTGCTTATCAATTTGCCCAAATGTATGTAATTTTCGAATTTTTGGCTGAAAATGGTCTTGAACGATTTGTTTTGACTCACTGATCAAGAATCCGTGGTCGAAATTGATTCTGTCCGACCGGCCGTCCGTCCATCCGTTAACACGATAACTC